>JAQQSK010003422.1:0-130024 GCA_028658325.1 Potorous gilbertii | reverse complement strand
GGCAGATTAGTGATATGGGTAATTAAAATGTCCAGTGTATTGGGGAGGGGGGAGGGGACAAGTGGGGAGAAAATTTTGGAACCCAAAATCTTGTGAAAATGAATGTAAAAAGTTAAATAAATTTATTTTTAAAAAAAAGAAAATGAGAAGAGCATAGCAAAGCAAAGAAAAATAGAAAATAGTTACATGCATCATTGATACAAACTTTTCTCTGTCAAAGATGATAGAGCCAACACATTTGAACCTTAGCCCAAATATGCTTATGGAGACAGAGAATGATAATAAAGTAAGTAAAGATGGAAGAAACCAGACTGGACCTAGGATGCAGAGATGAAAACTGTACTGGCAGTTATACAGTTTGGGTGTGTCACAGGAATAGCATAGAAGGTACCTGAATGAGAAAAAACAACCATAGGTGTGGCACAAAAACTCAAATCATATTTGTACCTCCTGCAAGGCGACCAAAATGGCACTGATGATTATCACCTTATAAGTCTACTTGTCCACCTTTATGAGTCACTTACAATACAAATATATCATTGTTTTTCATCTTCCCAGGTTTAATGATCATTCTCTTGTTACAACATTCCCCTCTAAAAGAAGACAACAGTCACCAGTTTCATAGAACATTAGATTTCAGAAAACATTTTTAACACAAACAAGTTGCTTGGCAATGTATTTCAAAGGACAGAGGCACAAGTAATATTTCTAGTAGTTGGAGTACACACAATAAACTACTCCCATGGCAAGAAATCAAAACCATGCCCTCAAGTCAACTTTTTAGGTAAAATTCATTGAAGAGAAAGTATCTCATGGAAAAGGACCACAAACATTATAATGAAAGGTAATCATGGACAAAACACTTTGAGAGACTACTTTCAGAACGAGCTAAAGTTTGTTCTATGGAAGTCATTGTCAAGGGTAGGAGCAGGTTGGAAAGGAACCTGAAAGGAGATCACTTGCCATCTGATGGCTTCCTATTGTATTTATATATTCTTATTAGGTGCTAAAGTCATTTGTTTGTTCTTTTTCTTGTTTTCCCTGACAACTGATGAAGCTTAAGAGCTATCAGTGGTCACTCAGCATTATATGACAATGGACAAGTCATTTCACCTTGCTCTGCTTCAGTCACCTCCTCTATACAATATTAATTTAATGGATAAAAAATAGCACTTAATGTCAGAATAAGAAAGGCACAGATTCAAGTCTTTTCTCTAACATTTGCTGGCCAGCAATGAAATCTCAGGTATAGACCAAGAAGAAACAAGCAGACAAAACCAATGTGGAAGATACTGGTTATACTGTATAAAGGAATTGTTAAACTTTGGAAGCCTTAAAAATCTAGGTATATTTGTATGTGCATAAACTTTTTCAAGTGTTTATAAATTAAATTATTCATTTTATTTTCTTTGATCCTCTCTATGCCTTGATTGGGCACTAAATTTTCTCCTGCCCAAGTAATTGATAGGTATTTCCCCCTATATTTCTCTAATTAGCTTATGATGTGATCTTTTATAGCTAGGTCACATAATCCATGTCTTGTCTTGATGTATGGTGTAATTTATTGGTCTAAATCTAATTTCTTCCATACTTCTGTCCAATTTTCTTACTAGTTTTTGGATTTTTTTTTAATTTTTATTTTGCTTTTGTCATATAATGAATCCTTATCCCAGTAGATGGGATCTTTGTGTTTATTGAATACTGGGTATGAGATATATTTGCTTCTATATGTCATATACCTAGTCTATTCCACTGATCAATTTCTGTTTGTTTTGTTTTTAATAAAGTACCAAATTGTTTTGCGAATTATTGCTTTGTATTACAGCTTGATATTTGGCACTGTTAGGTCCCCTTTCATTACTACAATTTTTTAAAAAAATTTCCCCTGGGATTCTTGATTATTTACCTCCATATTAATTTTATTATTATTTGTTTCTAGTTATATAAAATAATCTTCAAGTACTTTGCTTCTCATGACATTGAATATGTAAAGAAATTTAGTTAGTATTGCTATTTTATCATATCAACTTATCTTGTCCATGGGAAATTATTTTTTTCTAATTATTTTAGATCACAATTTCTGCAAACTATGCTCTGCAGTTATAATTACATCGTTCTTTAGTGTATCTTGGTAAGTAGACTTCCAAATATCTCATACATACAATAATTGAAATGGAATTTTATATATTCCTGATGGGGAACAAAGAAGGACAATAAATCTAAAAGGAAACAATTAGCTGGGGAGGTAGGGGTGGGAAATCATTGCCACAAACTTCGATAAAGATCTCATTTTCAAGATACAGAAGGAACTGATTTAAACATATAAGAAAAGAAGTCATTCCCCAATTGACAAATATCTAAGGCTTTTGCTAGACAGTTCTCAGGGTAGAAACTCAGAATATCTATGTAAGGAAAATTCTTGAAATCACTAGTAGAGAAATGCAGATTAAAGCAATTCTGAGATTCCACTTCACACCCATCAGATTGAGAAAGATGACCAAAAAAAGTGGAAACTGACAAATTTGGAGGGGATATGGGGAAAAATCAGGCCTTTCTTTCACTCTTCATTTACCTGTGGATAAGTACAGCCATTCAGGAAAGTCACTTCAAATTATATACAAAAAGTTACTAAACAGTGTATATATCCTTGAACCATCTATATCAATCAATCAATAAACATTTATCAATCACCTACTATGTACCAGGTATTGTCCTAAGTTCTGGGGATACAAAAAAAAAGCCAAAAACCAACCAAACAAAAAACAACAACAAAACGTCCCAACCTTCAAGGAGCTTACAATCTAATCAGGGAAACAACATGCAAACATTTATCTACAAAGTAAGCTATACACAGGGGTAATTAACAGAGGGGAAGGCACTGGAATTAAGAGGAGTAGGATAAGGTTTACTATAGATGTTAGGATTTGAGTTGGGACTTTAAGGAATCCATGGAGGTCAGTACTTAGAGCAGAAGAGGGAGAATATTCTAGACATGGAAGGACAACTGGAGAAAAATGCCTGGAGCCAAGAGATGGAGTGTTTTGTTCCATAGAATAGCCAGGAAGCTAGTGTTAATGGATTAAAGAGTATGTGTTAGGTGTAAGAAGAAAGAAAAGGTAGGAAAGGTAGAAAAGAGCTTTAAATGCCAAAAAGTGCAAAACCTAGTGCAAAGCCTAGAAGCAATAAGAAACCACAGAAGTTTATTAAGTAGGAAAAGCAATTTAGTTGTTGAATAGAGGGTGGATTGGAGTGGGGGGAAGGCTTGTGCAAGCACACTCACCTGCAGACTATTGCAGTAATTCAGGTGTGGGGTAATTAAGGCTTCTACTAGACTAGTGGTAGTATCAATGGAAGCAATGCTGTAAAGATGAAAGAGATGCTGTAAATATGAAATAAAGAGATCTTGGAAGTAGCTTGGATATAAAGGGTAAGGGATATTGAGGAATGCAGTCTGGCTCCTAGGTTGAAAGACTGAGGGACTATAAAGACCCTCCACAGTAATAGGAAAGGTAAATTGGTGGGTTTAGGGGAAAAGATAATGAGTTATGTTTTGGATATATAGAATTTAAGATATCTATTGGTCATTCAATTTGAGATATCTCAAGAGTAGTTAGAGATAGAAGATTGGAGGACAACATAGAGTTTAAGACAGAATCATCAACAAAGAAACAAATCCATGGGAGCTGATGAGATTACTAAGTGAAGTAGCATAGAGGAGAAAAGAAAGAAAAGAGCCAGAACAGAACCATGTGGGGATACCTAAGGTTAGAAGGTGTAATCTGGAAGAGATTATAGCAAAGAAGATGAAGTGGTCAGATGGGTAGAAGGAAAACCAAGAGAAAGTGGTGCTCTATAAACCTAGAGAGAAGTGAGTATCGAGGAGGAGGGAGTGATCAGCAATGTCAGAGGCTGCAGAGAGGTCAGGAGAATGAGAATTGAGAAAAGAGCACTGGCTTTGTCAAATAAGAAGTCATTAGTGACTTTCAAGACAGTAGTATGGTGGAAAGATAAAGTCAGGTGCTAGATAATAAGTAGTTAAGAAGAAAGTAAGCAAACAGAAAATGAATGCACCTGTTGTAGACTGACATTTTTGGAGGACTTAGTTACAAAGGGCAGAAGAGATACAGGATAGTCTTTAGCAGGGCTGGAAGGTTTGGGGATATTTTTTGTTCTCTTTCTTCCTGGATGAAGGTGTTTATAGGCATAAGGGAATGGAAAGGAGAGAATGAAAGCAAGTAGAAGAGTGGAGATGACAGAGGGCACAATCTATTGGAGGAGAAGAGATGAAATGGGATGACTTTAACAAGTAGAGGAGTTAGCCTTGGTAAGGAGTAAGGCCACTTTATCATGGGAGATAGGGTGAAGGAGAAGATAGCGACGGAAGGCATCTGAGACCCAGGAGATAAAGCAGTGGGAGTTCACAAATGGCTCCAATTTTTCTGTAAAATATGAGGTAAGATTCTCAGCTGAGAAAAATGTTAGCTAGAGATCAAAGAAACAAGCACAAGTCCTTGTGTACGAATGTTTATCACAGCTCTTTTGAAGAATGGATGAATATACCAGGTGATGCAGTAGATAAGAGTGCCAGGTCTGAAATAAGGGGGAGTCATCTTGCTGAGTTCAAATTTGGCTTCAGAAATTTACTAGGTGTGTGATCCTGGGTAAGTCCCTTAATCCTCTTTGCCTCGGTTTCCTCATCTGTAAAATGAGCTGGAGAAGGAAATAGAAAACCACTGCAGTGTCTTTGCCAAGAAAACCAAGAGGCATCACAAGAAGTTGAACATGACTAAAATGACTCAACAACAACATGAATGTGATAAGGTGTTATTGTGCTATAAGAAATAAAGAAATAGGTTATTTCAATGCCTCATGTAAAAACATAAACTGATAAAGAGTAAAATGAACATAATAGTAGGCTAACACTATAAAGGTAAGCCACTTGGAAAACTGTAAGAACTGTGAGTCAAACAATGCCCATCCATGATTCCAGAGAACCAATCATGAAACAAACTATGAGAGAAAGATGATAAATTTAGGTTACAGAATTTTACATATATATTATATATATGTATATATATAATATATATTATATACATTATATATACATATATGTGTATATATAATGTATATATTATATACATTATATATTTATACATATATGTGTATATATTATATATACATATATATATTCATGTACATATAAGTATATACATATATTTGCATATAGCCAATGAGGGAATTTGATCTGCATGTCTGGTAGAAGGAATTTGTTTTTCTTTTCTCATTACAAGAGCTGCTCTGGGATAGTCTTTGACAATGTGTAATTGTAACAGAGGAATATGGCATTAGAAATGCAGTAACTAAGATGTGTCTTAAATACATATGTACCTTGAAATACCGTTTGCCTATATGTCTTTCAAACAAACTATGTCTGCTTTCTTGTCAAAAAAAATCACAGCAGGGACTATTTGAGGATAGAGGTGGATTTCATTATAAACACAGGCGTGAACAAATCACCCTTCACACCAGTTCTTATTCACTTGGGACATTCGAAGGTACGTGTTCAAGTACCAAAGTAACCCTAAGCTAGTGGGTATAAATAACCCTGCTGAAGTGTTAGAAGATAAGTAAACAGGTGAGTCTTTTATCTTCTTCTTTATGTGATAATTGAAGTGGGGTGACCCACAGGGAAGCAAATTATAGCATTTAAAGCTCCTAGTTAAGAAAGCTCTGTGTTTTATTTTATTCATCCTTAAGTCCAGAACCATACAACTTTAATATAAACCATGAGCCAAGGTCATGGGATAATAAGATCAAAGACGAAGAGATGAAAAGGACATTAGAAGTCATCTTAGTGGGACACAATCAAAGTTTCCATTGATTTTTAAGGTATCCAAGATACGGATTCCTAAAGTGGAGTGTTAAAAACTAATCAATTAAATCTGGTCTCACCAGTAAATAGGAACAATGAGTTTTTACACACTTTTAATTTTATCTTAAAGAACATCCCCCAATCACAATATCACAATTACATTTTTTGTTGTTTTACCCTTTATAAACTTTTCCAGATTACTTCTTTCAACAAGTAAAATGTTAAAGCAAAGCTAACAATATGACCTCATCTGAAAAAGGTCCACATGTGTAGGTGTATCTGTCTCTGTTTAAGTAATGGAAATATATTTTTTCTCCTACCCTCCAGCTAATTAAAAAAAGAGTAGAAAAACAAAAACAAATTCATTGTAACAAACATGTATAGTTAAACAAAACCAATTCCCTCATTTTCTATATACAAATGTATGTATGTTTATGTGTGTGTTATAGAGATAGAGACAGATACAGAGGAACATGAAGATAGGTAAGTGGTTCAGTGGACAGAGCACTGGGTCTGAAGTCAGGAAGCCCTGAGTTCAATTCCAGCCTCAGACGCTGTGTGACCCTGGGCGCCTCTGTTTGCCTTTAATGCCCTGGAGAAGGAAATGGCAAATCATGCCAATGTCTTTGCCAAGAAAACCCCATGGACAATGTTGTTCATAGGTCATGAAGAGGTGGACACGACTGACCAACAACTCATAGGTACATAGATTGATTTGGATAGGGATATGAATGGGAGAGGGAGAGAGAGAGAGAGAGAGAGAGAGAGAGAGAGAGAGAGAGAGAGAGAGAGAGAGAGATGTGTACATATAGATAGATATGAATGTAAATAGAACTTTGTACTGTAAATCCTTCACCTTTCTCTCAGGGGTTGGAATTATGGATGCACATTGTATTGACCACAGTTCTTGCAGTTTTCAGAACTGTTTATCTTTAAGCTGGGCCTGAGTAACATGCCCAGGGCCATGAAACTTAAAAGTTTCTAAAGATGGATTTTGAATTCTGGTCTTCCCCACTCCAAAATTTGCCAAAAGTTTGAATTTCAGTGGCATGGCCTTTAAAAACTCAGTTACCTCAGTGCTATGATGAAAAGTTGGAGGAAGATATGAATAGACAGTTGGTCAAAAAGAAAATACTAGGCTGGTCCAGGAAGAGAGAGTTCACATACCAAGGAACTACATTTGAAATCACTCAGAACTACTCAACATCAAAAAATAAAGAAAAAATTCAAATATGATACTCAGCCATAAAATAGGTTCTCTAATTGGTAAAGAATTCTTTCATGAAACAGAGAAATGTAAAATTCCCATCAGTCTAGTGAAGGATCCTTTTGCTTTAGCAATGATGGGGACAAAGTAGTTGAAAATTCTAAAGAAGGCACACATAGTTTTGAATTCATGGACAAACCCTGGCTTCACTGTGGTTAATTCAAATATGAGGGCTTTTTTTTTTAAATTTTTGCTTGTTTCATTGATTTTTATACATTGACCAAAAAATGGACCACTGAAGTGTAAACAGAGTCAAATAAATCTTAGCATCCTCACTATAAAAGAAAACAGATGATAAAGGGAGATGATATTTTGTTTCAGTTATTTGTAGATTGTTTTCTTATTTGTTTCAGTTAAATAGAAAGATATCTCACTGTCCAATTAATTTATTAACCACTTATCATGGGTCAGGCACTGTACTAAGTACCAGCAAAATGAAGAAAGACAAAATCAGTTCTGCTCTCAAGGAGATCCCAATTTAATGAGGAAAATGACATGCAGATAACTACATACAATCCTTGAAGCAGAGTGGGGTGAGGATGATGGTGGAATAAACATAATTGTAGCTTACACATCTGCATTTGCTAGAGGATACACAAGTAGATTAATTCTATGAATGTCTTTTTTTGTAAGGAATTATAAGGACTATTTCTTATTACCTTTTGGTTACTTGATAAGTCTTCTTTTATAGCTTATTAGCCCCTACCCCCAACTTGTTCATTTATCGTTATTGTTTCTATCATGCAGTTCTCAGCAAAATTTTGTTTGATTTTTAACCCCCTGAGAGCTATTCTTCGAGAAGCCTGCAGGTGGCAGAGTAGTTAAGGCTCTGGACCTAGACTAGGAGAGACTTGAACTCAACCTTTGCTTCAGATACTTCTTAGTAAGGCAACCTTGGGCAAATCACTTAACTCTAGCTGCCTCGGTTTCCTCATCCATAAAATTAAAATAACAATAGCACTGATCTTCCAGGGGGTTGTGAGAATGAAATGGTATAATGTTTGATGATGCTCTTTACAAAATTTAAAAGACTATATGAATGGGATTATGATTCATGTAAAACTATACATTTTTTTTACATTTTACATTCATCTGCTTCTTGCTTTTATTTTCATCTTCTATCTATGACATTTGAAATGAGGAATCTTTTTAAGACACTACATTGCATTGTACAGAAGTTTGCTGACCCAGAGATTCCTATAATAGTAGCATCAAAGGCAGGGCCAATCCTCATTCTCCTTCTCCCTTCCCAAAGAAATAGAAATAAGGAATTGAAAATAAGTAAATATTTTTATCTTTAGACATTTTTATGATGACTTCTTGACTAGGATGAATATGAAGAATCTGTAAGGTCCTTTTTACATTGACACAATCCAATTGGCTCCTTTGAGTTTTAATTTCCTTGAAATAAAACTTTTCTTTGTCAGAAAGAAAGAAAACAGAGCATGTTCTGCATTCCCAGTGGCTGTGCTATTCATACCTTGTCCAATTCAATCCACTTCAATTCAACAAACATTTATTGAGTATCTATAATGTGAGAGATAACTGTGTGCTAGGTCATAAGGGGGTTTTCCAAAATAAATAATCTGGCCATCTTAGAGAACAGGGTATTTGAGTGTGTAGCAATGGTAGATTGGAATGAGTAATTAGAAATAACCTCAGAATTAGGGTTATGAGAAGGAGATGAATTTTTCTTCAAACAAGGGAGAAGAATGATTAAAAAACAATAAAATAGATTTTATTAGATAAAATTGAAAAAACTTTTGCACAAATAAAGTGAATGAATCTAAGAAAAAAAGGGAAAATGTTTGACTGGGAGAAAAGACTTTTGCCTCAAATATTGCACCTAAGTGCTTAATATCCAAGACATAGGCAAATGACAGAAGTATATCACTAAAAATCATCCCTAATAATAGATGTGGCCAAAGGATGTCAATAATTATCAAAGCAATGGTTATAAATTATTAATCATCCAAAGGAAAAGCTAGGGGGTGTAGTAGATAGAGTGTTGGGTCTTCATTCAGGAAGACTCTTCTTCCTGAGATCAAATCTGAGTTCAATAGATGCTTACTAAGCTCTAAGACCCTGGACAGGTCCCTTAACCCTATCTGTTCCTCATTTGCAAAATGAGCTGGAGAAGAAAATAGCAAACCACTCCAGTCAGTATCGTTGCCAAGAAAACCGTAAATAGGGTCATGTAGAGTTGAAATGACTGAAATGAATAAATAAACAAGAATAACTAAAAGAATGTTCCAAATCACAATTAATAAGAAAAAGACAAATTAAAACAGTCTTAAGGTTTCACATAAGACCCAATAAATGGGCAAACATGACAAAAGATGAGAAGAGTCAATGTTTCATGGGGAAATGCTAATGCCTTTTTGGCTGAGCTGTGAATTACTACAGCTTTTCTGGAAAGCAATTTGGAATTATGCAAATAAAGTTGCTAAAATGGCCATACCTAGTGATCTAGAGATTCCAACTGCTAGGCATATGGCCCAAATAGGATGCTGAGAAAATAAAAGGCTTCATACATACCAAAATTTCATAGCAGCATTTTTTAGGCAGCAAAGAATTGAAAATAAAGTCGATGCTCATCATCAGGGTGAATGGCTAAACAAATTGTGATAATTTAATGATTTTACCACTATGAATGATAAATGATAAATGATAAATACAGAGAAGCATGGAAGGACTTGTATAAAACATTGCAAAGTGAAGTAAGTTGAGCCAGAAAAAACAATATATACAATGATTACATCAATGGAAATGGAAAGCACAACCAGATAACACAATTGAAGATTAATATTGTGAAATTACAAGACAAGCACAGTTCTAATGAAGACATATGAAAAAACACATGTATGCATACATATACACATATGTATATATACATACTTTTTTCAGGAGCAGGGGATACAAAGATGTAGGACATGTCATACACCATTGCATATATCATATTTCTATACATTGATCAGTTTTGCTTTTTCTTTTATCACTTTTTTATTTTTGAAAAAATACTCTGTTCTATGTGATAACTCTGAGAGCGGGAAGTTCACATAAGGTATTCTGCATGATATACATCAATAAACATTTCTTAAAATAATGAAAAAGAAAAAAACTCCGTAATCTTTCTTCTATTTGCATAGAACCTTTCTACCACTAAAAATAACAGAAAATATATCCCTATAGAAAGAATATAGCATTGAAGAAGGAAATACGGGAGTCCAGCACATGAGTACAAATGCTATCATAAAAGGATCAATTGAAGGAATTGGGAATGTTTAACCTAGAGAAAGAAAAATTCAAGAGGTTACTTGCTAGGTGATTTTAAATATTGGAAAGGCTACGTTGTGAAAGAAGAATTGTCTTTGCTCTACATAGTCCCAGAGAGCAGAATTAGGAGCAATGAAGAAAACTTGGCTTCATGTCCAAAAGAACTTCCCAACCATTAGCGATATTCCTTGCTATGGAAGGGATTCCTGCTCCTTGAGATCTTCAAATAAGACTGGATGGTCACTGGTTAAGGATGGAGGCTGTCATAGAGAGGATCCTTCTTCACATAAGGACTACATTAGATAATTTCTGAGGTCCTTTTCAAGATAGATAATTTATGATTCTATCACATACTCTCCCTTCCCTCAAGGAGCTCACCACCTAGTAAGATGAGTACATAAATGTGTAGAGTACAAGTTAATAGTATGTGATAAGGACTTAAGTGATGTCCCAACAAAATGCATGGAGAGTTCTCCAAATCATGCCATTAATATGGTTTGTTATTACTTTCCTTGCTTTATTCTAGCTTTGAGGAGAGATTTCAAAGATTTTAGAGGCTCTCAGGGCTTTGTAAAACATCTTCTGTGTTTCAGGGATTCATGAAAAGCCTGAGGGTTGATTCATTAGATCTCACATCAGTATTGTCCCAAGAAGATGTAGGTTCTAGCTCCTTAAACCTAAAATAGTATGATAGGCACACACACACACACGTGTGTTCAAATAATATATATATATGTATATATATATTTATATATGTATTTGATGCTGTAGTTTTAAGATATCAAGAATGCCCCATTTCCATGAGCCTCACATCTATTTTGTAGTTTACAAGAATATTTCCAGCCCCCTGGAGGTTTTTGGCTGTCTGTATTTTATATCTGCAAAAGATCAGCCAAATCTCCATGGGCCAATATTCAAAGCATGGACAAAAGAATCTGTTTTAATCACATTTGCTTTTTTCCCACAAATTTGGAGTTTAATGATTTTCTTTAATTTTAAAACACTATATATGAAAGAAAATTGATTTCATGCTCATTTTCCCCAATTATTGCTTTTTTAAAATCCATAGCAACTTTGAATATTTTAAAAGCCCATTCTTCCTTTATTCTAAGAAATCAGAAGCTATATTTTTCTGAATACAAATTAATTCACACCCCAGTTTTGCAGAAAAAAATGAGCGCCCACAAAGTTTTATTTAATTAAAATCCCAACAAACCATCTCTCCTGTCACTTGTTAAAATTTATGGAAATATAGATAAAAGAACCCAGTCCTTTCCAAAAAGAAGAAAAGAGAGAAAACCCCTACAATCCTATAAATCCAGGCTGTGCAAGATCCAAAGTCTATGGAAAAGCTGGAAGAGTTTTATGAATTGTAAGAGACAAACAACACGCCCATCTGGAATTACTCAATAGATTTGTTAAGGAATTTTGATTTTACACCTGGGCACGGATCTGTGAACCATTAAGGCTAATAATGTTGGATCTGCGCACATACATTACTGCACTTTAATGGTACCATTTCATACTGCATCCCTGGCTGGGGTGGCTGGTGTACATACGTGCTCTCTTTCCAGTTCTCTAAGCATTTCCTCATCAATCTCCAGAACCTTTTTCAGATATTATCGAATCAGGTTTCCCAATGACAGGTTTCTCACTTTTAGGTCTCAGGCACATAATGACCCAGAATGTCTCCCTTGCCATCTTTAAAATCAATAATCTTAAAACAATATTACTGTTCCCTCCTGCATGTAGGGCCAAACCTGCCTTCCAGCTGGAGAAGAATATCTACACATATGCCATACCCCAACACTGAAACACACAAAGGGAAAAGAATATTTCTAGTTTCCCTAGAAAGAGTTCCACAAGATGGAAGCATAGGTTATCTCTGACATGTTGTATGGGTGGGTCCTGATTGGCTTATTTTTAAAATGGATCTTAAAAGTTATTTAAAATGTCTCTTCCACTGAACTGTTACAGATGGTTACAACTATTTTTCCTGATGACCATCAGGGACCTGGGCCTCATTGTCAAGCACCCTACAGGGTAATAGAATTTGTTCCTACAGGTAGCACTGTGTGTATAAGCAGCTGCAAGACCCCACTCTTAAGAGAACGGAGAGTCAGGCCATGACTGGTATGGCTTGTACTTTGGCTAGGTCCCAAGACAAACCCCAGGCCCTGGGGAAGACAGAGGGAAAAGAAAGGAGACAGGGATCTTGTCCTCAGAAGAGCCTGCCAAGAGTCCTTGTGTAGGGCACAGGAGTCATTAATGTGACCTCTTCTTGTGAGGCAGGATGTCAAGGGTGATTGTCATTCTGCACACAGAATGGAGAGCAAAGCTTGTAGCTAATGAGGTTCTCAGAATCTTGAAGAGTAAGTCCCTCTTGGCTGCCTGGGAAAACCAAACAAAGAAGGGCAGAGGGGACCTTGCCAAGGTGATACTCTGCCTGCATTTTTAAAGTAGAGTGAATGGATATAATGCCCGGTGTCACTTCCAAAGGCAGCTTTGAGAACCAAGCATAATGATGTAGGTCTGTCACCTGGCAAAACAGAATTATGCCCAGACACCTAATTATCCAGAGACTCGTTTCAGAGAAACCCTTCCCCTCTCCTTCTAATACTCTGTCACTGCACCTGGTCAATTTACCACCTGTAATATAATAAGCATGGGGAGGTAAGGGCAATGAGAAGGAGTAAAATGATTGAAACCTGCTAAAGCCTTCTTAGAATAATATGTCTAAGTACATAAAATAAAATCCAATGTGTTACAGAGGAAAGTGATTATAATAGAATTTTACATATACATGTAAATGTGTGGGGGAGGGCATGCATGCCCCAGCCCTACAAAAGGACTCTTGGCAGGCTCTTCTGAGGAAAAGATCCCTGCCCCCTTGCTTTTCCCTCTGTTCTCCCCAGGGACTAGGGTGGATCTTGAGACCCAGCCAAAGCACAAGCTGTACCAGTCATGGCCTGACTTCCTTTCTGTTAAGAGTGGAATTCTCATCCAATAGATAAGCCTGTGTGAAAAAATAATATATGTGTGTGCATATGTGCATATATGCACATACACAATAATTTGGCTGAGCACCTGTAACTGAGAATACAGGAGAGATCTCTTGAAAGAGGTGGGAGCTTAGCTGAGCCTTAAAGAAAGCTAGATATTCTAAAAGGCAGAAGTGGACATGGAATGCCTTCTGAGAACAAGACAGGAATATGTGGAAATATGCATTATTGGATGGAATGACATGTATGATAGACATAGAGTAATCTTGTCTGGAGAAAATGTAGAGTTCCTGGAGAGGAGAATGACTGGAGAACTAGACTGAAGGACTTTAAATGTCGCACAGAGGAGATCGTGTTTGCTTGTTTATTTTCCCTAGAAGCCATAGGGAGCCAGACTTTTGTGCCTTTTAAGGAAGGCAGTGGCAGGATCAGACTTGTGTTTTAGAAATATCACTTGTCTGCTTAAGATAGTACTAAGTGCAGCACCACATTGGAGAAGTTCTTATTAGTTAAAAGGTGTGATGTACCTGCCGAATAGGCGAATGGCATTGCTAGTTCTATGGAGAATGGATAAGGGAATGGAGGAGACCTAAATCAAAGAGATCATTCTGGAAGTTCTTGGAATAGTACACCTGAGAGAACTTGAACTAAGGTAACTGGTGATATGGAAAAAGATGGCGAGGCAGAATTAATAGAAGAGATATTGAGAAGGCAGAATCAATAAGACATCAATTCACTGGATATATGTAGAGAGGGAGAGAAGAAATTAAGCATGATTTTGAAATCCTGAAAAACTTGGAAGATGGTGATGATGTTAACAGAAATAGGGAAGTTCAAAAAAGAGTAAATTCTGGGAATAAGAGATAAAGTTCTGTTTTGTACATGTAGAATTTGAGATATCTATGGGACATCCATTTTGATACGACCAGTAGGTAGAAATGATCTGGGGATTTATTTCAGAAGATAGAATTGGTTGCTTATATAGATTGGGCTCATGGGAATTGATTAGGTTACCCAGAGAGAGTGTAGAAAGAGAAGAAAAAAAGGTCTATGAGAAAGCCTTGGGGTACACCCACAATTAGGAGTCAGGATATGAATGAGACAAAGGAGTATTACTGACACAGGTGGAAGAACCAAGAGAAAGTAGGGTCATGAAAACTCAGAGGGAAGAGATCATTTAAGTGGAGATAGTGGTCAGCATGGTCCAACGCTGCAGAGAGGTCAAGAAACATGAATACTGAGAAGTCATTAGATTCGTCAACTAAGAGATCAATATTAACTTTTAAGAGAACAGGCACAGTGCAATACTAAAATCAAAAGACATATTGCAAGTAGTTAAGAAATGAATGAAAATAGAAAAACGTTGTCACCCAGTGTGGATAGCTTTGGATGTTAAAGGGAGTAGTATGTTCAGGAGTCTTCAGGGCCTAATAAAGTTTTGTTTTGTTTGTTTGTTGTAAAGGATGATGGTAAGGGAGACCCTGAACTATTTGTAAGGCATTTTAGGCAGCTGGGGAGGAACCAGGCAATAGGGAGCTATTGAAGATTAAATAGACAGGATAGTTGTGAGAATAATCTGTCAAAAATGACTTGATGGAATATGATATGGGGTTTATGGTGGTAAGAAAGGTTTCTTATCTAACAAAGCCCTTGAAGTGATGGGTTCAGTTTGATGAAATTAGGCTGTATATGTATTCATATATGTATATATACATATATACATATATTTATTTTGAGAAATGTTAAAAACCTCTTTAGCTTTTTATATATTTATTTGCTTGGTTGGTTTTGCCTTCCCTTCCCTTTTTTGAAACACGTAGAGTATTAATATTCCTTTCCCTAATGTCATGGTTATCAAATCCAAGGGAAAACCTTCCAAAGTCATCTCATTCATAACTCTGCCTTCCTACAGGGGTCTTCATCTTATTTTTAAAAATCATCAAAAAGAGAGAAAGAAGGAGAGAGTTCTCACCAGACAGGACAATGCAACAGAAAGAGAACCAGTTTGTAGTTAGAGGAATTAAGTTCCAATCTTGTCTCTATAACTTACTAAAATAACTATGTATATGACCTTGGGCAAGCAGACCAAGTGCTGGAGTATGAATTGGTCTTTAAGAAATAGATGTAAAGAGGGAGAGAAGGCATTTCTGGCATGAACCCTTGAAGGCTAAAATAACTGACTTCCCTTTCAACTAAACCCTTAAATTGTTTTTACTTTCCAAAGATGTGTGTATTTATTTTATAGCTAAAGTGTCATTTAAACTAATACCTGTAAACGTTCAACAAATATTTTGTTCAGTGATCATTTCATTCCACAAACATTTGTTGATGACCAGCTATATTAACATAACTGGTTTGGGCTGCTGAAGGAAACCCAAAGGTGGATGAATAAAACATGGCCTGCCTTCAACGAGCTTGCAATAGAGTAGATGAGCTAAGAAAAGCATGCAAATCAACACACTATGAAAGACAATATGGAAAAGCTTCAATATATAAATATATATGTACATATATTTAAGAGGAAAGAATAAATCTTCATGGATTCTTTAACAAAGGTGATTTTTCAGCCTCTGTTTGTTTAAAAGTCAGACCTCCTTCCTTGACTAACCATTATCGCTTGTCAGTACAAGATAATATGTTTGAATTTCACAAGTCCTTGGGGATTATAAACTGCCTACTAGAGCCCCACCCTCAGTCAATATTTTCATAGGAGGACAACTCACCTGAAAGGAAAGGCACAGAGTTTTATTTGAGCTAATAAATGATTATTCTGGACAATAGATCTACAAATAGGGCCCCAATTAATGAATCTCCTAATAGCTTTTTCCTTTTGTCTCTCTAAAGTCACTGGTCTTACTCATACCTACATAAAAACTTACTTGAAAGTTTCTTCTAAACTAAGGCAAAATGACAGACATCAAGGAGGCCTAATTTCACTGTTTGTCTTTTTATGAGTGTCATGCCTAGTTTGTTCTATGGCTAGTCTGTTTGCCCATGAGTCACTACTCTAACAGTGGCTCATTCATTATTTATAAACCACTTTGGGACCCTTTGAGTAGGAAAGATGCTACAGAAAACCAATTCTCACCCTCTTATTGTGTTAATCCTGGATTAAAATTAATGAATTTTATAGCAGAGGGAAAATGAAATAATGCAGAAAGCTAACAGGGCAAATACAATGAAAGTCAGAAAATTAAATTTTAATACATTTCGCTTTGGAACGTTTTGGTTAAGTGTCTTATTACAACTGCCTTTGTTCTGAGACTTTTACAGACCTTGTGGCAAAAATCACTGAGAGGCTATGTTCTGTCTTCACTAACCTATCCACAGGTGAGCTGTCTGCAGATGAAAGATAGAGTTAACCTCCACAGTGAATCAAAAGACTTTAAGTCATCACTAGAACCCTTGGCTCCTGTGATATCTCCGGTCTACTTTCCTGTCTGACAATTTCACATTGAAGTGATGAGGACTGCAGCTAAAGTTAACATTAGGCCTATGTGGTGGAGGTACAGGAAGTGAGATCAGAAGTTCAGTCAGACTTGCTTACAAGTCACTGTGCCTGCAAAACACACTCCAGTGAGACTAGAGAACAAAGATCCACAGGAAAGCTAAAAATAGTCAACACTCAGTATGACAGCACCAACTTGAAAACATTCTGTAGTAAAAGTTCAGCATTGTAAACTTAGTTACTAGTGAAAATGATGATTTTTTTGAGTTAAAAAAAGGCTGTCAGCCTAATTTTTATACCCCTAGGTCCTTGGCTTGCATAACCAATCTAATGAGAGAAACGTTCTCTGCAGGACTTGGACCAAGCCCAGGAGAGAATGGCATTCCTTCTGCACTGGTACAAAGCAAAGTGAGTCTCCCCTTCAGTTTCTTTGACCTTATGTTCTATAGAAGGAGTTCTTTAACTTTCTCTGTGTCATAAGTCCCTGGGTCAGTCTGGTGAAGTGTATGGACCCCTTTACATAATGATCTTTTAAGTGAACAAAATGAAATAAAAAGAATTGCAAAAGGAGCTATTTATATTGAAATACAGCTATCAAAATATAAAAAAAAAAATAAAACCCAATTCACAGAACAACTTTTCATTTACCTTCAATCGCTCCCCATCTAGTGACTGCTTCTCTTACTGCCTAGAAACATGTCCATGTCTCTCCCATCCCCAAAAAACCATCACTATTCATCCATCCCTGCTATCATCCTGTACTTTTCTTCTCTTTTGTGGCTAAATTCCTTGAGAAAATTGTCTGCAATTCCTCCTTCCTTCCTTTCCTCACTCTCTCCTTAACTCCATATAGTTCAGCTTTTGACTTCATCATTCACTGAAATTATCCCCTCCAAAGGTGCTTACAAATCTCTCAAGTGCCAAATCTAATGATCTTTTCTCAGTTCTTATTCTTCTTGATCTCTCTGAAACTTGTGAAACTGATGATCACCCCGTTATCCTTGATACTCTCTCATTTCTAGGTTCTCCTGATGCTGCTCTCTCCTGGTTCTCCTCCTACCTGTCTGAACTTTCCTTCTAAGTCTTCTTTCCTGAATCATCATGCAGGTCTTGTCCAGTAAACAATGATGTCACCCCGAGCTCTGTTCTGGGCTCTCTTCCTTTCTTCCGCTACACTAATTCATTTGGTAATCTCATCAGCTCCCAGGGATTCAGTAACTATCTCTGTACTGATTATTCCCAAGTCTACTTATCCAGCCCTAACTTCTCGGCTTCCTTCCAATCTTAACACCTTTAATTGTCTATTGGTCATTTTGAACTAGATGACCTATAGATATCTTAAATTCAACATATCCCAAGCTTGGGAGAGAAAACCCATTCTGTTGGGGTTTTTTTTTGTCATCTCCCTTGCCAAAATACATTCCCCCTGTCCCTAAATTTTCTATTTTTTTAGGATATTAAAATGCTCCCAGTCCCTCTGGCCAACAACCTAGGTGTTATCCTTAATTTTTGACTTTCACATTCTATCTGTTACCAAGGCCAGTTGATATTAACTTCATAAAATCTCTCAAATATGCCTCCCTTCTCTCCTTTGACACTGCCACCACCCTGGTAGGCTCCCATTGGTGCAATAGCCTGTTGGTTAATCTATCTGCCAGAAGTCTCTCTCCACTGGAGTCTATTCTCCACTCAGTTGTCAAAAATGGTCCTTCTAAAGTTCATATGTGACCATGGCACTCCCTCACTCGATAGACTTCAATGACTCATCATCTCCAGAATCAAATACAAAAATCCAGTATTTGGCATTCAAAGTCCTTCATAACCTGCACCTACTACTATATTCTTACTTTTTTACAAACCATACCCCTTCCCTCTCTCCCCTGACCTCAGTGGTTCCTCTGAGGGACAAATACTAGTTCTGATGTTTGCCACTAAAAACCTTCACAATCTGGCTTCAACTTGCCTTTTCAGTCTAATGGTATACTGTATCACTGCTCTGAATACACTGCATGTGGTGTTCCTTGCATCTGATTCTTCATTGTGGGATTCTGTGTTTTGACATAGGCTCTCTTTCATTCCAGGAATGCAACCCTTACCCAACTTAAAATTCCTTGTTGCTTTCAAGATTCAGCTCAAGCATTATCCTCTCTGTGGGAACTTTGCCACTCTCCTGAAATTTTTTTTGTACACATTTTGCATACTTGCATATGGGTTTGTTATGTCCTCCAATAGAATGTATTTTTCTTGATGACAAAGATAAGGTCATTTTAACTCTATCTTCCTGGTGCCTAGAACATAGTGGGCACTCAATAAATGTTTATTAACTGTTGAATTGCTCACAGGCACACATACACACACAAAGACACACACACAAGTTCTTCTCCCCCACCACCCCACCACACATTACCTAGAGACAGATAAACACCTCCACCAGATTCCCAAGTTGGGAGTCAACTTTCCCTCTCTTTGGGCTAAAACACAGACATGGACATTTCCTTTCCCTATCCCAACCAACTCTGATTTATTGCACATTTCCTACCCTCATTAGGTGCAGGAGATCCACTTTAATGGGTTATTCCATATTCCCACCTCTGCTGGACTTAGCAAAGAGCTTCACTCCACTCTGACCCTTGAACCCTTCAAGGTTCAAAGACTTATTTTCCCAGGTTCAATATATTTTATCTCATTAAATATTTTCTAATTTCATGTAAAAAATTTAATATTCTTAGAGAAGGCAAACAATTTGATATTGAATATGCATGTGAATTCATGAAAATCATATTTCCATACTATTCATATTACAAAAGAAAACGCAAAAGGAAAATAAAAATAAAGTATGCTTCATACTGTATTCAGAATTCATCAGTTTCCTCTTCAGAGGTGGATGGCATCTTTCATCTAGGTGCTTTGAAATTGTCTTGGATCATTGTCTTGATCAAAATAGCTAAGATTTTCACAGTTGATCATCCATATAATATTTCTGTTACTATGTACAATATTCTCCTGGTTCTGCTTGCTTCATTTCACATCAGTTCATGTAAGTGTTTCCAGGTTTTTCAGAAAGCTTCCTGCTCATCTTTTTTTTTAATAGCACAACAGTATTCCATCACAATCATATAGCCCAACTTTTTCAGTCATTCTTCAATCAACGGGCATTTCTTCAAACTCCAATTATTTGCCATGACATACAAAAAAGGGGCTATAAATATTTTCTGCAAATACTTCTTTTTTCCTTTTTCTTTGACCTCTGGGACAAAGACCATGGTTTTGCTGAGTATTTTACAGGCCTCTGGGAGTAGTTCCAAATTGTTCTCCTAAATAGTTGGACTAAATTACAACTCCACCCACAGTGTATTAGGGTGCCAATTTTTCTATATCCCTTCCAACATTTGTCATTTCCTTTCCTATCATATTAGCTAATCTGATAGCTATAAGGTGGTATTTCAGGGTTGTTTTAATTTGCGTTTCTCGCATCAGTAGTGATTTAGGGCACTTTTTTCATGTAATCATTGATAGCTTCATTTCTGAGAAACTTGCTTTAAAATTTCCCTTCAGTTTCCTGTTTTCCTTCTAATTTTTCATTACATTGGTGATATACAAAAACTTTTTAGTTTCTATGTAATCAAAATTATCCATTCTACTTCCCATGATCTCTATCTCTTGTTTGGTCATAGCCTTTATTTGGTAGATCTGACAGATAATTTTCCATGCTCCCCTAATTTATTTGTAACATCACCAAATATGCCTATATATTTTTATCCATTTTGACTTTATACGGTGTGCAATGTTGACTATGTCTAATTTTTTTCCATATTTCTTTCCAATTTGTCAAATGGTGAAGCTCTATCTTCAAAATTTAGATCTTTCTGTTTATAAAACACTAGATTACCATGGCTATTTACTACTGGGTATGGTGTACATAATCTATTGCACAGATTCCCCACTCTATTCCTTAGCCAATACCAGACTAGTCTGATGCTTGCTACTTTATAATGTAGTTTGTAATCTGGTATTACTATTCCTCCTTCCTTCATATTTTTTATTGATTCCTTTGATATTCTTGACCTTTTCTCCTTCCAAATGAATTTTGCTAATATTTTTCCTACCTATATAAAATTATTTCTTGGGTGGTTTTATTGGTATGGCATTAAGTAAATTAACTTGGGTAACCTTATCATGTTTACTATGTTGCCTCAGCTTCCCCATGAAAAATTAATATCTCTCCAGTTGTTTAGATCTGTCTTTGTGTGAAAAATGTTATGCAACTGTGTTCATATAGTCCCTGGGTTTGTTTTGGCAGATAGACTCCCACGTATCTAATATTGTCTGCAGTTATTTTAAATGGAATTTCTCTATATCTTCTTACTGAGTTTTGATGGTAGTATATAGAAATATATAGAAATGCTGATAATTTATATGAATTTACCTTATAGCCTGCAATTTTGCTAAAGTTGTTAACTATTTCAACTAGATTTTTAGTTGATCCACTAGGGTTTTCTACACATATCGACACACCATCTTCAAAGAGAGTTTGTTTTCTCATTGCCTACTTTTAGTCCTTCAATTTATTTTTCTTCTCCAATTGTTATAGTACATTTCTAGTACAATATTGAATAACAGTGGTGATAATGGACATCTATGTAGTCTGAATGCAAATCAAAGCATACTATTTGCTCTCTCTTTTTTTGTCTGTTTTGTTCTTTCTCTTGGTTTATCCCATTGGTTTTAATTCTTCTTAACAACATGACTTATGTGAAAATATGTTTAATATAAATGTATATGTAGAGCCTTTATAAGATTGCACACCATCTTGGGGACAGGGGAGGAGAACGAAGGGGTAAAAATTTAGAACCCAAACTCTTATGGAAGTGAATGTTGAAAACTACAAATAAGTAAATTAATAAAAAAAGTGGGGCGACAAAGGAAATGAAAATAAAGAATGGAGGAAAGAACTCTGAAGCCTATGGCACATGGACAGATTAGAATCACTTACAGTACAAAATGAGGGAGAGCCTCCTTCAGCAGCACCTGAGAAAGGATTAGCTCAAGAGGATCATCTAGTTAGTCTGGGAAGCACTGTATAGAGAAGTCATTAAAAGTTTGTCTTCTATTACTCTTTGTGAGAAGGTTGAAGATGAAGTAGTGTTTTTCATTGTTCTTTCTCATCCTTTCTCAAGACATATGAGAAGAAGTGGGAAGGAGATGCTTTTGTTCATATTACCCTCAATGTGTGCATGTGTGTGAGTGTGTGTGTATTTTTTATTTTATCATCCCAAGCATTCGTCTTTTATAATTGCAGTATCTAAGAGACACAAAGAGAAACTTCCAGCTGAGACAAGTAGAGCTCAGAGCCTTAGTTCAGCAAGAGAAAGACTGTTATATTGCACACTCAATAGCTTTTCTGTTGTCAAACTTTCCCCTTCCCCCTGAGAAAATATCCAGGAGATACAGGATCAATGGATCCAACCAATCTGATGAATATGAAATAAGTCAAAACATCATATTGCTGGAAAGTGGCAGGTGATAGTATGTGACCAGAATTAGTTTACCTCTTGAAATCTGTCTTTCTGTTCTTTGCCCTAGTCAGAACACATTTGGGATAATGTGTTCATTCTAGATCTCACTGTCTGGGAAGGCAGTCTCTAGTTGTCACAGTGATAGAAGCCAGATTTGGAGTCAGGAAGACTTGAATTAAAAGCCTGCCTTAGACACAACCTGGGTGACCCTGGAAAAATCATTTAGCTTTTCTCAGTTTCGGTTTCCTTGTCTATAAAATGAGGGAGTTGCACTAGACTGACTCTAAGGTCTCTTCCAGCTCTAAACCTGTGAGTTTAAGAAGGGTAAGGATAAGCTGGAAAGTGCCTGGAGAGGATTAACCCTCTCTAGCAGAAGGGTGATGAGTCTATAGCACATGAGAATCCAATGAAATAAGTAGGAATATTTAGCCTAAAGAAGAGAAGGTTCAAGGGAGACAAATCAAATCTTCAAAAATATTAAGGACTGCCATTTTATGACAGGATTAGATTTGTTCTTTTTGACCTTGTACAGTAGAAGCAAAAGAAATGGAGTGCAAAAGTTTATGATCTCTCGAAGCAGCCCATTCCACTTTATGTTGTTCTTCTTTCTTAGAAAACTTTTCCGGAAATCCAGACTCAATTTGCCTTATTACAGCTTTCTTTTTTAGGTCATTTTTTTGTTTGTTTTATTTTTTTCATGATAATTTTCAATACTACTTCTAATACTGCTTTGTATGGATAGTCTCTATGAGTAAGCCCTTCTAGTACTGGAAAAATGCTGTCTTGTGTCGTCTTGCACCAAATTTGTTCTTCTTCAAGCTAACTATTCCCCCCATTCCTTCAAGCTATGGCTATCTGACATGGCATTCTGAAGTCCATAGATTGCATACAATTAGACCCCTGCCCAAAATCCACATAATGACTCTTTTTCAGACCCTCTTAGGTTCAGTGATTATCAATAGTAACTGTTGCTCTTTCCCTCCTAGTTTGATTTATTTGTCTTTTTTTCTTTTGCTCATTAAAAGGGTCATTCTCTGATTATTTCTTAAGGAGACCTATTTTACTGGTCTTATTTACTGAATGGCCTTATCTCACTCTAAGTGAGTACCTGAATAAGCCAAGGTCACCCATTGCATCCTGGGTTTTCTCCAGTCATCCTGATGAATATCTGGTTACTGAATCCAAATGGCTCAGGAGGGGAAAGCGAGGCTGGTGACCTTGCACAACCCTCCCTCACGCAAAACAAAGTCAAGGGTAAGTCATGTTATCATTTCTCTGATGTCATGGTCTTTTTCAAAAATGAAGGATGTACACAGACAGATCTGACATGGATTTACAGCCCCAAACAATCACGCTGGTTGCTTTTTGAACATAGATGGTTCATTTTCCCTCTTTGGAGGTTTTCAAGTAGAATCTATTTGATTGCATTTGAATTGCATTATATGGGGATTGCTTTGGCATATGGATTGAATTTTTGGCTGCTAAATTCTAAATCTAAATTCTGTGGATCTGGAATTTTGTGAATGTTATAAGCTTTTTAAATGGACAGACTTAATTTTGAGGAAATTTGAGTAATGTCAAAAGCATTATATTGATCTTGAACAAGGTAGTATTGTATTACAGGTGGAGTATTGAATTTGGACTCAAGAAAAGCTGAGTTTAGATTCTACCTCAGACACTTACCAGTTATATGACATTGGACTCCATGATATCTTTCAATCATTTCTAAGTCATTGAAGTCTTTGACCCTATTTGGGATTTTCTTTGCAAAGGTATTAGAGTGACTTGCCTTTTCCTTCTGTAGCCCATTTTACAGATGAGGAAATTGAGGCAAACAAGGCTGAGTGACTTGCCCAGGGTCACACAGCTAGTAAGAGTCTGAGGCTGCATTTGAACTCGAAAATAAGTTTTTCTGACTCTAGGCATGGCACTCTATCCTCTCCTCCACCTCATTGCTACCGTTCCAGTCATTTCCATATATATGATTCCATAATCATGTTTCATACACAAGGGCAATTCAAATAACACAGATATCTAATATAAAATTTGCAAGCCTGGGAGTCATTTGCCTCCTTCATATATTCTCCTAGATAATTGGAAGGAAAGTGGCAAATATTTTTGCTAAATTTGACTGAATTATCAGCTAGTTGGTCAACAGGTAATAAACTTTTTGGTCTGAAAACCCAGATTATTAGAGAAATAAACACCTGTGATAATCTCAGGTTTTCCAAATAAAGAGTAAAATTAAAAGAGTCAAATATTTAAGGAGATTGGTTTACAAATTTTTACTTGCAATAAAATTGCTCTGTTTTGTATTGTCATAGTTGTGTTTTGGTGAGTTAGGTTTATGTACATTGAATTTTTCAATGCAAAATTTTGTGGCTTTTTAAAACAAAATAATGCCCTTTTTAAAACTTCACATTCATTTCATAATGTTTCCCTCCCATCCTCATGGCTACTTTCCCATGAATCAATCCATGCCTGGTAACAAAGAAGAAAAGTAACCTTGAAAATAATATATTTTTGCATGTCAAAGAATTAATAACATGAGGAGAATGAACAAATCACTCTGGCAACTTCATGTAGTTCATTGTATCAAACTAGCTCAATCACATAAATTATCTACTTAGTCTAATATATACTTCAACCTAAGTTTCCTCTATAGCATATGGAGTACATCAGTACAAAACTTTTCCTGAAACATCTCAAGTGAGGGGGAATTCATTACCTTTTTGAGGCTTCCAATTTCATTTTTCCTAGAGGTCCCATTGTGAAGAAGTTGTTAATTTTTTTTCTTACACATAAATGGTCCAATTCAATTCAATATATTGATAATTCATTAATTACCTACTATGTGTTAATATTTTCACAATTTCAATACTCTCCTAGTTTTTTTTGCCAAAGAGAGCAAGTAGGAAAAGCATAATCTCTGTTCCATAGGACAGCCTTTCATAAATCTAAAACTAGCATTTTCCCCTCACCCCACCCTAAGCTACTCTTTTCCAAAATAAATATTCCTTCTCTCGGTCCTCGGGTAGAAATACCACCCTTTAATGCTATCTAGAATAGACAACAAAAATCTATTACATTCTTTGTAAAGCAGCATGGTACAACAGAAAAACTGTTAACTGCAGAGTTGAAAGAAAAAACTGGGTTCAAATGCTACCATTGATATATTTTCTCCACGTGACCTTGATCAATTGATTTACCTCCCTGGGCTTCAGTTTCCTCATCTATAAGATGAGAGGGTTTAATTAGATGATCTCTGAGATCCCTTCCAACTCTATATGTATGATCCTTGCTAGTGGGAAGTGGGACAATGGTTGCCAGCCCTTATATTTAAAATTATATATATTTCCCCACCTCATCCAACCCCTAAGATTTGCAGGGAAACCTTGAAGAATGAGGCAAATGGGGAATAGAAAGTGGAGGAATAATCTCTCCATGTAGGCTTTTTCTATTTGCCAGATGGAACTCTGGAAAACTAGAAGATATGGGAATGTCCATAGTGTCTACAGTGTGTTTAATGACAGGCAGCAGTTAGGTGATTAGAGCACCAGGTCTGGAGTTGGTTGAAATCTGACCGAACTGATTAAATATCTTTTTTATGGAAAAAGTATTCTTATCCTTTTGACTTGTGAAAAAGTACACTTATGGGGGCACATTAACTATGAATTTGCAGTAATGCTGTCATAAATTCACAAGGTGCCTTGAACCAAGGGTATAATACTCTATACTAATAGAGTATTACTTAAAGATCCTTAATATTTGTTAAGTACTCTGCTAGATAGTCACATTTGTCCATCTCTGCCCAAAAATGTGGTATAGAAACTAAATATCAGGGCAGAGTACATTCTAATATCACTTTCTTATACTTATCTTTTTTTAAAATTTTTAATCCTTTCTCATAAGATTATAGAGAGATGTAGTATTCAGTGAAAGAACATCAAAGGTAATATTTGGTAGTAGAAATAGCACTGGGTTTGGAATCCAAGGATGATAACGACTTGCTTTCAAATAGTGCTCTCAGGTTTACATCTGGGTTCAAATATTCACTCTGTTATTTACTTGCAGTGACCTGGGATAAGACATATCTTTTTTTTAGTTGTCTGTAAATTGAGGGGGTTTTATTGGGCAATTCTCATAGTCTTCTGAGCTCTAAAGCCCATGACTCTATCTGATGAACACCTGCAAGTAAAATCTAACTAACTGAGAAACATAGGCCTAAAACTATGAAAACAGCCATTTGAGTTTGCTCAAGAGATTTCCTATTTATGAAAACAGTCAATTCTGGAATCTCAGTTATAATAACACAGAGCAACTGAAATGCCAGATGGGAACTCTATGTACATATTAAGAAATATCTAACAGGTATCTACAACACATATCTAATTCATTATCCTTCTCAAAGGGGATGCACTGAAAAGGATGACCCGTTGTGAATTTAAGTTAAGAAATTTGGAAGAGTAGCCATCTCCTGTTCAGTTTCCCTATCACTTGTCCAATCATCCCATCATTTCACCAAAAAACAGCGCAATGTACATTAGATAAGGAGACTAGCTTTCATTATTTGCTCCCTATTTGTTATTCACTTCAAACCATTTTTGGTTGGGCCTGTCAGAGGGAAAACTTAGCTCTAGTCATGTTGTTTCAGAGACTTGTCTAAAATGATCTGGAGAAGAAAAAAATGAAAAGAAGTCTCATTGCTCCCTCTGTCTAAGTGGAGCTGGCACATGTTACTTTTTAATAGAATGTGTTTGTGACAAGAAGTTTTCTTTTAGTACTTGACATTTTCAAGACATTTCCTTAACTGACTGAGAGGTAGTCCCATGGTAAGCAGTCAGTTAAGATAATACAATTTGATTATATAGCCCTGTGGCAGCCTTTATGTGAAACATTCCTGGACAATTTACAAGTAGCTTACAGTGAAATTAGCACTGAAGGAAGACATGTGGCTGTGTGAAGTCGGTGCGTTTAGTAGACTGAGAAGACTCCTGTTAAGAACATGTGCCTTGGATCACCAGTACCTAGATAATTAAGAGGAGCCACCACTGACACTTTCTAAAAGTAGATGATTAAAATGAAATAATCATAATAAATTATTATTAATCATGTCAATGTAATGTTAGAATTTTATTCTACATTTTGGAAGCATAAAAGGAAATTATTACAATGTTAGATTAATAATCATTCTTAAAATAGCATTAATGATTAATTTATTATCAATTATGTACTAATATATTAATATACTACTATCTAAAATCTTAATTATTAAGGTGGTGTTGATATAATATTATGTTATAATAGCACTTATATCGTACTTGAAGGTTTGCAAAGTGATTATAACGGATAGAATATCAGTACAATAACAGTATTATGGCAATGGCAATTGCAGAGAGTTCTAAAGTTTTGCAAAGAACTTTCCATGTACTATATCATTTGATCCTCAAAATAACTCTATGACAGGTAATCTTATTACCCTCTTATAACAGATGAGGAAACTGAGGCTGACAGAGGTCGACAAGGTTCACACAACCAGAAATTATCTCGGGCAGATTTCAGATTCAGGTCTTCCTGATGCCAAGTTTGATGCTCTATCTATTATGAATCTACATCCAGGTATTCTACAGGATTCTCTCCCTTCCCTACCAACAGAGAATTATTTGGGCTTAAATAAAAAGTTTCTCATGTTTTCATGAGCAAATGACATTTGTGGACTGAAAGTATGACCTTTAGCATGGACCCTTTTTGCAGTGAAGTCTATGGACCTAATATCACAATCACATATATATGTATATATATAATATATATACACACACATATATATATATATACATATATATATTTTTAAATTGAAGGAATTGCTAAATTTCAATTAAAAGTTAGTAAAAGTAAGAACTTTCCCCCTTCCCCCCATGTTCATAGACTACCTGAAACCTATCCATGAATCCCTTAGTGTTAAGAAACCCTTTGCAAGGGTATTTGAAATAGATAAGTACAATTCCAAGTAAGATCATAGGTTGTCATTTTTAAATCTTCTGCCAAATATGTTAATTTGTTTCTGTTGGTAGTTGCCTGTCTTCTACAATGCTAGACGTTGTGCCTCAGATGAAATCAAATGCATAGAGTAAGGTCCAATGTCAACCAGTACATGCCACCGTTTCCTGAGGCTACACGTTGACAAGCTTTAATTCAGTTTTCTACTGCCTACTGGCATTTTGATAAAGAAAGAGACCCCTTGTCAAGTAGCAGTCAGGCCACACAAAGGGTAGAAGGCAAAGAAGAATGAATGGGAAGAGAAGAAGATGGGAGTCATTTTTCCAAGTGTGAAAATTAAATCTTGATATACTTGTATATTTGAAGAATTAATCTCAGGAGAAAGAAGCCATATGAAATGGAGGCTGTTCCAGTTATTGCTAACTGTAAGATCAGGAACTGGTGGATAAAGACATGTTTCTTGATATTTAATATAAAAGTCAGATGTTGTGTCATTGATAGATGTATAAAAACCAAAGAAATGTGATTTCATTAAGTGTGCATAACTTCAGTCCTGAATCTACAAAATCAAGATTAGCAAACCTTGGGAGATCAAAGATTTCTGTCCTTTCAGGTGCCAGCTTTGTGGAAAATGAGCAGCCGTACTCACAACCAGGTAGCAATGCTGCTCATGATGTATGGGTTTTATCTGGGATTAAGGGGTTACCACTCTTCCAGACCTCTAGAATCCTTCCTCTGTATTTCTTACCCTTAGTGTTAGATCAGTGGTGACCATATTTGTCATGAAGATCCTCCACTTAAGAAAACTCCAGGAAATATCTTTCCAGTCTTTTAAACTCACTTTCTTTTCTTTTTTTTAAGCAACGTTTATATCATTCATCTTCCCATTATATAAAAACAGTGCTTTAGAAAATAATAAAAAAAAAAACATGGGGAGCAAAAAGATAGTTAACCAAAACTAAGCAGATGTTGTTCTTTCCATTTACATTGTTGTGTACTTTTACTTTCAATCTATTGATGAGAATTAGCTATGTACTTGCATGTGTCGATTTATCTCTATAAAAGAGATATGTGTAAAAGAGAAATGAAGGAACTATATGACAAATGTTACTTATACAAATATGAGACAGCCCTCACCCCAAAAGGGGTTTGTAGTCTAGTAGGGGAGATAGTAAGTGTGCACTTTTGTACACATTCATGCATATGCATTTAGATGTGCAAAGGATACCTAGCAAGCAGAAACAGGATGACTACTTGCCAGACGCTATGCAAGGTCCCAGGAATACAAAAATAGAGATGAGAAAAAGTCCTTCCCTCAAGAAGTCTGCAATTTATAGAATGAAAATGGGAAATAATATATACAGAAAGAAGTAAATATAAAATACACATGAAGTTAATATTAGTAATAGGTATAGAGGGGAACAATTACCAAAGGGGAGATCGAGAAAGCCCTCCTGGAGGAGGCAGCCTTTGATTTGGGTTCTGAAAGAAGATAGGGATTCTAGAGGAAAGGAGGACGATAGATGGAAGGGCAAATGGGAAGAGGGGGTAATTAGAATAAACACTTTTGAGGAGGGACAAGGTCAAAAGAGAGAATAGAAAAATAGAGGACAGGATGGAATGGAGGAAAAGTAGTTAGTCTTTCACAACATGACTGCTATGGAAGTGTTTTACACATGTATAACCTATATCTAATTGCTTACTTTGTCAATGGGGGGTGAGTGGGGAAGGAGGAAGGGAGATAAGATAGTACCAAAGCTTTAAAAACAAATGTTAAAAAATGGTTTTACATGCAACTGGGAAATAACATATACAGGCAATAGGGTATAGAAATCTATCTTGCCCTACAAGAAAATAGAGGGGAAGAGGATAAGAGAAGAGAGAAGTATGATAGAAGGGAGGGCATGTTGGGGGAAAAGGTAATCAGAATTCATAATGTCTTTAAATGGGAGGAGGGGAGAGATGCGGAGAAAATTTGGAACTCAAAATCTTGTGGAAGTGAACATTAAAAACTAAAAATTAATTAATTAACTTTAAAAAGATAGGGATTCTAAGAGGCAGAGGAGGTCTCCTTTCACCTGCTTATCCCAATAAAAGTTATCATCTGCCCTTCCATTTTTCACAATAGTGATTAAAAAGTTTTTTTTTTAATTCTTCTTTGAAAGCAGGAATTTATTTCTGGAGAAGGGACAGCATGTTTTCTTTATATTTTAAGCCCTTAACATAGAGCAATGATAACAGCAGATGGTACATTCTTGATGGATTGGATCATTGGAAAAATCATGACTAGTAGTCAGTCAACTAGCACTTACTCAACATCTACTATGTGACAGACACTTTGCTAAGCACTGGAGGTAAAAAAGGAAATTTTAAAAATAGCCCCTCCTTTCAAAGAACTCACAAACTAATGGGATATGTAAAATCGTAAGACATATGAATACTTTGAACTCAATTCCAATTTTTACAATTCCTACCTGGGAAAATTAGTTTCTGTGAGACTGTGGAACTCTGTTATAGAGTTACTCAGTTTTCCTTTTGTATACAATTCTCCCTCATTTTTGAATATTTATACAAAATTCATTAAATAATTTGTTGTGGGGTTCACCTTGTGTGCTAAGAACTGTACTAAGTTGGGGAGGGGTGGGTTTTCCAGTTCTAGAGTTATATATGAGCCTCTAAGTTACTTATCTTTCCTAGATCCCACTGTCCTCCTATGTAAAACAAAGGGGTTTGACTAGATTGCCTCTGAAGCCACTTCTCACTCTAGAGTTTTGATCTTACCCTATGTGTGACATGTTGCATAAATTGTCAAGCACTCGGAAAATATCCAGTGCATTCATACAAGAAACAATATTGACAAGGCTGAAGCAAAGCAAAGGAGGGACCTATCAATCAATGTGTGTTTGCCCTATGTCTCACTGCAGCGAGGTCATGGGATTCAGTTTCATTATATTTCACAGTGGTCATTATCCAGACATTTCCCAAGTGAACGTTAAGCAAAAGGTGTTACTCTAACCAGGTACACAAGACAAGGACCAGAAAAGGATGAGAATAGCCAAGAAACACTTCACAAACAAGGCAAATTTTCATGCTGGTCTTGAAAGAAGCAATCATCACAGAAAGACACTGAGAGTGAAGAAAACTGAATAATAATAAAATAAAATAAAAGTGCTGATGAGAAAACCTTACATGTTAAAAAAAAAATCTGATTATTTGAATATGGTAATGACCTTCAGACTGATCTCTGTCTGCCTGTCTCTCTTTGTCTGTCTATCTCGGTCTCTGTCTTTGTCTGTCTCTGTCTCTATGTCTGTCTGTCTCTGTCTCCCCCCATTTCCCCCACTTCAATCTAGCTTTTAGATTTGTGCCAAATTAATTATCCTTAGGCACAGTTGCGATCCTATCACTCCTTTTGTTCCAAAACCTTAATGACCCCTACAGGATAAAATGCAAATCCCTTAGCTCAACCTTGTAGTTTCTCTATAACATATATTGTAACCTTTCCAGGCTTACTCTACACTAATCAATCATTCAGTCAACAAACATTTATTAAGTGCTTACTCTGTGGCAGACTCTGCAATAATAAAGGGACTTCTTTTATTCTCATTGTTTCACAGTCAGCAGATCTGAGTTCAAATCACACCTTTGATGCATGATCTCAGGTAAGTCAATTAACCTCCTTTTGCTTCAGTTGACTCATCTGTAAAATGAGGGAGTTGGACTAGTCTCATCTGATGCCCCTTCTAGTGCTAATGCCATATAAAAACAAGTCTAGAAACTGTGACTTCACAGATGTAAGGAACTCCTGAGAAGCTTTCTCTGTGTTCCCTCTGTTATTCTAACGTTGTCTCCTGTCATCACAGAATTGCAGCTTTACCTCCAGGAAAAAAGACCCTGAGTGCCCCATTCCCTGTTCTGGATTCAGGAACATGGCATGGAGCAGCTTGGTCCTTGGGGGACCCTGGCTTTACTTCAAGTAGACTTCCCTTTTTCCCTCTGACTCATGAGTTTCCCTGGCTCCATGCTCTAGAAAAAAAAAATCTTAAGTTATATAACTCAAAGCTAAATCTCCCTGAGCTGGAGAGAATAAGAAGTACTCAATGTTCAGTAGGAATCAGGAAAGGGAGAGGTAAACTATTTCTACTAACACAAGGCCTTTAAAAACCACAAACTTAAAACAGGATTCAATAGCTTAAGTTATAACCCATGTTGCAATCTACCTCACTTACACTTCATCAAGACTTAAAGTAGTGTGCCCAAATGTTAATTATATATTTTTTCTCTTTCCTCTGTATCACATCTACTCCAAACCTGAGCCTCCTTTGAATTGTGTTAGCTTTCTCTGCAGTTGACTTTTACTAAAGTGTTCCAGAGCATGCTGCCACTACTATTCTGATAGAAACTGAAGTGGGAAACGTCTGGATCTTTGGAACTCAGAAGTTATCTCAAAGCCTGAGTATCATTTTTCTGCTCAAGAAAGCAAGCATTAAAGGGTGATGCCAAAGCTGAGGTGTGACATGTGATTTAGATGCCACATGGTTATAGTTAAATGATGGTCATGGTGATGGAATGAACACATCTACTCTCATCCCATTTTTACTTTCAAAAACAACTTGCAAATTGTTTTGCATAACTGGAAATCAGAATTGAAGTTAGTGATGGAGGGAGGAATCAATCCATTTTGTGTATCCATTGTTATCAGCTCCAACTCAGGTCTCAGGGCACTCCTTCACCTGTAGCATGAAACTGTCTTGCCCAGAAGCAAGTTCTAAAACTCTCATGTAGTTGACCAGAAGAAATAAAGACTAGCTATATGCATGCTGTATGGAATGCTTGTATTACATAGTCTTAGAAAGGTTGAGTGAGTTGTATCAGAAGAAATTAAGAAAGAGACAGAGAAACCTAGGAAGACTTCTACAAACTGATGGAGAGTTAAGTGAAAAGAACCACAACAGTATCGTAAAAATGAGTAATTTTGAAAGAGAAACACTGGGAGTGATTTCAGCTAGAATTCCAGAGGACTGATGAAAGCATCAACCTGCCTCATGAAAGAGAAAAGATGGAACAGACATGAAGAATGATCCTCACACTTTAAGGACATGGCCAATGTAGAAATTTATTTTTCTTAACTGTATATTTATTATAAAAGTTGTGTTTTTCTTTTTTCCAGTGGATAAGAAAAAGGAAGGAAGGAGGGGAGGAACAAAATGAATGCTTATCAATTAAAAATAAATTTAATTGTAAAAAAGAAAAAAATAAATGAGTTGCTTTGAATCACATGTGCTATACAGTAGAGATGAGATCTGGAGTTTGATATTCCTTATTCTGTCTATACTCGATCCACTATAGTCTCCTCCCTATAAATAGTTATTTTCACTTCACAAATAAGGAAACTGAGGGAGAAAGATTTAATATCTTGCTCATGGTCATACAGCTAATAAATATTGGAACCAAGATCTGAACCTCAATTTCCCTGAGTCCAGACCAGAACTATATTCTAAACTCAGCCATTTAATAATTGTTTGTAGGATTTAAATTCTAAAGATTAAATAGAATGTTTTGGGTTGTAATAAAAGAACTAAGATCAAATGGAAGTTTGGGAACAGAAGGATCAATACTACTCCAAGAGAAACAAAAGAATATGTCCACATTCCCCTTTTCTCTCCTCCCCACCCCACTCCCATCAAATCTGCTCTGCCTCACAAGTATAAGTCATATATTGATTTTATATTTTCTTAACTTTCTTTTCTCCCCCTCAGGCTTTCAAAACAAAGTTTATCCTCAAGATCCATGTTCCTCTCTTCTCCCTTAATCCAATAGCACAGATGGTCCATTTGTTGGTATGGCAGCTAAAATGCACAAATTGGAACAGACGAGTTGACTGGATTGGGGGCAGGGGGAGAACAATGTTAGCCCATCACATCCAAGAAGCACAGCCTCACATGTCAAGCCCTGCCTGCTGAGAGAAAAGTAAAGAGTAAAGCAGGAGTGAGGAAGAAGCTAGAGAGATGGAAGGAAACTGAGGGAGAAAAAATGGAAATAATAATGGTAGACAGCTCACCCTCATAGGCAGATGAATAATTCTAAATTCTTCAACCTTCAGGAGGACAGAAAGTCACCTTTGGTATACTCTTGGGGACCCAGGAGTATATTGAGAACAGTAGCTTTAATAGTACACTAACACAAATTCCTGTGCTACAAAAAGGATCCAGGCCAATTGTTGTAAGGGTGATCCTCCTTGGAAGAATGATTGTAGGTCTACAAATCCTGACTATTCCAATGTGAGAATTTATTCTGCTTGACAATACATGTTTGTTATTCCTTTCTAGATAAATGGGGAGAGGAAGATAGGAAGAAGAGAACTTGAACCTGAAAATAAAATTATATTAAAAATAAATAAATAAAGTCTCCAAAAGCTAGGATCATTTCCTATTTGTTATCGCATCCTCAACATCGATGGCAGTATCTGGTACATAGTAGGTGCTTAATAAATCCTTGTTGATTGATTTTCAAAAATGAAGGCCACTTTCAAATCATTCCATCTGCAGTCTAGCTAGCCTTCTTATTTTCACCCCTCTCTGAGCAGAAACTGGGCCTCTGCCCCAGGAACCTATGGGCCTGTCATGGATGAGCAATTAGACCCTATCTCGAGTAGAACCAGAGCTCCTTGTCACTTCCTGGACGTTTCTATAGAAAGTTACTGGTATTGTACCTCTCCCTCTCCTTTCTAAACTCATTTAAAGTGTTGTCTTGGGCTGTAAATTACGTAAGCTTTTGGAAGATAAGGAGCACTTAGTTTATTTTTATTTGCATTCCCAGATGGGATTTCTGTTCCATCTCTCTCTATCTCTTCCACTCTAGCATATCATCTTTTCTGAATGTATCTTTGCCTTCCTTAAAGTCTAGTTCCTGTGTCATCTCCTTCTAGTAGACTTGCCTGCTCAAATTATTTTTTATTCATGTATCTGTGTATTAGGGTACTTAGCAGTTAGTACAGTGTCTGACCCATTGTAGGTGCTTAATAAATGCTTCTTGGTTGACTGATCAGGACAAAAGGGTCTTCCCTTCTATGTCTCTGAGCCTTTGATTATTTCTCCTAATGGAAGCTATAGCCATTTTCATTTGTCAGAGGGGTAGATATAACAGTGGAGACAACTGGTTGATACAGTGAAAGGTCAAGAATTTTGTAAACACTTTACTATATGCCAAGCAGTGTGCTAAGGGCAGGGGACACAGTGAAAGACAAAAAGCCATGGTCCCTACCCTCAAGGAGTTCACTTTCAAATCTAGGCAACAAAAATAAGCAAATAATAATAGAAAGAAATCTCAGAGGGGATTCACAAGGGTGGAGAGATACAGTTATGGACTTGTAGCCAGGAAATCCAAAGTTCAAATCCTTCCATCATATTTCTACTAACCCTGTGATTTTGGGCATCCTGAGAGAGGGCATGTCCTTTAACCTTCCTCAATTTTTATCTATAAAATAGAGATATTAATAGTAATTGTTTCACAGTATGGTGGTCAGGATATAAAGGAGATAATTAGCTGTGTGTTAGGCACTGGGGCTGCAAATATAAAGAATGAAGGAACCCTCACTATCAAGGAGTTTACTAATGGGCAACATGTATAATGTGTCTTGCAAATCCTAAAACTCTACATACATATTACCTGTTATTAAAAGAGAGCCTAAGATCTAGAATTGGGAGGGACCTTATAAACCATGTAGTGAAATTCAATCTTTTCCTTGTGTGAAGGAGGAATGCAAGTCAGAGCATTCCCTAGGTCACCCAAGTCATCGGCATCAAAACTGGGATGCGAAACTTGGTTCTTTTACTCCAAATTTCAGAGCTCTTTCTGTTGGGGATGGATTCATTGACTTGAATTACTGGGGGTCCTAACTTACCATTCATTTATTCATTCAGCAAGCATTTATTAAGTGCCAACTATATGACAGTCACTGGCTAGACACTGGGAATTAAAGACAAAATTGAAACTGTCCCTGCCCTCAAGGAACTTCCATTCCCCAAGGGGAAAATATCATATAACAAAATTACACTTAAAACTTTCACATAGCCGATACATAGTAATTTCTAGAGGAAAGATACTAACAACTGGGAGGACCAGTATAAGTTTCTCCTAGGAACTGACTTTGGTGCTAAACCTTGAAGAGAACCAAAGTTTCCATGAGGTGGAGCCCAGGAGGTCAAATATTCCTGATAGGGTGGACCAGTCTGTGCTATGACACAGAGATGGGAGATAAAATACCCTGTTGGAAACAGCAAATAGACCATTTGGGCTTGATTTTTAAAGAGAACAAAGGAGAAGGGGTGTACAATAAGTGTAGAAGTAGAGTCTGGACCCACACCAGGAAAAGATTTTAAAAACCAAAACAGGACTTTTAGAATTTTATCCTAGAGGTAAGAGGACATAGATGGAACTTCTGGGAAAGGTGAGTGACTTAGTGAGATATAAGCTTTGGTAATTTCAGTTTGGCAACTGTATGGAAGATGGCTGGATAAGAGAGAGATAGGATGCTATAAGAGGCTACAGCAATTGCTCAGGTAAGAAAGGATGAAAGATTGGATAAGATGAGAACACCTGCAGGCAAGTCACTATTCTCTTTTTTCATTTTTTGATCTCCATCTCCTAGCACTGTACCATGCAATTGTTAGAGCCTTTATAAATGATTGCTGGTTTTATTGCAAAATAATTTTGTTTTCCTTTCACTTAGGATTTGAGGAAAAGGCACCATTTTGCTGGTGTCTACCTTGATTCATTTATATCTAGATGCCTTGTCTATGTGTTCCTTTGTTTTTGTTTAGGTGTTACATTTAATTTTGTTTTGCTTTTGTTTTTGAGGCTAGGTCTCCCTTATTTCACCCAAACTGGAAGTGAAGAGGCTACTTATGGTCCCCTTGGTGACTGGCATAGAACCAGTTTACATCTCCTTACACAGCTTGGTTCCCTCCACACATCCCCTGCCCTGTAAGCTTACTATTTCTTAATAATGGTACCAGATTTTCCCCAGTTTCAGATTAACTGTAGTTCAGAACTTCCTAACTCCAGTGATCCTGCTAAACAGCAGAGTTTACAGGCATGTGTCATCATACTTAGTTCATATGGTTCTTAAGCATGTTCATGAAATATCTTGGTTAAATCATCACCGATAACTTGATCATATCAGGATTAACCTACCTTGGTCTCTGGTACTGAAAGGTGAGATGTCAGAGACCCTGGGGGTCATTGATGTACGTTAAAGAATATATTCAGGCATTGTGTGTGTGTGTGTGTGTGTGTGTGTGTGTGTGTGTGTGTGAGCGTGCGTGCGTGCATGAGAAAGACAGGGGGGGAAGAAAGAGGGGATGGGGGAGAGAGAGAGATCTATATCCAAGAAAGCTTACTCTAAGGGGAAGAAAAGTGAAGTGTATCACATTTCAAATTTGCAATCCATTAGCATTGCTTTGAAAATCGATTTTATGGAAAAAACATAGATGGGGAAAGTTAGGGATAGAGGGTGGGAATTCAGGGACAGTAATAGTGCAGACAGTTTTCTTTTTTAATACAAAAAAAAATCTCTTGACTCTCTAGGTGGGAAACAGATATTAGTTTTTTTAGTGCACATTCTGAAGGATCATTTTTTAATATGAAAAAATGTAGCAATGAATAGTGATTAAATTTTCTATTTTTATTTACTGCAGGTTATGGGAGGACATTAACCAGGCTTGGGGAAGTCATTAATTGTAGGCACTAAAGAATGGTGGGTGGAGTAGGTAATCTGTATTTCTTTTTTTTCAGAATGATTCGCTTTTACAATCATTTTTTTATTTATTAAAACTCTCAAAATAACTCTCTGATATAGACCCTAAGTTCAAGATTATCCTTATTTTGACAATTAGAAACTAAAGCTCATTCAGGTTGTGGCCTGCTTGTAGTCACATTGATATTTTTAAAATAGATTTTATTGTTCTGTTGTTTTCATAGTACTGAAATTTTTCCCTATATTCCTCTACTTCCCCCTTCCCAGAGACTCATACATTAAAATAAATAATTTTCAAAGAATAAAAGAAAAAGAGATAAACTAGAAAAAATTCAGCAAAACTGATCAACACTGCAAAAAAAAAAAGTAAACTAATAAAAAATCTCACATCATGTGCAATGTTCCCGACCTCTAAGTTTATGGATACTACAAGAGAATTCGAGGAGAAAAGGGAGAATTCTTCTCATATCTTTTTGGGGTGAAGTTTTTCTTTATAATCTCACAACATTCAGTTTCAATTATTGTTTGGTTGTAACTCCATTTATACTTTATAAGAATGGCACCAATTATTTTTTTCTAGCTCTGTTTACTTTGCTTTGCATCAGCTCGTGTCTTAGCATATTTCTACGTACTCATCATTTTCTTCATCCCTTATAGCTCAGTAAGATTAATTACATTCATGAACCAAAAATTAACTTCACCATTTCTCTATCAGCATCCACCTTGGAGAGAGGACTTCAATGCAGTCAAGGATTCCTTGACCCTAGGCAATACACTTAACCTCTGTCAGTTTCTCTTTCCTCATCTTAAAATGAGGGTGATAACAACATCTGTCTCCTAGGGTTCTTAAGAAGAAAAAGTGAGATAATATATGCAAAGTGTTTTGCAAACCTTAAAACACTCTAGAGTATAAATGATAGCTATTATTAAACCCAAAGCGTTTAAAATAGCACTATTTTTGAAAGTCATCATAACAATCCCTTCACTACTTCTTGTAATTTCTAAATTGGATTTCATTTTAAAAATCCACATCTTAACATTTTCTATAAAGATATGTCAAAAGAAATTCACATGCACAGCTGCCCTAAAAAACCTACTCACAATGAAAGTCATAAAAGAATCCCTTGAAGAAGTGTTAGTTTTCAATGAAGGCAAGTGTTCTTCAATACAAAGGTCAAACTTCTCTTTTTCCTTTTCTTTCCCAAAGGTCATATTACCTTCTACTTATTTTCCTTCTTTAAAGATGAGATTAAACATTTTTATTTGTCCTGGCTCTGGCTGTTAATCAACATCTGGGCAAAATGTCAGCAATTCTTTTCCTCTTGCTTAAATGCTTTTGTTACCACTCAGCATCTGGGACAGGCAAGGAATCCCCCTAAGGAAATGCCACTGCCCTCCTGCCTTGGCCTGAAAGCTGCTCCCATCAGAGGAAGTTTCAGGCAGTGTGTTTTCAGACCAGAAGTCTTTTTCTGTCCTCTAAGCCCAACCCCAACCAAGGAGCTGGGCTCTTATGTTTTCATGCTCATTCCTGATTCTTAAGACTCATTTGAAAGGACAAACTTCTGAAAAATGGAGATTAAGCAAACTTCCATTTTTCTCTTCAAAAAAGACACTGGAGATTTGCATGGTCCTGGGGCTAATTCTCAGTCCAGCAGTCCTGTTTGTTGACTTTGTGACAGGAAATGAAGTCTGAACATAACACAGTAACTGAGATAATAGTTGTCATTCATGCTGGGATCACAGGCCTACAAAGTTTAAGTCTTGTTTATGCTTTGGCCTCTGACTCACCAGTCAGCATCCTTCCAGGCAGCTGTTTGGGCTCTCAGCTTTGGTTTTCCACCATTAAAATAACAGCTCTTGCTTACAAAACAGTCCCACCTCTGCGTGTTGTGAGCTTCCTGCAATTTATGTTATCAGAGGTCTTCTGTGTCTTTACAGGAAAAAAAAAGTTTTCCAAGGGCAGAAAGGTATGATCCAAGGATCATGGGTCTAGTTCTCAGACTTCAGTTTGTCCAACACCCTAATTTGAAAGCTGGGAAAATTGAGCCTGAGAGTTTAAGTAACTTGTGCCCAAGGTTGCACAAGTAGTAACAGAATTGGAACCAAATTCTTCCAAAATCAGAGCCAGTATTCTTTCTATTATATATCATGGGCTCATGTGAGACTCACAACAAGCCTATGAGACAAAAGATTTTGGTAATATTATCCTTATTTCGTAGGTAAAGGTACTAGACTTCTAAAATTAAGTGATTTCTGAGTTACCCAGACAGTAAGTAACTGACAAAGCTAGGGGTACAGCTAAGTCTTTTTATTCTGTCCAGCACTGATCTGTGCAGCCAACAAAGAGTATAGAAACTTCTTCTATCCATGCAACTCACCTATGGCCTCTATTTTTGTAGTCTTGATTCAATTCAATCCAATTCAACAAGTTTTTATTGCACACCTACAATATGTTAACATTATTTTAGGAGTGGGAAATATGAAGAATAAATTGAAATAGTCCTTACTCTCAAGGAGAAATGTTCAAAATATAGAGTTGTCTGGTGAACTGAGAGATTAAAAGACTAGTCCGTGGTCATATGGCTAGAGTGTGTCAGACAGATGAAGGGACATGCCAGAAGTCACATAGGTGAAGAGGAAAGATTGAAACCAAAGGATATCATTCAGTCAACGAGTATTTTTGGAAGCTTATACTATGTTTCAGATACTGGAAAAGTCCTGAGGATATAAAAAAAGGCAAATGTAATTCCTGCCCTCAGGAGGAATACATTCTAATAGTTGCAATATGAAAGCAACTGGGATACTCCAAGTTCAAGAAATCTGTAAGGGAGATTCCTTTTGAGCCTGATGTTGGGGTAAGGAAATAATTTTCCATATTATATATTTCATACCTGGGATGAATCCCCCTGAAAACATTTTGAAATCATATAAAGAAATGTTTTAAAACATAAATTTCAGTTTCCTAAAGAACAAGAATATGTCTGTAGATATGACAAAGAGTTGGATGTGTCATGTGTCTGGTCAGAAAGGATCCTGTGCCAGAGTCAGCTCAAATTAAACCCATTGTTAAATTTGTGGTATGAGCACCACAGTCTGGAAATCAGAAAATGCTATATACATCAGTGCTTGTTGTACTGTTTTGTGGATGTCTAGACTTAACAAAGTGGTGGAATAAGTATTAATAATGAAGATGAAACTTAAAAATATCTTGCTGTACATTTATTTTCAGAGAGTCAGTTGTTAAACATTTAACAGCACCTCTCTGGATTAGCCTTTATTTCTGAAGTTAATTTGTCATTACTTAGAAGGTGTTAAGGAAAGATATTTTCAAATCCAGCTATACATAAAAGAATTGTTCAGATTCCTGAAATCTACCTGCACTCTTCCCCAGAAAAAAAATCTTCTACAACAATAGTGCTTTTCATAATAGTTTTTAAGGGACATTGAGCAATTTTCCTCCATTGTCCAGAAATAAATTAAACTATTGGAGGTCAGGGACAATTTGTTTATTTATTTTTTTGTCTTTAAGTCTGTAACCACCCAGCATAAAGCTTGGCATACAGTAGGTGCATGAAAAATGCTAGCTGAATTGAAGTGAATTGAATTTGATTCCTCCCCACAATCGTAAGAAATACCTATGAACAGTGTTAACCCTATTTTATAAATTCAAAAACTAGTGCTCATAGAAATTAATGGCTCCCCAGTGGTCACAAATGGGTAGTGCCTAGATCAGAATGAAGTGACCTCTCTTGACTGATATCCCTTACACTACACTTTCTCTCAATTACAAAACAAACCAACAAAAAAAAAACAAATAAAAACATAGAGATTCTAGCCTTTCCCTCACAAAACATAGAAACACAGAATCTCAGAATTGTAAAGGACGTCAATCCATTCCAAATCATATCAGAATTGGAATCTCTGATGTTACACACGTCAATCCATTCCAAATCATATCAGAATTGGAATCTCTGATGTTACACATCCAACAAACGGTCATCCAGTAATGCATCCAAGGAAGTGTCCTCTTCTGTGGAATCTAAAACTACTTCCGCAGGGTTGTTAAAAAATGGAAATAATAATTATTTAACTTTTATCATGAGGAGTATGCTTTGCAAATATGATAGTTTATTATTATTTTTTTTTACTGCTGCGATGGTTATTATGGTTTTGTAACAGTTTATCCATGTGAATTTAGTGAATTTGGAAATGTCTCCAACACTTCTTCTCTCTCTAAAGCTCTGATCATATAATCTTATAAATTCCATTTTTGTGAAAATGATCCAATGACCCTTTCCAGAGCATGCCCTTAATAGAACGTACTGGGTTTGGAGGAAGCTGCTTTTCCTTGTTCGCTTGCTTTTGTGGTTCAGTGCTCATGGCTTAGCGTTGGGTGCCACACTGACCCACTCACCTCTCTCAAAAAGCTTTTTCATGAGAACAAAGACCTTCCTCTGCATTTATCTTTTTGGCTTCTTTCATGCTTCATAGAGATTTGAATAGAGGGTGGAAAATCACCATTATTTATCTGAACCCATAATCGAATGTCAAAGATGGGGAAATATCCACCGAGATTTTGTCAAGTTCCTTCATTTCTGCATATTTTGCATTCATTCTTATATTACTAAGAAGTGTGTTCATGGGTCCGGAGAAGCCTGGGGTGTATTAAGTTAAGATAAATTATGTAAAGGACTTTGGAAACCTTAGAATGATATATATTTATATATGTTATCATTTACTATTATTTATACCATGACAATGAATGAAATATCAGGGCATTTATTATAGTCTAGACCAGGGATGGTTAATATTTTCTGTGAATTTGGATTCAGTCAAAGGGCCACACTCGAGGACCTAGAGGACCACACATGACCTAGAGACTGTAGATGGCATATCCCTGTAATCTACATCATTTATCAAGTTATGGGAATGAAATGAGGATGAGGACAATGAGGATAACGATGTTGATGATCATGGATGGTAAAGATAGGTCATTTTTTATTTCTGCTGAAAGTTTGGTAGACAGCCTGAGTGATGCACTGGTCTTCAAGAAATATTAAAATAAAGCAAGAAAGACCTCCAGGAGATTGGGTGAGAGAAGCTAAATGACTTAACCATGATGTAAATAATAATAGCCAATACTCATATCACATTTACTCTGTTAAACGCTTGTATTAAGTGATTTATAACTATTGTCTTCTCTGATACTCACAACAACCCTAGGAGGTAGTTTCTATTTTTAGACCCATTTTATAAATGAGGAAACTCATTTATAAAGATACCCAGGGTTGCAAAGAGAATAGACGTCCGAGAAAAGATAGGACTTCACTTACTTCTGATTCCAAGTTCCAATGTACTTTGCCACCTAGCTGCCAACAAAGGCCATACCTATACCAATAAGATGACACAGTCATCCCAGTGTGAAAATATTAAAATTCTTGCCTGCAGTTTCATTTCCTTTTGACCCATGCAATTTTACTGCATCTACCAGGCTCATACTAATTTGTACAATGGGCACAATTTAAAATATTATTTGCAGCAAATTGTGGTAAGGAACAGCTAAGAGCTTAAGTGCCAATTTGAAATCAATTCACCTAGTGCCAGGTAAATCCATGCCAGCTCATTTGCACAATCTTCTCAACTGGGGCAGCTCACCCAGAAAACCATGTAATTAGATGTATAATTTTAGCACTTCTTTTCTGCTCTATATCAGACGATTCATTATGTTTAATATTTGAAAGGACCATTAGTTATTTTTTTTTCCTTTCTGTGACTCCCAAATCATGTCAAGTTTGCTATTTCCCATAATGATATAATAGAATCTGGAAGCTACATTGGAACATGTTGTCATTCACCCTTCGTTTCTGAAGAGGACCTATGACATCACAAATTATATCTGGACTTGTGTGTGACTTAGATTTAAGTGAGGCAGAGTTGCACCAAGTTGTCAGCCTCATTCTCTCTTCTAGAGTCGTCAAAGACCAGTAGCAAGACAAAAGTCAGGGGAATTGATGATGGCGCAGGATGGAGTGGATGACCTTGGCATCTTTGATGTCTGACCAAGCTCTAAGCTCTCCACAACACCTGCTTCAACCACATTCCTGGTGAACACATATGGCTTACAGGATTGATTGCTGTTGATTTACAATTCTTCACTCCTCTCCTCACATATATATCAAGTTGCTGGATCTTAATTTTACCTTTACAACACATCAAATGTCCCCTTCTCTTTGCTCATACAGCCATGTCCCTAAATCAGGCCTACGTTTTCTCTTATCTGGACTACTGGAATAACCTCCTAATTTTTCTTCCTACCTTGTCTCCCCTTCCAAGCCAACATTAACACACCTGCCAAAAAAAGTTGGGGTTGATTTTTCCCCTAAGTGAGAATCTGAATATATGCCCCCCACTCAATAAACTCCAAGATCTCCCTTTTGCCTCCAGGATCTAATAGAAACTCCTCCAGCATTTAAAGCTAGACTGTTCTTACCTCTGGAATCTACTTACATGTCACTTTCTTCTATGCCCTCTATGGTCCAGCCATTCTGACCAACTTTCTACTCCCCAAAAATAACACTACATCTCCTGACACCATGCCTTTACCCTAGCTTTCCCATCCCCTAAATTCTTTCTTTCCTTTTTCAACCTTCTAGAAGCCTTTTGTTATGTTTTTTTAATATTTACTTGATTATATTTCTTTTAGTAGGTCATTCCTACTTGGTTCACTCCCCCCACTATAAGGTAAACTTGTTTAGGGGAGAGACTGTTTCTCTTTGGTCTTTATCCATCCCAACTCTCACATTTCACAGATGAAGAAACTGAGGCTATGAAAGTTAAATGACTTACCTGAGATCACTTAAGTGTCAGAGGTGGAATTAAACCATCCACTTTATCATGCCTCATCTTCCATTAAAATGGAGTTCCATTTCTCATCTTTCATTAAAATCCACCAAAGAAGCTCTGCTTCCTACTATGCTACCAAGAATAGTTACTGGCCCAGAACACATGAACAAATAATTGGATGACTACTTTAAATACCATATAATGAAATAAAGACATTTAGCAATCATTAGGTCTCTTGGAAGTAGATTGTACTGTGGCTCCATTGACATCATTCAATTTACTTATACAACAATCTAATAACTGCCTCCCAACTGGGTGTGAATCCTGAACATTTGCTTTTCCTCTTCTCTGCTCTTAAATCATTTTGAATTGGTAATAAATAATGCTGTTGATCTTATCTCCACCTGAAGACTTTATTAAGGGAGCCTGTTTGGATTCATCTACGGAACACTGTGATGATTTCTATCGCATTTCCTGTTTTTGCCCCCCTTCTGTTAGTCACCTTGCCATTATCCCTCAACTGATTTATGAGACAAGGCATTTCCTTCAGTTTTTCTGGCATCTTAACTCCCACCACTAGAAAGATCAGCCATTGGCCCTTGGATGGGTGAGAGATATGAGGAGGGGAGAGCCAGTTACTTTGCTGAGATTTTATTTTCTAGCATATGTTATGTCAGTTCATTAGATGAATATGTCCATGTAAAGGAAAGTTCCTGTTTGGCATACTTCAGCATCCACTAGGATTATAAAATAGAAAAAATTACATCCAAGAGAAAAACATAAACACTAAGGGGATCCATATTGGAGACTGAATCATTGAGGTCTCTTAATGTGTATATGTTCAAAAGAGACAGTCTGCTGAGAGCTTATTTGTACACTTCACAAAAGTAATCCATTCTTTTATTCACTGAGCAATAATGTTATGGGTCAGAGAACTTGATAGAGTATCTAGACAGTCAGCCTTGAATCCAGGAAAACCTGAGTTCAAATCCTGCTTCTGATACATCATCATCATCATCATCCTAACTAGTATTCATATAGAGCTTTAAGGCTTGAAAAGCATTACACTTATGTCTCATTTGATCCCCACAATTCTGCAAGGCAGGTGCTATCATTATCCCCTTTGACAGATGAGGAAACTCACACTAAGAGAGGTTAAGTGACTTGCCTAGAGACACACAGCTAGTAAGTGTCTGAGATGGGTTTTGAAATCTAGTTTTCCAGATTCTAAGTCCAGCATCGTGCTAACGAGCTGTTTCATCCTTTCTGCATAATCCTAGGGAACTCAGCGTCATAGTGATTTTGTCAAATCTCTAAGACTGTAATTTGCAGAGAAGGTGTGGGTCCAATTTCTGTTCCTATCATATTCCAGGCTTTTTGTTAGGTGAAGTAATACTAAGACAAGAACCAAACAATAATAAAAACTAAAAACAAAACAAAACAAAAAACTGTTTCTTTTCTTAAGGAGCATAGATTATTATACCAGAGGGAGAACAGGTTTACAGAAAAATAGCTACAAATTCTATGAAACTTCAATCCAAATTAACATAATCACAAGAGGCTAATGTACTTTAATTGCATCAGGGAATTGACCAATAAATAAACTTACAAGGAATTTTCTCATAAAAATCATAATACTGTGCAGAAAAACCCTTAATTAAATTGAAGGGATCAGAGGACTTTTGATCTATGGATGAAATGAGGATGATGCCGCAAAGGAAACATATTTTGATCAGTTGATCAATTTTCAATAGGAAAATTAAGCCACATCTCTTAGACTCTAAACAAGGATAGTATTAAGTTTAATAGCCTGGCCAAGATGTGGATCTGCTTGGTTATTGAAGATCTTCAGCAATGAAGTCCCTGAGGCTCAATCTCTTGAGGGAAGGAGAGAATTTCTGTCTCCCTCTGTCACTTTCTCTCTGTACCTCTCAGTCTTTCTCTCTGTGTCTCTGACTCTGTTGTCTCTGTCTCTGTGTCTGTCTCTACCTCTGTCCATGTCTCGGTCTCTCTCTGTGTCTCTGTCTCTCCCTTTCTCTCCCTTTCCCTACTATAGTAGACCATACTATCAAAGAAACAGTAATTCCAGGGGCTGAGCCAAGATAGTGGAGTGCAGGGAACAGCCAAGCATTCTGAGAATTCCCCTTAAAACAACTTTAAATAATATCTCACATTGAGTTTTGAAGCATCAGCACTAGCAAAAGGTTGGAGTGAGACATTTTTCCAACCTAACTTGGAGGTCAAAAGCAGAGGTCTGTGACACTGAGGGAGAGGCTGACCCAGAGCCTATGTGGCAGAAACATCAATTGAGGACTTAGTGATGTCAGCAGCAGCAGAAGCAGCAGCTGTGACATCAGGAGCCCTAAAGTCAGAGAGAGTAATGGAATCCGGCAGCTCATCAAAAAGAGATTAGAAGAGACCCTTGTAGCACTAGACAAAGGACAGGACACTGTTCAGAAATTCTATTGCCCATACCTAATTCCAGGTTCTGGTTCCAGGATGGAGAGGGAAGCTTGTAGTCAGGGACATTGAGAATCACTATTGCTTTCAATCCCAAGAGACATTGGGACTCTGAAGAACAGTATAGCTTCTGACAATAAGAAATGAGGAGACGTAACATAAATGTAAGGTTAATGGTGGGTGAGGAGAAGAGTTTAAGATCTTCTCTGCCCATTAAGAGGCCTCATGTGAAGCCTATTAAGGGAAGCTTGATTAGGAAAGATTTGTTTTGTAGACAGGCCCACACTTTTTGTTTCTAAGAGGCACTGGGTCAACAGGGTCATGCCTTCTGGCTCTGAAAAGTGTATATATATTCTGGGGCAAGGTTTTTCTTTGGAGCTTACTTACTCTTTGGAAGAAGGTTCATGTACCAGATGAGACCCTGGGTAGCCATTAAGAAGAACCGCCCCCTGATGCCCTGGTTTTGAAAACCCAGATGTTGGTAGTTCTCTCTCTGGTAACTATGTATGTATGTAATTGTCAGACAGTTGAATCTGTCTGTTGATCTGTGATATGTTTATTACTTGTTGTCAGATACTTGGAAGCCTATCTGTTGGTCTTTATTTCTCTCCTTGTATTTTCTCTGTTGGTGAATATAATTAAAGAAGATTGCTGACCTCTCAAAAGCTGCTTTCCTTTTAGGAAAGCAGATCTAAGAACCTGTGCAGCAGGCCCTCCTATGTATGGCTGTGTGGTTACTTCTATAGGGGACCTTCCTGGGTAAGCACCAGAGCATATACCGGGAAAGCAATAACCATAGATGTCCCTAGATGACACCACCTGGAAACCAATGAAAACTTACACCACCCCAAGCTAGCCTTGAAATCAGTAGTGATTCAAAACCTGAAGCTTCAGACAGTGCTCCCCAACTCCTGCCCCAGAAATAGATCCCAACTTTCCAACTTTAAAACAAAGTTCAAAGTCGAGAAATAGACTAGAAAAATGAACAAGAAAAAAAAAAGAACACAACCATTAAAAGCTACTAGGATGACAATGAAGATCAAGACAAACTGAGATGAAAACTGCCTCAGAGCAACTATAAGCTAAGCAACAAAGAAAACTGTGAGTTGGAGATAAGCTCAACGAGAATTACAGGAAGAGCTAAAAAATTATTTTTTTGTCCTCGCTTTTTTCATAGTGTTCTTTTAGGGAAGTAAAGCTTTTGAAGCCTCAGTCACAATATGGACAGGTAAGATACTGACAAAATGCATCTGATGTTCTATTTTCATCATGATTATTAGCTTTAGGGGTACCTTGTCTCTGGTCTTTCTCAGGTACTTTAAGATACATAACAACTGTATCTTCTTGTTTCAGAAATTCTTTAACATTAGGATCCAGGTTTTGTTCCTTTTCTGAATCTGAATCACATTTACCCTCTTGTACTACACACCCAGATTCCTCTGCCTGAGCTCTAGTTCCCAGGATTTCTTTTTTTCCTTTCTGTCATCTTTTGAGCAACTGGTGGTATTTCCTTCCTGTTCATGACTTTCTGGTAACACTGTCTTGTCTGTTGGCCAGTCATCTTCTGGCCCACTAGCACCGCAACCCCCTGAATCAGTAACACTTGCTTTTTTTCCACAATACATAGTTTGTCTTCATCATCTGAATCTGAATTTGTTTCTACCATTTGTTTCTATTTGCAACATTGTTGCATCACAGGTTTGCCTGCTTTCTTCACTTCCTCCTTGAACTATCCACCATGATCCTCTCTTTTGTGTCTAAATACTCGTTACCTCCTCCCTCTCACCCCTTTACCCCTTCACCTCCACCCCTCTCTCCCTGGGCTGCCGACAGCACCTGGTTTACTACCTAAAATATTTTAAAAATTAAATAAGAATGGTGAAGAAAAAATGGGAAAAAAAGAAATGAGAGCAATGTAAGAAAATTATGAAAAGACAATTTGAAGTTTGATGAAACAGGCACAAAAATATGCACTAAAATAACACCTTAAAAATAGAATTGGCAATGGAAAATGACACATAAAAGTTTATTGATGAAAATAATTCTTAAAAATTGGAACTGGGCAAATTGAAGCTGATAACTCCATGAGATAACACGAAACATTAAAACAAAGTCAAAAGAATGAAAAAAGAAGAAAATGGGAAATATCTCATTGGAAAAATAACTGACCTGGAAAACAGATCAAGGAGAGATAATTTAAGAATTATTGGGCTACCTGAAAGTCATGATAAAAAAGAAAGGGCTGAGACATCAGATTTCAAAAAAATTTATCAAGGAAAACTGCCCCAATATCCTTAAACTAGAGGGTAAAATAGAAATTGAAAAGATCATATGTTCACCATCTGAAAGACATTCCAAAATGAAAATGCCCAGGAATATTATAACCAAATTCCAGAGCTCCCAGGTCAAAGAGAAACGCTTCAAGCAGCCAGAAAGATATCATTCAAATATTGTGGATGCATAATTAAGATCACACTGATTTAGTAGCTTCCACATCAAAGAGACAATGGGCTTGTAATATGATACTCTGTAATGCAAAGGAGCTCGGATTAGATTCACAAATAACCCACCCAGAAAAAGTGCGTATGTACTTGGGGTGGGGAGGAATAGACATTTAATAAAATGGAAGACTTTTTAAAATACTCTTGATGAAAAGATCATAGTCAAAAAGAAAATTTGACATTCAAATATAAGATCAAGAAAAACATGAAAAGATAAATATGAAAGAGGACACATGAGGGACTCAATAAGGTAAACTGTTGAAATTCCTACATGAAAATAAAATATATGTAGCTCCTAAGAACTTTATCATTCCTAGGGCTATGGAAATACTCTATAGGGCCCATGGAAGTGATTTGATTATGTTGGGATGACCAAAAAAAAGGATGGGTGAGAAAGAGGTGCGCAAGGGAGAAGGAAGAGGAAAAATGAGGAAATTATCTCACATAAAAGCTTTTCTAGTAGAGGGGAAAATGAGGAGGAAATGGGAAACACTTGAACCTCACTGTTATTAGAATTAGAACAAGAGAAAAACATATTCATGCACAAATTGGGCATAGGAATCTGTCTTATCCAACAGGGAAGTAAAAGGGAAAGAAATAAAGGTACAGTCTGGTGACAAAAGAGCTTAAGGGAGTCAGCAGACAGAAGCAACGCAAACTTTTGAAGAGGAACAAAGTAGAAAAGAGAAGCAAAAGGATAAATAGAAGAAAATAAGTTGGGATGCAGATGAAATGAATTCACCAATAAAATGGAACGGGATAATGGAGTGAATTAGAAACTAGAATCTTATGATATGGTGTTTACAAAAAATACACTTGAAACATGCTAGTAAAACTAACAATCTAAGGAGAGAGAGAGACAGAGATGGATAAATAGATGGATAAATATTTACAAAAATAGAAATTAGATTAATTGAAGAGGGAAAAAGATAATTAAATAACCCTATCTTAGATAAAGAATTGAATGTCATAAATCAGCTCCCTGAGAAAAAATCCTGAGGATCAGATAGATTTACAAGTGAAATAAATCAAAAATTTAAGGACCAATTAATCCTAATGGTATATAAAGTATTTGAAAAAATAGGCAAAGAAAGATTCCTATCAATTCCTTGCATGACACAAGTATAATTTTGATACTTAAGCAAGGGAGAGCAAAAATAAAGAAAACTATAGACCAATTTCTTTAATGAATGTTGATGAAAAAGTAAAATAAAATACTAGCAAAGAGATTAAAGCAATATGTCACAAACACCATACATAATTACCAGCAAGAATTTATACCAGGAATACAGGAATGGTTCAATATTGCGAAAATTGTAAGCATAATTGACCATATCAAAAATTTTAAAACTCATATGAATATCTCAATAGATGCAGAAAATCTTTTTGATAAAATATAATACCTTTTTTCCTTTAAAAACACTAGACAGCATAAAAATAAATGAAGTCTTTCTTAAAATAATAAACAATATTTATAATCAGGAAAAAGCATTGTTTGTAATGGGGATAAACTAGAAGCATTCCCAATAAGATTAGGGGTATATCCTTGATTGAAAAGAAATCAGTTTGATAAGACTTTTTTTCAGTTTTCATTACTGTAGTCATATATTATTTTGCCCAAGGAAAAAGATGAAGAGAGGAAAAAAATGAGAGGAGTCAATAGGAACAGGAGGAGGAGGAGAAGAAAGAGAAGGAGAAAGAAGAGGAGGAGAAGGGAAAGAGACAAAAGACAGAGAGACAAGGAGAGGGAGAGGGAGAGAGAGAGAGAGAGAGAGAGAGAGAGAGAGAGAGAGCATTCAAAAAGCAAGTATTTATATGTGCCAGGCATGGTACTAAACACTGGGAATACAAAGGAAGGCAAAAACAATGTCTACTCTCAAGTAGATTGCTTACATTCTATTTGAGGAGATAATACATAAATTAGCCGATACAGAATATACAGAGGTAAGATGGAGGGTAGCCTTAGAAGAAAAGTCTCTAGAAGTTAGAAAGATCACAAAAAGAGCCTCCTGTGAAAGATATCATTTGACTGAGTTTTGAAATAATGAGGGATTCTAGAGGAGAAAATAAAGAGAGAGAGCATTCCAGACATGGGAGATAGTTGATGTAAAGATGTGGTCAAGAAATATTATATCTGAGAATCAACAAATAGACTAGTAGGGCTCATTCAGAGAGTGTACAGAGTGAAGTAAAATACAAGAATACTGGAAAGGAAAAAAGGGATGAGGTTGTAAAATGCTAAAAAATGCCAAATGAAAGACTTAATTTTTGAGAAAGGAAGGGAGGAAATAAATGGTTGAACAAATGGTGATATAAGTACTAGAATATGACTGTGCCATAAGGAACGACAGATATCAAAAAATTTGTGGAAATATAAAAAAGCTTGTGTGAAGTCATCCAGAGTGAACAAAGCAGAGCAAAAGGGGTCATAATTAACCAACTATACAAAGTAAGATGTCTCTAAATAGAAGCAAAATTCAGATTAAAAAAAATGAATAATGTAACGGTTGATCCTGACTTCTAAAATATACATATGCCCTTTCCTTTAACGAACAGAAAATTGCTCAAGTAACAAGTTTCATGTTTTAATCATCTTATATTTCACTATTTTCAGGGATTATACATGACTGGAACTTCAGTTAGGAGAAAACATAGTTCAGTGGATAGATCAATGGATTTGGAGTCAGAAGACTTGGGTTTAAAATCTGACAATGCTACTAATAATTGAGGATATGCTGGCATTTTGTGTACTATGCCTAAACAAAATATATTTTAAACTTATTCTAAGAGATATAATAGCTAAAAAGTTACTTAATTATTGTTAAATAACATACAAAAGGTAGTGTGTGTGTTTGTGTGTGAATTAAATGAGGAAGATACCAAGGTATTGTGTGCATTGAAATGGACTAAAAAAGCAAGGCAATTTTTCTTGGACAGTAAGACTGATTAGTAAAGAAATAAAGCACTACACCACACAATAAAGGGCAATTGTATTGTATCCTTCCCTAGAGATCTTCAAGAAAAGTAAATGCATAAATGGTTGATGTGTGTTTGGCATTCCCCTGTCAAAACACTGGGAGCTAAATTGAATATTTTTTAGTTCTCATCATCTCTTTCCTATAAATGGAAGCCTGTATAAATGAGATAACTTATCTTACAGCACCCTGTTTAGGGTTTTCTTGGCACAGATATTGGAGTGGGCTGCTATTTCCCTCTCCAAGACATTTTGCAAATGAAGAAACTGAGGTAAACCTGATAAGGAATTTGCCCAGGGTCATACAGTTCATAGGTATCTGAAACTGGCCAGATTTGAACTCCGGAAGATGAGTCTTCCTGACTCCAGAACAAGTATTTTGTCTACTGTACTGATTAGTTGCCCCCTGTTACTGTTACTAAGCAAATAAAATAGTCCAATAGAAAAAGTGCATTCTATTGTTTTGGATTTTTTTATTTCTTTGCTTGCCTTACAGCTGAGTCTCCCTCTCTTATTTAAGCCAGAAATTTGATGGCTGACAGCTGGTCTCAGAAGCTTGAAGTTGTTCCATTTTCCGCAACCAGGCTATCCCTCCATTCTACTTCTAATTCTTCAGGGACTTAGCATTTTAATACCAGATTTTAGTATGGACTCCCTGGCAATAGTTTAGAGCTCCCAATCTAATACAATCCACCAGCCTCAATCTTTCCCAGGAGCAGGGAGTACAAGCCTATATTATTATGACTAAGTACATTCCTTTACAATGAAGTATATATCATAATACAGTGTATTTTGAATGCAGACTCCAAAGTGGACTAAGGTTACCTTGCTGCTTGCTCCTAATCAGCTTCTGTTTTCATGACCTAGATTCTTGTTGGCATGACCTGCCATCTTGGATTTGGCCCATACCTCTGTAGAGATACATGGAACACCTTGGTACCACTTCTGATATGCATTCATCTATCAACATCTTTGTTACAATCCTGCCTGGACCTTGACCTTTCTGGCATTGTTTCTAACCCATTTACCTACTCTACCCCACCCACTCCTCCACCACTGTAGTCCCGTGTAAAGTAGAGCACAATCCCTGTAGGGATCAAACATCGAATGACCACTAAGTCACTGCTCATCAGAGAAGCTATGGAAGGGATTCTTATACAAGTACAGATTTGGACCAGAGGGCCTCTGACATTCCGTTTAACTCTCAGATTCTGTGTGATCCTCTCTGTGTTAATAACATGAAAAGCAGCAAGAGCCTTCTATGACTCTGGAGTTCAGAGTTCCATGTGGTAGCAGACTTTGGCTTCCAGGTGCTGAAAATTGAAAATACAGTTAATAATAAAGCTAGTTTTACCCACCTGTTACTTTTCCTATCCTTTCATGAGAGTAACAAGAAAGAAACTGAAAAAAAGATACATGCTTAATGAGTTCTGATTCATGCTGGGCTATCTTGATCAGGTACTTTTCAAATTCAAAACCCTCCAAGACATTCCACTTCATAAATCACATAAAAGTCAGAATTTATTCTCCCAAATTGCCAAAAATCATATCTGATCACAGCTACTTCTCATGAAGTACTTTGTTATTTTGACTAAATATTGTGAATCTTTATCTCCCATTAGCCCACTGTAAGATCTGTGACTTAACAATTTGGGGTAAACAAATGTCCTTTGATTTACAGAAGCAGCTGTGAAAATTTCTTATTGAAATACCAGCAGCCAGTGAAAATTTTTGCTATTATCACTAATTATTGTCAGCAGTGAGAGAGATATCCTGAGCTGCCATTCATCTCGGGACTTGAAGAGAGAAAGGAGGAGGAAGCAAGCAAATGTGCAGAGAATTGGATTAAGCATATGAATTGACCTTGAAAAAGCCATGAAGAAGTAGGGCAAGAATCAAGCAATATTAAATGGAAACACAGCAGGTGAGATTGTAATTACATGGAAACAGGCTGCACTCTAAAACATTTTTATATACACATATGTAGATTTTTATTTCTCTTATGTTAAAAAGATGTCAGAATCGAAGACATCTTCCATTTAGGTCAATGGAGTAGAGTAAGAATGTATCTTGAATACTTACTTACCTTAGGGTGATGTGAAATACCCCGGGCTGTTCCTGAATCTCAACTTCTATGTCTCTAGGGGAAAGCAGAGGAAGTGTTTTATTGTAAATTCTCCTAGGTAAAAACTCAACGTATCTTAAATAATGTTTTTAACTCCTCCCACCTAAATCAACACTCTTCTTAATTTCTTATTTTTCTTAATGGTACCACCATTCTTCCAATCGCTAAAATTCAAACTGTCCCTTGCCATTATCTCCTACTCAAAACTTGTAAGTTTCCCTCTTCAATTTGTTTGGCTCCTTCCTTTTCATTCATACCCATCGCTATCATCCTAGTTCAAGCCTTCATTAACCCTTTTGTTCATGTGATTCTGATCCAAATCACAGTCTCCCTTAATATTGTCTGTCTTTTGAATTTTGGATTCTGTTTATGCTGACACTCCTTGAACTCAGTTTGAGTTTGATTTTAGGATGTGAAAATTCCTTTCAATGTATTTGTACTTCCACAAAGTCAGTTGGGGCTCATGAATTTATCTCCTCTATTTCCTCACTCTATGTACACCCAAGCAAGACTGGAAAACAGTTGTTTATTTTTGTCCTGCTACACTGCCAAGCTCCCTGCAATAATAGTTATACCATCAAACAGTCTAGAAGGGTATTCTTCAAACATTTGTAATTTTATCTGTGTGGATTTCCCTTTACCAAGAGGTCCTGAAACACCTCCATGCCATAGTAGACAGTCTTCATGAACCCCTCTGGACAAAAACAAACACAAATCCATCTACAATCAAGCTGGTGATGAGACTCTCTGAATATATAGCTAGATTGATCCTTGCACAATAGACATCCATTTTGCCACTTGGTCCCTACTATGTGCATTTCTAGCCTTCTAGGAAATACTTTCACTCTTCTAGAGTAGATATGGAGAGCTAAATCATTCTGATTCCATGTAGAAAAATGACAGTGGACTTCAACAGTGGTTTTACATCACTTCCCTTCTCTACACCCACCCCCAAACAAAAAGAAAAACAGAGGCAGCCAATTGTTACGCTACATAGATCTGTGGACTTGTGGTCAGGAACACTTGAATTAACTTCTGCTTTCTGACCCTGTTCCAGCCACTTAACCCTGAACCTCAGTTTCCTCCCCTATAAAATGTATAGCTGAGGATCAATTAAGATAACATATCTAAAGCACTTTGTAAATCTTAAAGAGCTTACAAATGCTAGCTATTCTGGGAGGTGATTTGAATAAGAAATGTAAAGATTGGAAATCTGATTTGAATTTGGACCTCAGGTTTGTAGTCAAGTACCTATATCAGAAACATAGATGGAACAACACTGACCTTTGGCTCTCTATTTCCAGTCTCACTCTTTTCTCCCTCCATGTTACAATAACAGAGACCTGATGAGATTTATATCTTACATTAGTTTTAGTGAATCAAGCTCCTTATTATAATTAATGGGAAAGCAGGCCTTACTCATTCAATTCCCTCTTTTCTTCTGACTGTCCCTCTTCTAGTATGTCTTGTCCTCAGATGTTTCTTTAGTTCCTCTCTAGTGTAGGCTTGGTTTACCAAAATTGTGTTATGTCAGTCTTCAGAGATTCCTTTTTCTTCACCTATATTCTAGATAGGAGAACCTAGGGTGTGAGAGGCAGCATGTCTCTCCTACTCTCTCTCCTCATAAGGTTCAGACTCAAATCTCTCCTTCCCTAGACGGGCATGGCAGAGAAAGATTTAGAAGCACCTTCACTTTTACTCCCCTTGGCTCCTAGATGAAGTATACTCTTTCTTCTCTGGCTATCCAAGTTCTCTATTCTCTCAGGCTTCAATCAATCATTTCATTCAAAAACTTTTTATTAAGCTCCTGTTATGTTCCAGGCACTGTGATAGGATAGGAAGATCTATAGATAAAAATGAAGGCAATTTCTGCTTACAGACTAGCTTCAAGTTACTATTTGAAGGTAACAGAAAAGTAGAATTCAATCAAAAGGAGGAGAGAGCAAGTAGGCACCTAATAATCCAGCACCAACATCACTTGGTGAATGAAAGTTATCAGACATGGTACAGTGAAAAGAGAACTGAGCTTGGAATCATAGGACATAAATTTGAGTCCTGGTCTGGCCACTTACTACCTGTATAATCATGGCTAAAACTCTTAACGTCTCTAGGTCCCAGTTTCCTCATATGTGCAATAAAGGTTGGACCATCTGGTCTCAAAAATCCCCTCTAGATCTATATGCTATGATTTAGTGAAAACTGGAAGATGGAACTTCTGAGTCACTGTCAATGAACTTTTGAAAATAGAGCTTTTGATTGAACTAGAGGAGGGCCTAGGTGGTCCAAATTCTCAAAAATGGGAAGAGAGTAGAGCTTGCAGGCTATCTGATTTGGAAAACATGAAATGCCCTGAAGGATACATGCTGGATAACCTATTGGTTAAGGTTATAGTAGAAAGGATTTATGCAGTGAGTAGAGGGATTGGACAAGTAAACCTCTAATCTTCTTTCCAACTTTGAAATTGTATCAACTGTGACCGATTTCATGTGTGAATATCCCTACACACAGAAAATGATTGATTCAGTTGCCCCATGTCCCAGGGGAGCTACCTGTTATCCCTAAATAATATAGTGGATGGCTTTATTTAGTAATAATAGACAAGACCTGAGCAAGAATCAGAAGCACAAAGACTAACTTACAGTTTTCCTAGTGCTGTCGCAGAATATTAGAATTCTAAGGAGACTTAACAGAGCTCATCTTATCCAACTCCCTCAGTCATATTGTAACAATGATGACTTGACAATGTTCACTTGCTGGAGTCATTGAGGTCAGTTTCCAGGAAAATTTAATTTAAAAAAAAATTTAACATTAAAACTGACTTTGACCAGTCACACTAATATTACAGCTCCTGCCAGTCACTTTAATTGGATGATGGCCTAACCTTGTTTGGAACAGATTTCAAAACTCTATCTTCATCATATTTTTTTTAGATTAGCTATTATAACAAAAATGTAAATTAGAAAAATTAGGGAAGGGAGCTGAAGGGTTATAGTGGCATTTGTCACATATATTATCTTCTGCATAAAGACATGACAAAAAGCATTGTATTTCAAATGGTTTCTAAAAATTCCAATACAAAACTTGACAAGTCCCTAAATACCAGCATTTCTAAATTCTCTTTAAGGATGCCATCAATGCCGACCTTTTCTTCTCCCTCACTGCATCTCTTTAGGAAAGGACATTCTTAATTCATTTATTATCAAAATGAGTTTCCTTATATTTGGCTTAATAATTCATCACTTCCCTAAAGTGAACAGCAAACTGGATTACAAAAGGGATAGCTAAGTTAAAATCCCACTTCTGGTACAGCTGAGCCCATGAAGCTAGTCAAGTTGGGAGGTCTTGGAATCTGGGAAGCAGGAAGTGAAGAAAGAGAAGAAAAGGAACAAATGAGGAAGAGAATGACTAGGGCAGCGAGGGGGAGGAGAAAAAAAGCAGATTATATTCTAAAATGAAAAAACTGGTTACTGACATGACAATCGTTTCTAAATCAGGTTATCTGTGTGAAGTCAACAACCATTTATTAAGTACTACCTCCTAAGCATTGAGGATTTTTTTTAATAAAAGGCTAAAATTCAGTCCTTGACTAAAAGAAACTTACATTCTAATTCACTGAGATCTTTGAAGAGTTAAATATCAAAAGGAAGGGAGACGGCAGGATTAGTGGATCACAGGGCACTGAACTTGGAGGCAAAAATTCAGGTCCTGTGAATTCACATTCATCCCCAACAGTCCCTTACCTTTAGCCAACTAGTTTGCAAAGAGTGAAGAAATTGAAAGTAGAGGACTCAGGTCTCATTTCTGCAACTCATCACTTGTATGCCTTTAGTTGTCACTTTCTTTTCAGTTTCTTCATCTATAAAAGAGGAGGTTGGACTGAGACTCCTTCCAGATATATGTGATCCTATTATCCTAAGTCACCAGGTATGAGATGTATTGCTTTCATAAGCATACATGAATATACACATTTCCACATGAGACAATACATGTAAAGTAGTTGGTAAACTTTGAAATTTATAAATATTAGCTATTAATATTATTAACTAGCAAATAACAACAAATTCAATGCTTGAGACCTGAATTCAGCGGCCTAAAACAAAAGGGAGGGGACACAATTAAAGTTTATTTCTTCTCTTTGTTAATAAGTATAAAGAGAAGAACTGAGACTACCCCTTCCAAAAGAGAAAAAAATCCTTTAGGTAACTTTACTAATTGAATCTGTAACTGAGGCTAAATCTTGCTTTCTTTCTGGATGTATCAATATACCCTTGAAAAAATGGAATCTTCTCAAACCATTTAAAGCTTTTTCATTAGTTATCTTATCCACCCTTCCTCGCATCTGAGGAGATTCTCTCTAAGCAATGATGCTAAAGGAGCAAGTACAGGAAATGAGCTTCAAAGTCTCAAACTTTTCCACCATCATCAGCATCAGATGCCTCCAGCAGCTCAGTCCTCACTCCTGTCTTTGACAGTCATGGGAACTCATCACAGCCAAACCAATCTAGAATTGTAAAGACTAACATGGCACTGTGAGTTGATGGGGTTTGTTTATTTGATTGCTTTGTGTCCCTCCCCCTTTGGCTACTAATAAATCAGGAATTAAAGGTATTAGTATCTTTTTCAAGCCTAAGCAAGCTGCATTCTCCCACAGACAATCCTTTCTGATTTTTCAGGGATTTAGTATTTTTCAGATTCTAAATAAACTACATGGGTTTGTGCAGTATTCTTCTTGCATACAGCTGTTGAGAAATTACATACCAAATGGATATTACTTAGCATTCTGGTGGCCACAGACTATCAGAGAGGAATAGAGGAAATGTATTAAATGAATCACCTTCTTGTAGAAGATGTCTATTTCTTTAACATATATTTATTTACCAAGGCTCTGTTATTTTATGAAATATTGCTTGGACTGTGAATAATCATTTATCAGATCAACTTTTTACTGATTTTACCTTTCAGTGAACTGGAAGTTCATTCCTTTTCACAAATTTATTCATCTTGTCAGGGACATTTATTTGAAAGGAGAGAAAAGTGGGGGGAAGAGATGTTGCTGTTTCTAAAGATTTCATTCTTTTACACAGAAAAATCCATTCACTCTGAGGTCTACTTCTCTTTGGAGTATTTGTTGAAATGGGCCCTCTTGTTTTATGCCAGCCTTACAATATCGAATGCCAAACTTCAGTGACATTTGGACCCTTGGAGAGTTTTCTGAGGCAAGATCAAATGGTGATCCATCTGATGGTGATGCACTGAGCTGGGATGAGGCATTTGTCTTCCCAAGGCAAGGTTCAAAAATTGCACCCGTTCCCTCAATTCTGCCGTTTCAAATGTTCTCTTTTTGCATTACCGATCACTGGAGGCTATGAACCTTCATAGTGACATATGTGACTTCACTAATCACAAAATAAAAGCCAACATATCATACACAGAGGAATTTTCTGGCATTATAAATAAGTGAATGTGTTCATTTAACAAGAACATATTTGTTATTAAGTTATTGTGAGGCAGCTAGGTAGCATAGTGGCTAGAGTACTTAACCTGGAATTAGGAAGACCTAAATTCAAATCTGACCATAGATACATGCGACCTTGGACGAATCACTTAACTTCCTCCTCTATGGAAAGGAAATATAACCTCCAGAGGTTGTTGTTAGGACCAAATGAGACAATATTTGTAAAACACTTTGCACAGTACCTTGCACGCAGTAAGCACTATATAAATTCTGGTTATTAATATTGTTTATTAAGTACTTATTCCATCAGGTGTTTGAGGTTGGTGCTGAGGTTACAAAGACAAAAACAAAAGAGCCCTTGCCTAAACAGTAGTATTTATAAAGCTAATACATAGTAGTTTTGAATGGGATACAGGAATGTATATGGAAGATGAGGGGGGGGAAGGATAGACCTCATTTAAAGATGGCACTTGAGTAATAATTACTTCTCCCACCAAAAGAAGATTCCCTCTATATCCCTTCCTCTGATTCTCCAATTAAGTATTCAGCCCCAAACTCCTACATTTTTTGTAGATCATCTTGTCTGGGTCTCTTCTTTGCTTCCAACATACCCTACCTTGGAATAACAGTTCAGCATAGTGGGTAGAGTGTTGGACTTATGGTCAGAAAGATCTGGGTTCAAAGCTTGTCTTTGATACTTACCAGCTGTATGAATATGGGCAATTCATTTAATGTCTCTGAAGCTCAGTTTTCAACCCTTGTGCTTGCCTCACAGGGCTGTTATGGGGACTCAGTGAAATAATAGGTGAAATGTTTTGCAAATTTTAAAATGTTTTTAAAATCCATTGCATTTATTTGTAAATACATCATATTTTCTAACCTCTTCCCTGTGCCCAGTACAATGCAAACTCCTAATAATAAGGGAATCATGTGTTATTCCTGTATCCGTATTGCCCAGGACAGAGTCTTACATGGGGTAGGAGCTTATTAAATATTAGTTTAATTAAATTGCAATGGGAATGAAATTATTTAAACTCTTGTCCTTTTTAGATTTCTAATCTATTGCTATGTTTGTTTAAATAAAGTCAAGTATCAATAGCAGAGCAAAATATCCAGCCAGTTATCTGTATGCAATAAAACCTGTAAGGACAATTGGCTTAAAGGTTCACTTTGGGATATATGTTCATTTTCCTCCTTTTTCATATGAGATATAAAGGTTAGATATTTGGACCATTGATACAGATCTAGGGACCACGAAGTCTAATCCTTTCTTTTTATACATAAGTAAACAAAGACAAACAGAGGTTAAGAGCCTTGTCCAGGGCCACAACAACTAGTAAGTGATTGAGGCAGGATTTGAATTCAGGTCTTCCTAATGACAAATGCAGCGCTTTGTCCACTCCACCCTCTAGCTACCTAACTAACTTGATCAAGCTTTATTCTTGATTCTTTCTCCTGTTCTTCTTTAGGTTGACCTTCTTTACTTTTACTTTGTGAAATGTGACTGTGTCCTAGAAGTACAACCAAGGTAGTTCCACTTGATTTTTGTCTCAGGTTACTAAAAGTTAGAAGGTGAAAGCATATATGATTGCTAATATCCCTACTCCTTATTCCTAGAGGAGAGCTATACCTTTTATCACTGGCCTTTGGGAGTCCAAGATCTTCCTTCATGGTGGTTGACTGAGGACATATTTAGCACCTTTTGCTCCCAGCACTGTCCTAGACACAAAAATTATTCATTCCAGGTCTGATGATTCTTACAAACACAAAGAATCTGATTGGGAATATTTTAGATAAGGGAAGAATCCATTGGAGAAAATCACTTCTACTTGTTTCAGTTTTGATTGAAGAAACTATCAATTTATCAATTTTCTTTTTCTACCATCAAATTGACTAGATTGTATAGATATACATTATAGAACTTTTTGCCCAGAAATTCTGATAGTAAATATGAGTTTCTGCTATAAAAAAGGAGATTTTTTTTGTAAAAACTTTTTCTAAAAACAATCCTGTTATAATACAAAAGTTTTAAATTTGGAGTCTATGAACTTTTCTTATAACTTGACAATTGTATTTCAATATAGTTAGCTTCCTTTGTAATTTTATGTGTTTTGTTTTACGCATTTAAAAGCATTATTCTGAGAAGGACTCTAAAGGGTTAATCAGATTGCCAGAGGGGTACAAGACACAAAAACAAGGTTAAGAATGATCATACTTGGAGTCTGACAGGGTCTAGATTAAAATCCTGCCTCTTATATTTACTAGTTGTGTGATGATAGGTAGATAGATAGATAGATAGATAGATAGATAGATAGATAGATGGATGGGTAGATAGATGAATACACAGATATAGATAGTTAAATATTGATGGATTAATAGACATGGATAGATATAAATGGATGGATTGATAAACATGAATGGATAGATAATAGATTTGAATATATATATGTATGAATGGATAACTGATACATGTGAATAAATAGAGGATAGATAGATATGGGTAGTTATATAGATAGAGATAGATGAATAGATGGATAGGTAGATATGGACAGATAGTAGATAGATGTCATTTCACCTCTCCTAACTTCAATTATTTCAACAGTTAAGTGTGTCTAGTATATACCTGTGGCACTTACCTCAAAGGGTATCATGAGGCTCAAATAAGGCTCATAATGTCCTTTGCAATCCTTTAAGTGCTATATAAACGTTAGCTCCTATTTGTACATTAAGCTCTTCTTTTGAGCTATTACCCCTGGCTCAGATAATTTCAGAGATAAAGAATCTCCTAATGTCAGAGGTCTTCATGTTTTCATACCCTTGGAAAAGACCCAAATTAAGAACCCCTGCTGACATCCAAGTGACAAGTCTGAAGAACTAGTGTCTGCTTAACCTATCATTTTTTAACACAATTAACTGATGAACTGGAAGGATGCACGCATGGCCATTAATGCCTTCCGATGGGCACATTCCTTCAGCTGTCCATTAAATAATCTCTCATGTCTATCTGCCCTTTTCACAATAACATTATCACTCACATTGTTCAGTGTTTAATGAATAAAAGATACAATTTGTTTTTGTTTTTGTTTTAATTTTTAATCTGATAAAAGCGAGGAGAACCAGCCAGGAGTACAGGTTGAAAGAGCTCACTTTGGAGTCAGGAGGTGTGGATCCAGGGGCATTTAATCTACATGAGCTTCAGGCAACTACTTAAGACTATCTACTAAATCACAGGCAGATTTCCTGCCTCCTGGCTAAAGGGATTTTCCATAGTGAGAAAATTACAAATCCTTAAGACATTGCTTTCTTATTCTCTGACACATACTGGTTGTGTGATCCTGGGTAAATCATTTCATCTCTAATGATTTGGGCAATTCTTTAAGACTTTAAGTTGCAGAAAAGGTGCCAACCTTTACTGGAAGAGGGAGTTGTTTTGTTTTTTTTTTCTCCTGGGGGTTTCATATATGAATGGAACCAAAGTTCTAGTCCCTAGGTACATTTTTACTCATTATATAAAATATGTTTGGGTTTTTTTGTCTGCTTTTCATTGTTTATCTAGAGTAATTTCACACAGAGTAAAATGGTGGGGAACAAGTGGATATGAGCAGACTATAATAATTAACCAATGAAAAATTAGGATAAAGAACAGGAGTTAAAGATGTTGTCAGGAAAACATATAATAGGAAAGGATGGTAGGCTGGTCATATGATGAGAGGAAGGATGACAAGTGGACAGTCATACTTTCCCACTGGTTTACTAATATGTCAGGAGAAGAGGAAGCCCCTAGCAGAATGTGTAGGTCTCCAGTGCAATTTAGGAGAAGATATGAACAAGAGCCTCCTAGGTGAGGTCAAGATAGATGATTTGCCACCTGCATCCTTGCAGGGAAGATCCAAATAGATGAAATTATAGACCTATTCGATTCTTTGAGTCAATTCAGAAATCAGTCATTCAACACATGTTTATTAAACATTGCTCTTATATCTGGGGATACAGGTGTAATAAATGAAACAATCTATTTGCATAGGGTTTACATACTAAAGAAGGAGAAAACAGGAATATGTACACAATTTAGATTAGCATTATTGACTTGTTCTGGACTCAAATATGTTAGATCTTGACCTCTGGAGAGATAATTGTTTCATCTCAAGGGGCATAAAGAAAAATCAATCATTTAAAAAGACAGAAAGAAAGTCTAACATTATTTTATTGTCATATATTATGTATTTAATAATGTAAAACTTTGATCCTTTCTCTAAAAGCCCCAAAGGAATAGTTTGATATCTCATCCCAAATTCCTAAAACCAGAGACTTAACTGATTAAAAGAAACATCTAGGTCAGTCAATAAGCATTTATTAAATGCTTACTACTCACCAGACACTGTGCTAAGTGCTAAGGATATAAAGAAAGGCAAAAACATTGTTCTTTCCCTCAAAGTGCTCACATCCTAAAGGGAAATAATAGGCGACAAATTAAAGCATACATGATATGTATGTAATGTAAATAGAAGTTAATGGCCTTCTACAAAAGGGTTGTGAGCTGAGTCTTGAAGGAAGCCAGAAAGTATAGGCTAGAAAAAACATTCCAGAAATGGGTCAGCCTGGGAAAAGACAAGGAATCTGGAGATGGAGTGTTATATGTAAGGATCAGGAAGGAGGTCAGTATCACTAATTTACACAGTGTTTAGAGGGGAGTGAACTGTGAAGACTGAAAGGGTAAAAGGGGGTAAGGATGTGAAGGATTTTTAAAAACCCAAGGGAAGACTTTACAGTAACAAGGAACAATTGAAATTGATTGAATGGGGATAGGGAGGAAATGATGTGGTCATACCTATGCTTTAAGAAAATCACTTTGGAAGTTAACTGGAGCCGTTGTGCTGACCTCATTGTTATATGCTTGTGAAACATGGACAGTACACAAGCACCATGCCAGGAAACTGAGTCGCTTCCACTTGAACTGTCTTAGGAAGATTCTGAGGATCACCTGGCAGGATAAGATACTAGACACTGAAGTTCTTGCTCGAGATGAACTGCCAAGTATTCAAACTGTGCTTCAGAGAGCACAACTCCGATGGGCCGGACACAGTTGTTTGAATGCAAAATATATGCTTGCCAAAAAGACTATTTTATGGAGAACTTGCATGGGGCAATCACATGGTGGTCAGAAGAAATGAGACAAGGACACTCTCAAGGTCTCTCTCAAGAACTTTGGATTTGATTGCACAACATGGGAGACAATGGCACAGGACCACTCAGCACATAAGAAAAGGTGCTGTGCTCTTTGAGCAAAGCAGAATTGAGACAGGACAAAGTAAACGCAGGATACACAAATATTCACCCCAAATATACATATGGACTATCTGCGCCCAACCTGTGGTAGAGCATTCCGAGCTCATATTGGTCTGATCAGCCACAGTCTGACACATTAAAATTTCACTTTACAATGGTGACTGAATTTTGGTCCTCTTAGAAGATGAAGGACAACAGCCATGTACATATACAGGTACACTATATAATTCTATATGCATATTTGCTTATACATGTTCATATATGTATATATATACTAATAAACACATACACACAAATAAATGAGTGTGTGGATAGCCAAATAGAATATAGGTAGGTAGATAGATAGATAGATAGATAGATAGATAGATAGATAGATGGATACAGGTAAATAGATGATGGATGGATAGAATGATAAATAGACAAACTATAAATGGAAAAATAAACAGGTGATAGGTAAGAAGGTAGATAGATGAATGATAAATGGAAGGATGATAGATAAACAGATGATAGATGGAGAGAGAGAGAGACAGGAAGATTGTACATGGATAAGTCACTTCAGCTTTCTGAATGTTTCCTCATCTGTGAAATGGACATAGTCATATTTATAGCATCTTCCCCTGAGAATTTCTGTGAACATCAAATAAACTAGGATATATATGTATACATATTTATGTATATACATACACATAGACACACACATATATAGTGTACAAACAATTATTTGCATACTGTCTCCCCAGTTAGCAGGGAAGATGCACGCGAGATCTCAAGATATTTTTGTCTTTCATTGTATATTCAACACTCAGCATACTACCTGGCACATAGTAAACACTAATGCTTGCTGAGAGGCTGACTATACCACTTTTGGCCACTTTCTTCTTAAAACTACTGTGGACTATTTCTGACTTTAGAGACTCATAACCATGGGCATTGATATAATAAATGAAAGCTTTTAATCAATCAGACAAAAATGTGTTGTAAACGTTGTTTACAACATGCTTTTCATATAGGCATGGTGTTTTTTTTTGTTTTAATGCACTATCATTTCAAGTATATCTCTATAGTTTTAAAAATCAAAGCATCCCTCCATGACCACCCCTTCCTTATATAAGGTATCTGTTAGAACATCATATTCTGGAGAACAAGTTCATTAGCTAATTGTGTCTTAATTTTGTATTTGTATCCCCAGTGTTTTGCTTTGCACATTGTAAGCACCTAATAATCATTTTTTCTTTTTCCTTTTAATAGAAATAAGCAAAAACAAAGGGGCATTTGTAAATGCAATTGGTTTCTTGCAAATCTTCTACAAGGAATAGTCAATGAAAGTTTTACAAAGTTTAAGGAGAATTAAGTGAGAAGGAAGAAATAGTTCAGCTTCATCATCTTTCATCTCCATGTCACAGAATATCTGTGGTTCATGAAAGGAAAATGCACCAATTCAGCAATGCTCTCATAAATGGCATTCATTTTCCCATTTGTTTCTCTTAAGGAGAAAATGAATTGCAAAACTTCAGAATAACTTATTTGAAAACCAGAAATACAAAGGTATAAAAAGTGGATTAAGTGATGGATTGGAACAAAAATGAGTTGACAGACAACACCATCTTAAATCAGAGACTAAAGTTATTTATGGTATAGTTTAAATGTAGATTCTAACTGACAGTACAGAAAAACTAAATGACCTAGTCCTGCTAGGAAAAAATATTTCTTTCCCTTATCATATTGGAGTTTGCTAAGTGCATGAAGATCATTGTGTATTTTTAGGTTTGGTGGAAATGAAAAAGTAATTTACTGCAACAGGCACTCTTTGGATCTATGATTTAACATTATCATCAAAGTTGATATGTTGATGGTCTGGACCTTTGAGATGGTATTTCTGCTTTCAGTTCATGTAATAAAATAGCAGCTTACAAATTAAATATGTAAATTGACAATTTCATTTTTTAAACTCTAAAAATTGAACTAAGTCACCAAACCACAGAATCTCAGAGACTTCAGAAGTTATTGAAGTGTATCCACACTTGGAGGAAAACTCTTTAACACATTTAATAAGTGGTCATCCCATCTCTGAGGATTCATCTCACTCTGAATCTAGATCTGTGAATAAGAGGGAGAAATTAGGTTATTCTAGAGTCTGAAATTCAATAAAGTCAATCAGTTGCCTACCTGCTGTCAAAACATATATTTTTAATATTTAATATCCTCCTTTAATATCCTCTTCTTTGAATAATCACAGTTGAAGGTGAGTCAAAGCACAGTAGTTATGCACAATGGGTGAAAATAGACTATAATATGCTACTAATGTTGATCTCTGGGCAAGAAATTATTTAAAAGATATCAATAGCGTATGTGACTGAATAGGGAGTTGGGCTAGTTATATAAGGAAGGGGTAATAAAATGGGCACCCTGAATATTAAACTTATAGACATAAAATTGTGAAAGGGCCAGAAGGTTTTCATGGTGGATCTTCTGAGGAAGAGAATTTATGGAAAAGCATGGACAATATAAGAAGTTCCAAATGAGGGGCTCTGTGCACCAGTAAAAGGAATACTCATACTAGTGAAACCACATATCTTTCAAAGAATAAAATAAATAGTGTGACTATACATATATATGTGTGTACATATATACACACATACATATATGTATGCATACATTCATGCACATAGATAAATTTATATAGACACATACATTTATATATGCATATGTGCACATGCCTACATATACATATATGTGCACATTCCAGCATGTATACCTATATCCATACCTATAATCATATACATACATACATATATGGTACTAACTTCTAAAGGTTATATTTCCACTTCAGTGAACTTTCAGGAGCATACATGAAAGTCAAGCCTAAGAATTTTACGTGAGATCTCTTTTCCTTCCAAACTCAATACTGTGATGGAATTTAAAAACAGAAGTGGCACCTATGTATTATATTTCCATTACTTATAAATTACTGTCACAGCTTCATGTGAAGTAGTGGGACTCTGGGCAGGTATGATGAAGTGGGGTGGCTGTTTGAGTGTCAAAGACAGAGAGGGATTGGTTTAAGCAATTGTGGGTGAAGCAGAAAGAATTATTCATTAATGAAACTGCATAGAGCCAGGAAACACCGTTAGAGTTAGATGGTTGTTGCTGCTGGTGTTTTTGTTTTGTTTTGGTTTGGTTTGTGTGAATTCTCTGCAGCTGGGGGGGAAGGTGTCTTTCAAGCCATCAGGTGTAAATGTCCAGAGGGTTCAGAGCACTGCTTAGAGCAAAACTCCACTTCAGGATCTTGGATATGATTGAACATCTTGGCAACACACAGAAACAGGTGCTCCTAAACTACATCCAACCAGCAAGATCAAATGCATGTTCCATCCTAGTGCCAAACCTCATGTAGCAGTTCTAACATTTGAGATTTAGGATTTTTTTTAAAATCAACAACATTGACAGAAGGGAAGGATTTGATTGGATCTCTACAGAGGAGAAGAGAGCACCTATGGGAATAGGAGGGGACCCAAAGCCAGCATGTGAAAGCATATGTGTGAGTGGATCTGGAACATAAGGAGGTATTGGCCAGGAGAAGAAGGCATATTCTTCCTTCCCCATTGCCATTTTAAAAGCTAAATTTCATTGTTCTCTTTTGTATTTAAATCATCTACATTTCCTATTATATCTCTCCCCACTGCCTCTACTAGAGAGAAATCTCACATTAAAAAAAAAAAAGAAAAAATCTGCTATTCAGCAAAACTAGCTTTAAAAAATTTCCCAAGTTCATGAGAGAACTTTTAAATTCAATTAATCAAAAATATTTATTAAGTATTTATTATGTGCGAAGTACAGGGCTAGATGAAACAAAAATTGAAGTGAAACAGTTCCTAATCTCAAGAAGGACATATTCTAATGGTAAAGAAAACATATACGTGTATCAGTACAGAATACACACAAAATCATTACAAGATAGTTTGAGGAGGAGAAACTTTATTAGGCAACAAGAACCTTGTGAATAAGGTGTGCAAAATGAAAGAAACTAGAGATGCCAAAAGATAGGAGCAGGAGGAAGTACATGTGATATAACCAGTGCAAAGGTATAGAGATGGGGGATTTGGGAAGACTGTGAGCAGGGAAATAAATACACAGTACTTGACACATAGTAAACATGTAAAAATATTTATTGAATTGAAAAATGTGTAAGAAGTTTATGTGTAAGAATAATGTATAAGAAGGGGTGGGGGTGGGGTACCGGGTTGTCAAGAGATTTAAATTTCAAACATAAGCATTTGTATTGATCCTAGAAGCAATAGATAGCAACTGGAGGTTGTTGGATGGGGTAGAGGTAACATGATAAGGTCTATGCTTAAATAAAAAGAAAAAATCTGACAGCAGCTTGGAGGATGGATTAGAGTAGAGAAACTGTTCATGCCCTGAAACCAGTAGCAATAAAAGGCCTGAAGCTTGTCACAATGCCTCCTCTTATTTATCCTCACTACAAGAACTTGTACAGTTGTACAAGACTACAACTTTAACATAAAGTTCAAAGTCAAGCAATAAACAGGAAAAATAAGCAAACAACAACAAAAAAAGCTACTATCATAACAGGGAATATCAAGACCCAAACTGAGAAAACAACAATCTCAAAAAAGTCACAAGCGCAGCTTCCGAGGAAAATGTGAATTGAAAAACAAGCCTAACAAGAATTCCTAGAAGAGTTTTTAAAATTTTTAAAATAAGAGTAGTAGAGAAAAAATTGGGGGGAGGAAAGTGAGGGCAATGCAAGAGAATGATGAAAAAGGAATTAACAGTATGGAAAAAGAGGCACCAAAATATTAACAAAAATAAGATGAAAATAATACCTTAAAAAAAAGAATTGGCCAAATGATAAGAGTTACAAAAGCTAAATAAAGAAAATAATTTCCTAGGAATCATAATTGGACAAATGGAATCAAATGACCTCATTGGACATTGAGAATAAAATAAAGAAAATAAAAGAGTGTATGAAATATATCATCAGAAAAAAAGGAAAATGATAATTTAAAAATTCTAGGCACTCAAAGTCATGATGAAAGAAAGAGCCTCATATGTCAAGTAATTATAAAGGAAAAGTACTCCTTATATTCTAGAACCACAGGGCAAAATAGAAATTGAAAGAATCCACCAATCACCATCTGAAAGAGATCTCACAATGAGGACAATTATTAAATATCAAAATAGCTTATAAATGCTACATTCATTTAAGCATAGAAATGAAGAAAATTTGCCCAGACACAGGGCAGTGAGAATAAACAAACAAATAGTTAAAAAGGAAGTGAATTCCTGTTACAAATGTTCCTGAATGGAACAGTGATACCAAAACCTCCAGTTAGTAGTTATTCCAAGCCTATGTGTTTTCTGCCTTTTGTACTTCCTTGCCAGGTTGCTGTGTATGCTCACTATTCCCCAGAGATACAGAATACACTGGTGGAAGAGGGTTAATAGAAATTTATGTGTGAATTGCGACATGTTATTCAGACATTCTTATACTACTTTTTTATTTGCCTTATTCATAAGTAAATGGTTATGTTTACCATCTAACGTTGTCATTTCTGTGAGTGACATCTGTGTGAACAGAAACATCATTTGGGGCTCAAGACCAAGTACAGTGAGTAGGGGGAACATTTTGTTGTTCAGTCATTTGCAGCCAACTCTTTATGACCTATTTAAGTTTTTCTTGGCAGAGATACTGGAGTGGTTTGCCATTTCTTTCTCCAGTTCATTTTACACTTGAGGAAATTGAGGTCAATAGGGAAGAGAGACTTAGCCAGAGTCACACAGCTAGCAAACATTTAAAGCCTGATGTGAAGTCAGGAAGATGAGCCTTCCTGACTCAACCCAGCACTCTATCTGCTGTACCTCCTAGTTGCCATATATCCTCTTATAATAAGGTTACCTCTATCATTCTGAAAGAAATTGAAATATAATTTTCTAGTGATGACTCCTCTCTTAGAACCTAGACCTAGCAATATGGAGAGGTTAGAGTGAGTGAGCCAACCCAGAGAGTGTCAAATTACCTTGGTTAGAGGTAAGCGACACTACAGTGGTTGCAGACATCCTACACATTCACTCATGTCTGAATTACACAGGGAAAAGATGATGAAAACTTGAACTAAAATGGTACCTGTGTGAGTATAGAGGAAAGAGCACATGTGAGAGACGTTGCCAAATGAGATTTGGCAGCAGACTGGATATTTATGGTGTGAGGCATCAATATGGCGCCAATTGGAGAACCTTGATGCCTGGGAAGATAGTAGTGAAAGGGACAAGTAGGGAGGGGTGGCTCAGAAATCACATTTTGGTTTATGTTATGATGACTTTTAGTACCCTGGTGCAGTACTTCATCTGGAGGGGCAGAAACTGTTGAGGAACTGCCTTGTTGCTGTCTCATTAGTTTATCCAGGATGTAAATCAGCTCAATGATTATTCTGTTGTTTCCAGTACAAAATTTGTTCTTCCTGGCAAAGAAAGCAGAAGCGTTTTCTAATTCTGCTTTCTCTCTAATTTGTATTAATATTTTCTTAGAGAGAATGGTGTAGTGGATAAGTCACAAAGACTTGTGTTCAAATCCAGCCTCTGTCTTTATTAACTCTGTGATTCTGGGCAAATCACTTAGCCTCCCTTAGCCTCAGTTTCCTCAACTGTAAAATGGGTATAATAAAGATAAGAAAGCCTACCTCCCAAGATTGTGATAAGGATCAAATGAGATTACCTCTTTGCAAACCTTAAAGTACTACATAAATGCTAGATCTTATCATTATGTACTCTTTGCTGCAGATGTATACTATCTTGTGCCTTTTTTCTGTGGATTTAAAAGCACATTTATCTTTAGCAGTTGAAAACATGTCAGAAATTGATCTAATAATTTTCCACAAATTCCTCAAATCCCCCCACTTTACGTCCATATATCTGTTAATAGCATTGCCCTTTGCAAGATATTCAGATAAAAAATTTTGGCATTATCGTTGACTATTTCATCTTTCTCCCAACAAAATGAGAGCTCCCTGACACCAGCTTCTGTCTCATTTCTGTCTTTGTATCCTTCTTCCTCCACACCCCCAGTTTTACATTTGGCACATAATAGGCACTTCATGTTTGTCAGTTTGTTTCTTACCTGATACATCAAATGTGCTTCTAGTCAATTCTAACCCTCCAATACTTCCAGAGGCGACTAGGTAGTGCAGTGCATAGAGCCTTGGGTTTGGAGTCAAAAAAGTCTGAGTTCAAATCACTTACTAGATATGTGATGCTGTGCATGTCATTTAACCTATCTTTCTCCAGTTCCTCCACTGCAAAATTGGGATTAAAATAACACCTCTCTCCCAGGATTGTTATGAGGATTAGATAAAATGATATTTGTAAAGTACTTAACATAGTTCCTGGCACAAAGCACGGTTTTAATCAATGCTAGCTTCTTTCTTTCCTATCTTACCCTTTTAATTCCCACTACTAAGACCTAGAACAAGATTTCATTTCCATTCGCACTCACTTATTCTATTGTAATATTTTATTAACTTTTTCCCCTCCCCAGATTTTTTCATTCGCCCTTCAAAACACTGGAAAAGTAATTTTCTTAATGTACAAGTTTGAACATTCTGTTCCTCTGCTGAAGAAACTTTCTTGGTTTCCCATTACCTATGAGATGAAATACAAACTGCTTTATTTGGCATTTATGGTCTTGTGAGTTTCTGTCTCATATCACTCTTCTAAGAATGTTTCCTATGTTACCAACCAGACAGGATTACTCAGTATTCCCCCGGTGTTCTCTCATGATTTTTCCTTTGTATAATTGCATCTGCTCTATTTGTCCAATCTATGGACAAGACTCCATTTCTGCCTGTTGAACACTTGTTTTCTTCAAAGTCTAACTTATGGAGTTGTATTTGCATCAGGCCTTTCCTGATCCACCTGTGCCCCATCCCTCACATCTCTTTGTTGGAACTCCACTCCATCTGTCTTTCATTATTCTGGGAAGGCAATTCATCTGAGTTAGGGGATGGGAACTTATTGAGAGTCGTTAGATACCCTATCATCATCTCATTTGTGAGTTCTCTTATTAATGCTTAGGGATGTAGTGGATAGAGTACTGGGCTTGGAGTCAGGAAGACCTGAGTTCAAATCCACACTTACTAGCTGGGTGACCTTGGCCAAGTCACAATATCTTTGCCTCAGATTACTCATCCGTAAAATGGCATCTCCATGGCTGTTGCCAAGATTAAATGAGGTAATCACCATATTGCTTGGCATGTAGTAAACATGTTAGCTACTATTACTATCATGATTATTAACATGTACCTCTTTCTTCTGACTAAATGGTAAACTCAACGAGAGTAAGAACCGTTTCATTGCTGTCTTTGTCTTCTCAGAGTCAATCATGTCTTGAACATGATAGGGAAATGTTTGTTGAATTGAATGTAGTCTTCTACTTTATTTTAAACAGAATATAATTTTTAAAAATTCAATAAAGTAAAATTGCTTCAAGTATAATTTGACAGGGCTGGGATTTTTATAGCTTGATCTTGCTGGAAAATTGAATTAAATACTTCTGGATTGGATAATTTAAATTTAAAATTGGCATTTGAAAAGATATCTGGAGGCTAACTAATGCTTTTGATCAGATGCATTTTGGAGACTTCACATTGATCCTGAGATAAAAGAGGGTTTATCCTTCAAATATTTTGCTTGCTGAATGACTAAGTGTACATATCAGAATTTCTAGTAAGTAACTAGAGGACCATCATTGTGTCACTTTCCCCAGGTGGTCCATTACTTGGCCAGACATGTCCTTTGAAAAATAGCTTATGGTTCCCCAATTTTAAATACACAGTGATTTTCTGATGTGATGCTATAATATGGTTATCTTTGCTGGTTATAGTACAAGAAAAACAGATTGTTTTCCTTGGTCCACCATGCCAGCAATTAATTCTAGGTTTGTGGAAAATAGATACAGACTGAGACTTCCATGATATTGGTTTTTCATTGAGGAAGGGTATATCTTGGCTCCATATCACCAACCTTTTGTTAGATCAGACTATTAATCCTACTCCTATCACAATGTTACTTTACATTTACTAGACACTTCCAATGTATTTGGTAACATACAAAAAGGAGGAAAAGGACATTGCTTTTCATCAAAGTGAGCATGAATGACCTTTTCTTTGGCCAGTACCACATTTATTTAGTCATTTACAAAAGGGTTTTTGATGATGATAAATCATAACAAAATGGAGACATACAAACCAAGGTTATTCTCTGCACTTGAGGGCAGGTTCAAGAAAACCTTCAGAGAGATGTTCAGGGTAGGTTATTTTTCTGGTCTATCACTGCTAGTAGTAGGGCTGGTGGGAGAAAACCATTCTCTCAAAATCTACCTTGATTCTATTTTTATCCCAAGAAAGGTAAAATTGTAACTCTGTATAGGAATACGACTGTAAAGATTTTAATAACCTCCTTCCAACTAAATGAAAAAGCCAGAGAACCTCAAGTCTCTGGAGATACTCCATCAAAGCAAAGCCTCCAATAAAGGAAGAAAGCCTCCTTTCTCTCTGGCAGGTATTCTAAATATCAACTAGCCACTAATTCCCCACAAGTTCTCCCCATGTCTGTCAGAAATTGTCCCAAACTGTGACTTCTACCTTAGGTCCAAGCACCCCACTTCCTCTCCTAAATACTTGGTTTGGTTTGACCTAGAAATGAACCCTATTAAAAACCCACCCCATTCCCATCTTTTGCTGTATTCTATCTGATGGTGTTCAGACTCTCAGACAGACCAGTTTTCTACTTAGAAGCATCAGCTCAGGTCCAGGACTAATAGTCTCAGTGGCTGCATATACCTCCCAAGCCTCAGCTCAGGGTACATAAAATACAGAGGCTAGACCTGGAATCCATGTAACTCCACATGCTCCAAAGATAGACCTGGCCCCCAAAACTGTAACTAGGGGCTTCAGCACTAACAGGGGGCCCCTGGCAATGTAAGTGGCAGCAATCTTATTAGTCACTTACATTGGAGAGGTCCTCAGTTAGCTTCCTTGTCCTGTACTTTATAATTCTGAATCTCACACCTGTATTAAGACAGATTTCCCCTAAGTCTAAATTTGCCTGTTTGTAAAATGAGGGTTCAGATTCCCCTAAGGTCCCTTGCTATTCTAAAATCAGTCCTCATGGCAAGCTGGCAAATTTCAGAAAACAAACAGGAAAAGATTTACATGCACTGATACAAAGTGAAATGAGCAGAACCAGGAGAACTTACCAATGAATGAATGAATAGACAGACGACAGACAGATAGATATAGATGAAAATAAAATCAGTCATCATATAACTATAAGTTGACAAAAAATTCTTTGATCACCCTACCTGATAGCTTAGTAGCCTCATATACCGAAGAACCATTGCTAGAAGTACAGAGCAAAGAAAGGAGAATAGAGTAGGGTATCAAATTCATTTTTTTATGGTATTAAACTGATTGCTTTTTTATTTTTAACAATATGGATCTACATTTTTTTGGTCTATAAAGAGGAGAATAAGATAGCTATTCTATGTCTTATTCTATTGATTCATCCCTTCTCTTATATCACCCTAACGAAGATAGTGTGGATGAATTTGAAAATCAATAAACATTTATTAAACACCTACAATGAGGTGGGCATTGAAGGAATCACTGGAAAAAAATGAGATTGGAGATTTTATTTGAAGGACGGTAGGCAAGGAATAAAGGGTGTGTGAGAAATGGAAGCTTATCTATGAGCTAAAGATTGGAAAGGAATAATGGGGGGCAGGGTAGGGAGGGGAAAATTAGAGAAAGTTCATATAAATAAAGCTACTATAGCATAATGTGAACTCCTTGAGAGTAGGGTCTGCCTTCTCTCTCTTTCTATTTTGTGTCATCAGTGCTTAGAACAGTGCTTTGCACACAAGGAACCCGTAATACATGCCTTCAATAAAAGCTCTTGATAAATAAAATTTCCATCCCATCATAATATAAGGCAAAATTAAAACTGAGTAAATTTACTTGATCATGACAGACTACTTGGAACTAGTGTTTGATATTTATGTTACTAAAGGTCATCATGTAATCAGAGCTCATACAAAAAGAGTTATCCTCAACAGACCTGGCTTGGTTAACTTCCTGCAGGTCCACAGAAGTTGGTAGATTGAACAAATGAATTTGGATTCCATAGAAAGAGGGACTACTGATCATAAGCAAGTGCCAAGATAGAAGATAGGAAGAAAGGAAAGAAGCAAGCAAAGAAATGCTAAAGAAGAATCAGCCTCTCCAAGGAAAAAAAACCCATTATCGGGAAGTTACTTAGAATAGATTGTACAAGCTTTGCAGAACAGAAGCTGTATGTCACCTCATATGGTACAGACACTTAATAAATGTGTAGTTATTAGCACTATTACTTTTCTATTGCTATCATTAATGTTATTAATTTATGAAAACTTGGAAAATAGATGGTAACTGTATTGCTTAATTAAAACAGGCATTGTGATATTGGATTAGATATATAATAAGGAAAATTCCCCAGCATGAGAATGTAACATTCCTCTCTGGTAGTTTCCTTCACAGAAATAGAAACCTTAAGGCAAACCTACATCTAAAAAAAATTTCATCATATCTGTCATTGCCTCATCATTCAGATAATCACATACCCTACGAATGTTCCTACTTGACATATACATTTTGATAGACTTATATTTTTGTCCCCAATTCTCTAGAAATTCTGTACTTATCAGAGCAGATTTAATCAAAACTGCTTAGTTTAAAGAAGAGTTACATTTCTTCTGCTTTAATACTATGCAAACAATTTAAGGTCATTAGATTCCATCATTAACTTTACTTGCTTTTCTGAAAAACATTTTTATACAGACCTGGATTTCATAAGCATTGAAATTCATGACACTTGTCCTTAATAAAGGCTTTCCTGTGGGAAGCAATCCCCCATTCCCCATATATTAATGCTCTCTGTTTAGTAAAATAATATTGTCTTTATTTATTTATCTGTTTAAATGCCAGAGCCTCCTCTATTCAAGAGTCATCAGATCATATGATCATATATTTTGAGCTGAGGATTGTTAGGGTCAACCAGAGAGGCAATTTGGCTTAATGGATAAGGCAATTTGTTGACTTAGGAGTCAGGAAAGCTGGAGTTTGGATTCTGATTTGGTCTCGGTCTCAGTTTCCTCATCTGCGAAATAGGATAATTAATAGCACCTCCCTAACAGACTTGGAGTGAGGACAAATGAGATTTAATATATGTAAAAAAGATTACTGACCATGAAGTGCTATTCAATTGTGAGCTATTTTTCCAGTGTTCTCATTTGATATTTGAGGAAATTCAAGTGCAGAAGCAGCCCAGAGAGGTTAAGGTATTCACCCGGAGTCACACAAGAAGTATAATGAAGAGACAGAATTTAAACCCAGGTCCTCTAAATCCAAAAACAGCAAATGCAATTTCCACTGGATTCCACTCTGGAATGGACTATTCTACTATATATTGTATCTAATAATTTAATCCTTACAAATCTCTTTTTCAGTCAAAAAATATCCTCCTTTCCTAAAAAAACATTCCTGTAACTATGACTTTTATTTTAGGAAAAGGAGAATATTTTTAATTAAATAATTTAAGGGATTTGTACATTTGTATGTATGTAGATATACACACATACATATTTTGCAACATTTCTTGTTCTTCTCATCAAGAGCTGACAATCATTGACAGAATAGTCCATATGGGGAAAGGTGACTAAGGTTCTGACGGAGTATAAAGTTTAACTCTACTCCCTTCCTCTCATTTTGGCTCCTTGCTGAACCAGTTCAGCCTTATTTTGTCCTCTTTTCTTGAGTCTCTTGTTGTCTTTTATCAAAATCAGGGAATCTTGACCTTTATTCCTATACACATGCTGCCAAATGAAGATGGAGAGAACATCACACAATCATTCTGACTAGGGCCAGTACAGTGGATGTTATATAACTTCAACTGAATCCTCACTGCTGCTATGCAATCCTTCTACACCTCCCTAATTAACTCATTATCCTACTCTTTACAGTATCTCTTCCAAACATTTTCATCCTTTCTCAAATCTCCTATGGCTTCCACTCCTCCCACCTTGTTAGCTAAGAATGTTGCTTAATATTTTACTGAAAAAACTGAGGCTATTTGCTAAGATCTCTCTTTTCCAGCTTCCTCATAACTTACTCAGATGCCTTGTGTCACACACAGAAATGGCCATTCTTCTTGCCAAGGCAAAACCTAGCACCTGCACAAGTGATTTCACTTGATTCCATCTCTTCCAGCAGATTACCACATTATCTTCAGTCTCTCACTTATCTTCAATCTCTCCCTGCCTAGTGGTCACTTACTTAAATGCCCATGTCTCCCCATCTTGAGCCCCCTTACTTGATCCATAGAGTCATTCCATATCTACTTTCTGTGGCTAAACTCCCTGGGAAGACTATTTTCCATAGATGCCTCCACTTCCTCTCCTCTCTCTTTTTAACTCTACAACCTAACTTCTGCTTTTATCATTCAACTGAAACTCATCCCTTACTTGTCAAATCCAATGGCCTTTTCCTAATTCTCAATATTCTTTAATTCTCTGTAGGCTTTTATCCTGTTGATCATCCTCTTTTCCTTAATATTCTCTGCTTTCTAGTTTTTCAGGACCCTCCTTTGATTCTGCTTTAACCTATCTAACAAGTCATTCCCAGTTCCCTTTGCTCGGTCTTCATCCAGGTCATGCCACTTACTAACAGTGAATGTCCCATAGGGTTATGTTCTGGGCCCCCCTCTCTTCTCTCTTTATACTCTGTCACTTGGTGATCTGATCAACTACTATGGATTTAATGATCAGTACTGTGCTGATGATTCTTCCATTTATTTAACCAACCCTCACTGCTCTGCTGACCTCCAGTCTCACATCTCCAACTGCACATTAGAAAACCCAAACTGGATGTCCTATAAACATCCTAAAATCAACCTGTCCAAAACTGAATTCATTATTTTTAGCTTGAAACTCTCTTCTCCTCTCAAACTTCCTTATTACTGTAGAGGGCAACACCACCACCCTCTCAGTTCCCTAGGCTTAGATCCTAGATGCCATCCTAAAGTTCTTAATATCTCTCACCCCCTTCCCATTAGCCAATCTTTTGCAAAGACCTGTGGACTTTGCATCATTTAAATACAATTCCTTTTCTCCTCTGATATTTCCATCAAACTGGTGCAGGATCTCATCTCCTCATACCTGGATTATTGCAATAATTTGCAATTGGTCTGTCTGACACAAGTGTCTCCCCATTCCAGTTCAACCTCCACTCATTTGCTGAAGTAATTTTCCTAAAGGGAAAGTCTAATTACGTCATCCTCCTCGGTAAACTCAAGTGGCTCCTTATTACCTCCAGATCAAATGCAAAATCTTCTGTTTGTCATTCAGAGTCCTTCATAATTAGTTTCCTCTCCCCTCCACATACACATCTATCTAGTCTTCTTACATCTTATAGCTCATCATGTATCTTTTGATCTAACAACACCTGCCTCCTTGAATTACCTCACATAGGACAATCCATCTCCCAGCTCTGGACATTTTCACTGACATTCTCCCTCTTTATGTCTGTCTTCTGGCTTCCTCCAAGTCCCAGCTAAAATTCCACCTTCCAATGGACACCTCCTTGTTCTAGTGCCTTCCCTCTGTGAAGTCCTTGCATTAATTGTTTATAGAACTTCTTTGTACCTAGCCCTTTGCATATTTTCTTCCCCTTTAGATTGTAAACTCCTTGCAGACAGGGACAGTTTGGTTTTGCTTTGTATTCCCATGGTTAGCATAGTGCCAGGCTGTTGTTATTGTTGCACATAGTAGACTTATAGTAAATACTTATTAACTGGCTCATTGATCATGCTCAACTGAGGAAGGTAGGTGGCAAAATAAGTGGAGCTCTGGACCTGAAGTCAAGAAAGACCTGAGTTCAATTGTGAACTCAGATGGGCTATTTGTGTAACCCTAGACGAGTCACTTACCCTCTGCCTCTGTGTCGTCAACTATAAAATGGGGGTGATAACAGCTCCTATCTGCCCAAATGCCCAAATAAGAATAACTGTAAAGCTCTCAGGATTTAGCCTAACACATAGACAGCACTATATAAAAGCTACTATTATTATTTACATGGGACATACATACATATTTCATATGTACTTCATAGGGCAAATAGCACTGAATTTAGGGCAATCATCTCGTTGACTTAATTAATTTAAGAAGTCGAATAAGGGCAGCCATGGGGCAAAGTGAATTAGGGCACCTTAATGATTTTTTGGCTAATCCCATTAACTAGAACAGGACGTTGTTGCTATAAAATACGATACAGGAAAGCAGTGTTACATAAGCAGTGTTAAGTTAGAGAGCTGTCCTCAGAGTCAGCAAGACCAGGCTACAGGCCAATCTTTGACATAGATTGTATGTTTCTGAGAAAAACTCAACCTCTCTGTATTCTAAGCAATTCTCTAATACTAAAAGTTATAGATAGTACACCAATCCTCATTGGTACGCAAAGCTTCCTTATCCAGTATTTCACTATACTAATGTAGTCACATGTACAATTTCCAATGTGGCACCATGTAATTTTGATAACTTATTTTGAATTAGTGTAATTTAGAATTGAGAAGAACAATTTTTCTTGAAAATGGGTATAAAGTAAGTATGTTATTACCTTAATATTCTGTCTTGCAATCCACTCTTTCCATTTTCAAGTGAATTCTTGCAAACCCTTTAATTAGTCTTTCCAATAGGCTTATTTAACTGGGATCAGATCAGCCTGTGATGTAAATCGGAACAAAAAGAAGTAGATAAATTCGGTGAAAGTGTCCCAGGAATCATAGATGTGCCTAAAACTGTATCTGCTTATGCGTATATAGGAACAATGCACATATATACTTATGAGTATATATGGACAATACACTTACTTATCACCAAGGTAATTTCACCATATTTAGCATTTGAATCATTGTATTTGACAAAGTTATTCATGGGATTAAGAGTCATCAATGTCCAGTGGTTCCAGGACTAGATTGGTTCCAGACTCTACTGAAATGTGAAAGGTTTTGTAGATGGTAGGTAGCCATAATATGAAACTGGGAGGAAATATACTGGTCAACAGACTCCACTGTCAAGAGACTCAATAATGTAGAAAAATGGACTGAACTGAATGCTAAATATAAAGTTGTATACTTGGACATTAATAAAATGGACCTGTATTTAACATTAACTTTGACAAAAGTTCTTAGAGAAGGAAGCAACAACTTGGCATCGTAAGCTTAGTCATTTGCCAACCATTCTAAAGAATATTATTTCTGTAATAATTTTGTTTCTGTCTTCATCGGGAATTCATTCTGAGGCAGACATTCCAAAGCTCTTCTTCATTATTATTTGTTACAGAAATGACTTCTGGGAAACAACAGATGAATTACTAGTTTCCTTGAGCATCTTAGACTCCAGTGGATGAAGTTACCTGGGTGTGGTCCTCTTAGATAGAGCTGATTACTAACTGTCGCAAAAAAAAAAAAAAGCAAAGTATTGTATTAAAAAAAAATCCAACACCAAGCTATCACAGACTGGACGAGCTGTCCTATTTGATTGTTTGGACTCTACCGGGAAGTCAACTCTGCCCTAATTTCCTCTGTGACTCAATAGGGCATTTTCCAGAGTATCTGGAGCCAAAAGGGATCCATTCCAATACAGTTACTAAAAATATCCTCATGGTTGTAAGACTTCTGAAGAAAGTATCATTTGTTTTGTGAGAGGCGTTAACCACTAAGAACAGGGCTATGCAGGTTGCAGGTACTAACAAGCAGATAGTACCTATTCTTCAGCAGTAAGAACAACTAATAGAAACTCTTAGAACTTAGAAACTTAGAGCAACTCTTAGAAACAAGGGTCAACTCAGAACGACAGAAAAATATCCACATGCACAACCTATCTCCCAAATCTGCCCTAATGAAGGAGACCATGTCACTCCAGAAGAAATTAGACTTTAGTCATCTAGATATGTATTTATCCTTCAGAGAGCCCCTACCTTTGGCCATGAATTCGAATCCTTGTTTCTGGTCACATTCTAATTCAGTAAATCTGATCAACAATGGAGTCACCTCCAGAGAGCTGATGATAGAATGGAAAACTCACTGAGGCAGAATGTTTTTAAGGGAACCAAGGAAGGACAAAAGCTGACAACAGTGACAATAAGAGAAACCACTATAGCAATGACCATAAGCAGAAGCAACAGCAATGATGGAAACAATAGCAGTAAAGCAACAACTTTGCTTTGATAAATGGAGCTAGTGCCCATCCTAAGTGGATTGGATTTCAGTAACACTTTGTACCAGAGCATCGGAATAAGCTTCAGCTTCTGAGAATTTTGAAACAAAATAATAAAAGAAGATATTTCTCAGGGGTGTGCCTATTAATAATAGGAGCATTTGAGGCCATTCTCTCATCCCCACCCTCTTGCTCCTATGCACCCCAGTGTTCAGGTAACAAGAGCTAATGATAACTTCGGTGAAATGTTTTCCCAATGTGATTGGATTGGGGTGGGGAGAGAATGCAGAGCAGAGAATGCATAAGCATGGCTCCACAATGCATTGGATGTCATTTTCAGGGGGAGTAAATGCCTCTACTTCTTCCCGGGGTTTTATGTGTGTGAGGACAAAATGTGTCACGTCAAAGAGCTCACTGTCAAGGATACTACTGAAAAGAACATCTTCTAAAGGCTGGCTCAGTAGACATACATTCATAATAAGCCTGGAAATCTTGCAGGAGGTAGGGTGGTATAATAGAAAGAGCTCTAAAACCAAATCTCTTGAGCTTGAATCCTGTCCCTACCACTAATAAAATTAAAGTTACTCTGGGCATGCCCATAGTATCATAAACAAAGAACTAAAAGGGATCAGAGAAGTTACTTAATCCAATCCCCTTATTTAAGAGATAAGTAAACTAGGTCCCACAGAGGATAAGTGATTTGAGGTCACACAGGTAGAAGTAGCATTTGAACCAAAGCCTTTACCTCTATTTTAGTCAATTCTTAAGGGCAAGGATATTTTCATGTTTTTGCTTTTCTTGGTTTCCCTGGGGTTTAGCTCATTCTTGGCACTTAATAAATGCTTATTGATTGAGTGGCCCATTTGTCTCCAAAGCCTGAGTTGTTTATACTGCTCTGCCACACTGTTTGTTAGCCTCTCAAACAGTCAATTCCTCAGTTTCCTCATATTTGAAAATGAAAGGGTTATACTATTCACTCTCCAAGGTCCAACCATGTTTAAATCTCTCATCCTATCAGTTTTTCTCTCTTTTCCAGAAAATATACCTTCAATCAGGTCCAACATGACCAACAACCAGATGTGGCCAGAGACTGAGCAGAGTGTTATTACATTATCCTTTAATTTTTTCTTTTTCAGATGCTAGAGATGAATAAAGCAATTAGATCAGCAGAGTTGTTATCAGTGGAAATTAACAAAATGTCTACCATGCCCATTAAGATAAACTTCCCAGTTGCTGTAGAAGATAGCAAAGAGATCTTCTTTAAAACATATTTATTTGCCAGTCACTGTAAAAGATGTTATTTCTATCAGAGCTGTCTATGAGAAGGGCCCTTGGATTTGACTATAGGCTACAGAATATTTTTAGCATCCTTGAGTTTGATGATTGAATCAAAGCTGACCTAAAGGTTTAAACATCTCATTGCAGCTTTTCTTTAGGAGCTATTGTGAGAGATCTGAGTTAAGTAGCATCAAGGCAGCCAGGATGGGAATGCATCTGTTTTAAATGATTGGATCATATCATCAGTCTGTTACTGCATTCCCATTTTCGTTCAGATAATAAATAATGGCCCTGAAGTATAAAAAGCAAAATGAGTTGGCATTTACAATTTTCCTTTTGCAAATGAGAGGAAAATGTCCAATTGGGGAAGATTCTTTGGAATGCTTTTTCAATTTTGTATTTTTTGACATGTAATGACAATCTCATGGGAACCAATACTGAGAGTGGTTTGAACTTCAACTACTAGAGAAAAAAAGGAAAGGAAAAAGGAGAGGATGATAAGAGAGAAGAGGGGAAGGGAGAAGAGAAATGAGAAGGAAGGAGATTTTCTCCACTGTCTTTTATTTTTTCAGAATACATGCTATTCAAAATATTCCATCATCCTCCTCCAAATGATTTTCAAATGACCTTTAGCTCTAGACCTGTGCTTCCATCTTAGGTTGCTATCTCTTTTTGATATTAAAAAGGTCAAATGTGTATTGACTGAGATAATTGAGGGTCTCTTCCAGTCTTCTATTTATTATCAATTAAACTCACTCATGACTTGGTGATCATTTGAATCAAGGGCTCTCATTTTGTCCACATAATCCAATGCCCAGCCCCCATTTCAAGGCAGTCCCAGGGAAAGGAGAAGCACTAGCATAGCAGAGCTTAGGGCAGCAGCAGAGGAGCTCCAAGGCAAAGAAGAATGCTTATGGTTGCTCACATACCAGAGCACAGTTCAGGAGAGTAGTAAACACTTCTCCTTAAATCATACCGCCTTGGAAGAACTGAAAACTTACAGGACCCTAGAAGTATCTCTGAAAACCCTTGAAGATTAGGACAGTACACCCTCCACAGTGGAAACAGAGCTCTTCTTTAATGAGCACTTAAAAGTCAAATAATAGGCTGGGAAAATGAGCAAACAATGGGAGAAAAAAACCTCCATATAAAGTTACTGTAGTGACAAGAAATATTAGAACCCACACTTAGAAGACGACAACAAAGTCAAAGTTCCTACATCCAAAGCCTCCCAGAAAAATATAAATTGATCTCAGGCCATGGAAAAAGCTCAAAAAGGAATTAGAAAATCAAATAAGAGAGGTGGAGGAAAACTTGGGAAGAGAAATAAGTGATACAAGAAAATAATGAAAAATTCGTCAATGGTTTGGTAAAGGAGACACAAAAAAATACTGAAGAAAATGACACCTTAAAAAACAGACTAGGTCAAATGGTAAAAGAAGGTCAAAAAGACAATGAGGAGAAAAATGCCTAAAAAAAGCAGAACTGACCAAATGGAAAAGGAGGTTCAAAAGCTCACTGAAGAAAATAATTACTTTAAAATTAGAATAGAGCAAATGGAGTCTAATGGCTTAATGGGAAATCAAGAAACAATAAGACAAAACCAAAAGAATGAAGAAAAAGAAGACAATGTGAAACATCTCACTGGAAAAACAACTGCCCAATAGATTGAAGATAGATAATTTAAAAATTATTGGACTACCTGAAAGCCATGATCAAAAAAAGAGCCTAGATATCATCTTTCAAGAAATTATCAAAGAAAATTGCCCTGATATTCTAGAACAACAGGGTAAAATAGAAATTGAAAGAATCCATTGATCACCTCTTAAAAGAGATGCTAAAATGAAAACTTCCAGGAATATTATAGTCAAATTCCAATGTTTCCAGGTCAAGGAGAAAATATTGCAAGCAGTCAGAAAGAAATTCAAATATCATGAAGGCAGATAGAGGACTTTTGAGCATTTTTGATGAAAAGAATAGAGCTGAATAGAAAATTTGGCTTTCAAATACAAGACTTAAGAGAAACATAAAAATGTGAATATGAAAGGGAAATCATAAGGGACTTAATAAGTTAAACTGCTTACATTCTTACATGGGAAGATGATATTTATAGCTCATAAGATCTTTCTCATTATGATAGTTGGAAGAAGTATATATAGAAAGAGGGCACACGTACGAGTTGAATATGAAGGGATGATATCTAAAAAACAAAATTAAGAGATAAAAGAGGAATGTACTAGAAGAAAGAAAGGGAGAGGTAGGACAGGGTAAATTATCTCAAAGAAGAGGAAAGAAAAAGCTTTTATAGTGGAAGGGAAAAGGGGAAGAATGTGAGGGGGAATGAGTTAACTTTACTCTCATCAGAATTGTATCAAAGAGGGAATAACATACGCAGGCAATTGGGAATCAAAATCTATCTTACTCTACAGGAAAGCAGGAGGAGGAGGAAAAGATAAGAGAAGGGGGGAATGATAAAAAGGAGGGCAGGTTGGGGGAGAGAGTAGTCAAAAACACAACTCTCGAGGAGGGATGGGGAGAGAGAGAATAAAATAAATGGGAGGGGAAATAGAATGAAGCAAATAATAGTTAGCAATAGTAACTGTGGGAAAAAATTTGAAGTGTGTTTCTCTGATAAAGGCCTCATTTCTCACACATAGAGAGATATGAGTCAAATTTATAAAAATAAGAGTCATTTCTCAATTGATAATCAAAAGATGTGACCAGTTTTCAGATGATGTAATCAAAGCTATCTGTAGCTATATGAAAAAATATTCAATCCACCATTGATTGAGAAAATGTAAATTAAAACAATTCTGAGGTACTACCTCATGCCTATTAGATGGTCTAATAGGACAGAAAAAGTAAATGACAAATGTTGGAAGGGATGTGAGAAAATGAAACATTAATGCACTATTGGTGAAGTTGTGAACGCATACAACCATTATGTAAAGTAATTTGGAACAATGCCCTAAGGGCTATAAAACCATGCATGCCCTTTGACCTGGCAATACCACTACCAGTTCTGAATCCCAAAGGAGATAAAATACAAAAAGAATCTATATGTACAAAAATATGTATAGCAGCTCTTTTCTTGGGGCAGAGAATTAGAGATTGTGGAGATGCTCACCATTTGGGGAATGCTAAACAAGTTGTGGTATGTGATTATGATGGAATATCACTTTACTATATGGAATAATGAGTAGGATGCTCTCAGAAAAACCTGAAAAGACTTGCATGGGCTGATGCAAAGTGAAATGTACTGTGCACAAAGTAACAGCAATATTGTAAAATGATCAGTTATGAAAGACTTAGCCATTCTCAGCAATACAATGATCGAAGACAGCCCTGAAGGACTTATGATGAAAAATGTTATCCATTTCCAGAGAAAGAACTGGTGGTATAGATTGAATACAGATTGAAACATACCTTTTTAATTTATTTTTCTTGAGTTTTGTTTTGTTATTTTTATGTCCATGTTTTCTTTCACAACATGACTATTATAGATATGTTTTTCATGACTATACATGTATAACCTATATTGAATTGCTTGCCTTTTCAATGGGGAGCTGGGAGGGGTAAGGTGCAAGATAATTTGAAACTCAAAGTTTTAAAAATGAATGTTAAAAATTGTTTTTACATGTAACTGGGGAAAAATAAAATACTAAATAAATAAAAAAATAAGAATTGTAGTGCCACCCAGAAGGCAAACATGCTCTGGAGACTGCTGGACATGCATTTCTCTTCCCATCAGATTTGCACAATAGTAATAGTGAGTGTAGCAAGGTATAGATCTCTGGCCCCACTCCTATCCACCATTTCATGATTATAATCCCTTAGCTACAGAGCCGCATCGTCAGTCCTCTTCAGTCTACAAGAAGCATGCTGTTGAATTAATTCCAAGAAAACATTCTCCATCAAATGGCTAAACTCATGAACTTAAGGAGTGTTCAGCCCATGATCTCTCAATATCACTGTTATCCAGGAGGCACCATCTAGAAAATTTCCCTTCTCTGTCTAAAAAGCAAAATTTCTTGCATCATGCTATCAATGCAATTAGAACTATACCCTATTTCCCCCACAGGAATTTGACATTTGCAAATATTGTCTATGAACTTACAGACTGAGTGTGCAGCTATACCCATGTGTCTCGGTTTCTGTCATATATTGACATGGGGAAGATTACTTTTGAGATCTCTCTTTTCAGGTTATGTGTAGTCATTAACTTCTGCCACAAGTCACCATCACCTGAATTTCTGGGAAAGTTCATGGGCATGGGCATACTTTCTTCCCCCCCCCTCTCCATCAGATTTATAGATAGGTAAAGAGATAGGCCACTTATTAATTGCTTGCTATGTGCCAGGCATTGTGGTAAATTCTATAGGTACAAATAAAAGCAAAAATTATAGTATCTGCCTTTCAGGAGCTTACATTATAATTTGGGAAGATAGTAATTAGTCAGTCACTAAACATCTACTGTATGTCAGGCAATGTGCTAAGTGCTGGAACGTAAAGGGAAACTAGAAAGGGAAGACAGTTGGTATGGGCACAAAGACAAGTTGTAGATAAAAATATCTGGAAGTAGCTAGTAGCCTTCACCTAGTCAAGATAAGGTGATGACTCAACTGCCAGATTTGAGGATTGATGGATGCTTGGAGTCCAAGGTTGTGGTAGGGGGAATGAAGATATTGGACAGAGTGCAGGTGTCATGGTGTGGAGATAACAGAGAAAAGCAAATGAATTGTATTTTGTCTTCTCAGAGTCTGATCTACTCATGTTTATAGACTGAACAGAAGGGGTCAGAATCCACTCTCCTAAAATCCATCCAGATAATCATCTTGAATTCCTTGTTAGCTATCAGCAAGGCACCAGTGGATATGCCCATAATCTACCTGGAGATGCTCAGAGGGCTGTCCTGAAACAAGGGCCCATGTCTTTTCATCTCCTTAGGTCAATCCTGGAACCCATAGAATTGATCAAGGATTTCCAGGATTAATCTTTTCTTGTATCTATTTCTCAGTCTTTGGAGTCAACAGTTTTATTAAACAAACCAGTTTGGAGCTATAATCATATACAATGTCTTCTTGTATTTTGTCTGGGTATGGCATTTAGTTTCACCTAGGCCCTCACTAGATTACAACCTAGATACTTGCAGAAGATTCTGAAAGAACTACTCTTTCTTCTCTGATAGGAGAGGGGGCCAACCATCACCATCACTTGCCAAGCAAATATTACATTCAGAGCTGGAAAGCCAGTTCAGCTTAAGCAACAAGGCACCTTCCGGGAAAGATGGCCAACAATATGTGCCAGGCAATTGAAACCACCATCCCTACCTTGATCGCCATCTCTCCTCAGAGCCTGAGGGAAACAGTCCAGGGCCTTGAACCCAGGAGCATTCTGAATAACAGTACTCTCAGCTCAGTGGTCTCATTCTGGCAAGAAATTCCTGCGGAAACATAACCTGACATTTTCACTCCAGAAAATGGGAAGGAGAAGACCAAGGTTGAATGTTTTTGACTTCAAGATTTTGCCCCATCAGGAGAATCCATGGGTCGAGTAGTATCCCCTTGTTCCAATAGCTGTTTAACAATGTGGATCACTTCTTTCTCTCTCTCTCCCCCAGTCACTGATTAATAATTGCCTTCCAAAGAACTCCCATCACATCCTAGTACCTCAAAGTCCAGGTGACAAAGAGAGTTCATGTCTTATAGGTCATTTTTTCAGGGTTGTGAAAAATAAATCTTATGAAAAATATGACTAAAATATGCCCTTCCAATATCTTGCCTTTGAAAACTTTGAATATTTATATGATTCTCATTGAATTGTGAATCAGTCTCCTCTACTTTTATATTTATATTTTATTAATTTTTTAAAAATATTAAATTAACATGTTGAATAATATAAGAGTCAATAAGAGTATTTTATAAGCTGTGCATACAAATAGAAAGAAAAGGCAGTTAATAGGCGTATAGAATTAGAACTATAATTGCAAATAGACATATAGCTCAGTGTATATTTCACTTCTGTAATTCACAAAAAACTAGTGGAGTGTCACAGAATTCATGTCCTTTTCCTGGCAATGTGTGGTGAAAGACTAGAGGAATCAAAAGTAAGTCTCACATGTCACCCAATTATTGAATACAAGCCTTAAGTTTTGAAGTGAAATCTAAATCACTCCTAAACCCGTGAGCGATCAATCTACTTTGCTAGCCTGTAGTTTAAAAAAAAAGCACAGTATGTACTTCAGGTGTCCTTGAGCCCTACCTCCTCATTTTTAACTCTACTTAGTTTACATTTTACTTACTGAGATTAATCATCCAGTTTGCTAAGCACATTGAAAATCATGAGTACTAACTATGTAAATGATGCCAGAAAATATATCCCCAAGTATAAAATAAAGCTCCAACTAGATAATGCTAATAAATATTAATGTATGGAGATAGCAAAAGGAATATTAAACAATTAAATAACCCCAAATAAGAATAATACATCTTCTGTCCTCAAGGCAGCCCCTGTGTAGTTTAGGTTTCCACAAATATTAATGAAAGAGATTCTGCAGCTAGATCTGAATCTTCAAAATTTATAACTGAACAGGAGTTGATAGAAACTACAACTATATGGGCAAATAATCAACTTGGTTGGGCATTAAAACTTGTTTTATTGTAATTCTATCAACAAAAGAAAATAGAAGTTAATAACAAAGTAACTGGGCATCAAAGATATTATTGAATTTGATTGAAAAGTCTTGTGAACTTCTTCTAATTTCTTTAATTCTTCATCCTTTACAACAGATATTGGTATCGAAGTTGTAATTTTCTTTACAAAAGTATTTTTACTTATGATTTTCTTGATTGGTACAAGGTAACATATCCTTGTACAATAAAAGACTAAGGGCTAAACTTTCATGGGAATATGTATGTAGATTTTTTAATGGAAGACTTTATGAGGCAAATAGAGGTCCTAGAGGTAAAAAGTGCTTACCAAGGATTTAGCTAATAATTGTTTGAGGCAGGATATGAGCACAAAGCTTCCTAACTCCATGTCCATTTCTCTATTCACTATACTACATTATTACTTCTCTATAGAAAAATAGTCACTTGATAAAAGAAGCAATGTAAAGGAGTAGTATACAGGCATTGGGGGGAAAAGTATTTCTTGGATTTGCATATTTATTACAAGAAATTGTGCTTTTCCTATTTTTAGTGGATGAGGGTAGGAGGGAGATAAAATAGATTTCTGATATTTTTGTTAAATAAAGAAGTAGGGGTGTCATCAATGTGAATTGTTGAATGAACTTTCAGATGGGGTTCCTGTATTATTACGAAGCAAGATTAATCCTTAAATGTTAGAAATGCAAGAACCAAACACATCAACCAAACTGGAAATATTAAAAAAAGATAGATGGGGAAGCGATTGAAATTTATAAAAATAAGAGCTATCCCCCAAATGATAAATGGCGAAAGGATATGAAGAGGGAGTTCTTAGAGGAAGACATCTTAGCTATCCTAGCTGTATGAAAACAGATTGATAGAATGCCCATGGGTGATTCCAGTGGCCTGATGATAATGTATGTTACCCACCAGCTGACAAAGAAAGGATGAATTCAAGATGCAGAGAGTAATTCATTTTTTGAAATGGTCAGTGGGGCCATTTGTTTTACTTAACTATGCATATTTGTTAGAAGAGTTTTCTTTTTTCTTTCTTTTAAATAAAAGGGGTTGAAAGGAGAAAAAAATTCTTGTTAATTTGAAAATAAAATAAAATTTTAAAAGAGGAAAATATGACCAGGTGTGGTAGTACCTGGCTGATATTGGGCAAGGCTGAGTCTCCTGGACTACTTGAGCTGGGGTGTTCTGTAGTGCAGTAGGGCTAAAGCTGATTGAGTGTCCACATAAAATGTGGAAACAAAATTGTGAGCTCTTGAGACTTTGAATCACCAGTTTACCTAAGGCAGGCCAAATAGACCCAGATCAGAAATGGAGCAGCTCAAAGCTTGCATGTCAATCAGCTGTAGGATTTGTCCTGTGAATGGTAACTGTACTTTAAGACTGGTCCAAAGGAAAAAAAGAAAGAAGAAAGGAAGGAAGGGAGGGAGGGAGGAAGGGAGGAAAGAAAGGAGGAAAAAATTGAAAGAATGAAAGAACGGAAAGAAAAAACATTTTAAGTATGTTGTGTCCTTTCAGTCATGTCCAACTCTTTATGACCCCAATTACTATTTTTTTGGCAGAGATACTGGAATGGTTTGCCATTTCCTTCTCCAACTCATTTTACAGATGAGGAACCTGAGACAAACACAGTTAATTGACTTACCTAGGGTCACAGAACTAGTTAGTGTCTGAGGCCAGATTTGAACTCAGGAAGATGAGTCTTTCTGACTCCAGGTCTGGCACGCTATCCACTGTGCCACTTCCCTGCCCCATCTTAAGTATATTGTCAGACAGTTCTCTTTCCTTGAGAAAAATTTAGCAGAAATAATAATTAACACTCATAAAACAACTTAAGGTTTAAAGTTCTTTACATATATTTTCTTATTTGATCCTAATATTCACCCTGTGAGATAAGTTGCACTATTATCCCCATTTAATAGGTGAGTAAACTGAGGCAAAGAAATTGAATAACATTCCAGGCCACATAGCTGATAAGTGTCTGTGGAGGGGTTTGCACTTAGATTTTCCCAGCTGTCTAGTCTAGTGCTTTGCCTACTATTTCACCTTTCTTGGTAGATCACATGAGTCTCATCACCAGGTGTTTTGGTAATGATTTTGTATTTCAGTGAACATTATCTCATTGTGAAGCCATGTCAAATCCTGTCTTCCCCCCTCCCCCCCACCCCCAGCCATCCAGGATGCCAGAGTTCAAATCCGACCTTAGATTTGCTTTGTTACTCTGGACAAGTCACATAGCCTCTCAGTCTCATGTTATTCATGAGAGTGTTATACCTGATGGCCTCTGGATTCCTTTCAAGCTATAAATCTTAGATATATGTGATATTGGGCAAGACCTACAATCTCCTTAGTCTCAGTTCCCTAATGTGCAAAAGGAGAGGATTAAAGTAGATGGCCTGTAGGATTTATTCCAGCTCCAAGGGAAGGATTCTCCAGTTTGATTATTGAACCTGGATTAAGGAGGGATTTGGAAATTTGAGTCGTTTCACAAAATGTGCTAGGTAGCAAAAACTAAGTATTTACATCACCTTCGTGGAAACAAATTCATTTGGTCATGGGAGAGACTTAGGAACACCATCCTATGGTGGAAATTCAGAAATGCAGAACATTGAGCCCCGTGGAAAAGGGCATCTCAAGTCCATAACAGATGAGTTATTTCAGGGTGTAGGATAGGAAGCAAGGCAGGACTGGCAGGGGTGCAGGTGAGTACTAGTAAAAAAAGCTATTTGGTAGCTTCCTATATTAACTAACTACTGTTGCTAGTTTTGTCTGTTCATAGATATTTGCATGAAATATAAGATCCCTGAAGGTTGGAACTGTCTTTTGCCTTTCTTTGTTTCCCCAGGATTTAGCACAGTGGCTGGAATATAGTAGGCCCTTAGTAAATGCTTGTTGACTCACTAACTCCTAGGAGACTCTGTGCAGGTCATGTAAACTCTCAGCACCCCAGGTAGTTTTCCAGTATGAATAATCCCAGTCATTGAACTTTATTGTGTATGTAAAGAGGATTTTGTTATCCTTCTAGAGCTAAGTTGCTCAGGATCCATGACCTTGAGACTGTCTAGTTTCCAGGTGCTAGATAATAGCTCCCAGAAGAGTTCCAAGGATCCTACATAGTAGTTCTTAGAATCAAAGTGACAGACTGTTCTACTGAGGCTGAGCCTTGAGATAAGGGGTGACATAATATAATATTTACTACACTTGTACAGAATGACAATATGCCGTCTTGGTCTATTGTCCTACAAAAGCAAGTGCACATTGGTCAGTGATGGGGGCAGGGGGAAGCGGAAGGAACCCACTTGCCTCAATTGGCCCCCATTGAGGCTTAAGGGGGTTAAGGGGGGTACACAAGTTGTGCCTGTCTCAATTGACCCCATGGAGATGTAGGGGTAGTTGCCTTCCCTTCTCATCAGCCACTGCAAGAAGTGTGATTAGGGAATGCTGTAGAAGCTGGTTCTCCCAGCAACCATTTGAAAAGACTAGACAAGAATAAATCTGATTATTAACCTCTCTGAAGCTGTCTGTCTGTCTGACCATATCAAGAGTGAACCTGTTAGAGGCTAGAATCTGAACTTTTCAGTGTCTCCCGTGTACTATCTGTGAAACAAATGTAAATTTCCTCACTGGGATTTCACTATATCAATGAAATCACTGGTCTTATCCAGTATATACAGTTGTCCTTGCCCCCATTCATCTACCACCATCCTATAACATCTTTAAGAGCAAAGGGGAGGAGATATTTTTCATTTGCCTTTATATCTCCAGCACCAGTCATCATTTGCATTGACATTTAATAAATGTTTAACTGAATAAAATTGACCTGAATTCAAAAAGTGAATTGAACTGAACAGAATGAACCTTTATCATAAAATCACTGTATTTCCTGACCTTTATACATGTAGAGAGTCAGTTGGGTGTAGTGGATGGAGAGAAGGCCTCCAAAAGCCAAAAGAAGTCCCAACTCTGATACATACTGACTATTTGAACTTAGATAAGGAATTTTGTCTCCGAATGCCCTAGGCAGCCATCTAAGACTGTAAGTGTAGAGAAAATGAAGACTCAATGATAGAGAAAGCTTGCCCTGACTGTGAGTTCCTCATACAATGACTTGAAAGACCCAGTCCTTTGCATCACAGAGTTACTTGAGCTTCTTGCCTATGGCAGTGGGAGAACTATGTAAAACACAAAAGGAGAAAACAGGAAACAATTATGTAGCCAAGCTGTAACTGTTAGACTTTTGAGGGGAAGGAACGAACCTGAAATCCTTAAAAGTCACGGAACACAACATGGGGGCCATAACGGATGTGATTTCAAGTTACTCAATGAACTTCTACACAGTTCACAGCTTTCAGCTTCAAGAAAAGGCCAATTATTAACACTCTAATTATTCAGCCTTATCACAGCTATCCACACATGCTGACTATGGGGAGAGTTGTAGACAATATTGTTTTCATTAGTGTGACCAAAGGGAAATTTAATTAGAGATACATCTCTTGAATGGACAAGGGAAAATATATGGATTAACAAATTAATCCTGATACTTAATTACATTTAAATGTTTTGCAATTCTGGATAAGAAATATTGACACTCTAAACAATCCCTTTTCAAATCTGTCCTCTTTTATATAATAAATTCAAACACTATTTTTTAAGGGAGGTGGTGGGAGAAGGTGAGTTATCCTTCTTGTAACTTGTGTACTTAACAGGATGAAATAATCAACATAGTTTTTACCCTGGACCATATTGGTTCCTGGTCATGTACTGTAAATGAAGGCATTTGGAACAACACAAGCAGATCTACAGGTAACAAAACCAGAAATATGCTGTGATGCAGAGATAAGGAAGTGTGTGACTAAATGGATCCAGGTAAACCAAAAATAGAGTCAAAGAAAGAAACCAGAGTGGGTAATTTAAAGAGATAGCCATGTATGCATTATACAGCTGTCGTATCAAAGGCATCAACTCGATTTCTCCTCTATAAAAACAGCAATAATAGTATCTGTCTTTCTCACTTTGTCTCTCTCTCTCTATTTTGCCATCCTTCCCATACTTCAGTGTTCTGGATGTAAGATAATTCACATATTTTCATGGCAGGTTTTTTCAGATGTATATAAATAAATATCTCAAAAACACCCAACAAGCTTTTATTTGTTTTCGCTATGGCTTCCCTATCATTGTTTTGACATCTAGGGAAACAGATGCCTGTTTGTCATTTGGGAAGGCATGCAGCTGTTCCACAGAATTCTCTCCAGCAGCCTCAGTTTTCTGATTAAATTAAAGAAACAATCTCATAGCTCCCACACACCCAGGTACCCCAAGAAACAGAAAACAGAAATTAATGAGTGAAGCTGATAGATTCGAGGACTTTGTAGGCTTGGACTAAATCAATCCAAAAGAGAAACTCATTGCAAAGTAATGTATGCTAATGTAATTTGTCTAACATAAGGAATGAGGGAGAAAGCTGAACTGTGCCCTGGGCTGTGATGCATATAGGAAGCCAGTGGTGGACCCAGCCAGTCAGTTAAGAATGCATAATGTAAGTGGGGAGAAATGCTCTTCTCACTAATCATCTCCAAAGCTGCAGCTCATAGCCCAATTGTGCCTGACCCTGTGTTTGTTGCAAGGCATGTTTTGAGAGGAAATATTTTCAGGACCTGTCAATAAAAGATGTAACCTTTTGCTTTAAAGGAGAGGTGATCATTAGCCGTTTCCATTTCCTGGGTTTGGGGGAATCCAAACTTTCCAGTAAACTCAGAAAAGATTGAGTTCATCAAGAATTTTTGTAAGTTTATTAATGTACTATTCTCAGAGGACAAAAAGGTATGTTTTAGATGGATTTTGGATGTAAATTCTAAACAGGTGGATGAAGCTGTAGGAGGGTGATATATGGTTGTCAGCAGGGGGCCAGCTCTATCAAGTTGGAGAAGATGAATTGCAGGGGTTGATGGAGAAGTCAATCAGATTTGCCAAGATGAGTATTTGGATATATGAAAATAGTAGGAATTCCTGATACATAATACAAATCAAGAATGTATGCCCATATGCCTGTAGCTCATGTAGCCCTGAAACTCACAGAAGTCTACTGGCGACCAACGAAGAGAATAGAGCACATTGTTTAAAAATGATCTTTATTTCTTAACAATTTCAGATTTTTGGTTTTATGTTTTAATTGTTCTCATTGCCTTTCTGATAGTCTGGCTGGGGATACTATTAGTGCCACTGGCTGAAATAGAGGCAACAGATCTCATTTCCACCCCAGCCAAATATACCTGAAAAAGGGAGAGTGTCTGCCAATTGACTGGCTATACACAGAAACTTCTATCAAAAAACAACAGAGAGCTGTTCTGATGGCAGGCTCCCGGGGGGGGAATATAAATATTTCCATAGATTTCTATTAGTGTCCCTTTCATCAAGTTGGCAAGAGTTTATAGAAGTTTATAGAAGATTCAGTTTTGTGAAAAACTTAATATCCTCCCCCTCCCCCCCAAAAAGCAAGAATTCAATTCCAACAAAGCACTTGCTTAATTTTTTTTGTAATTTTTGTTTTGAGTCATGTTTGACTCATTTGGGGTTTTCTTGGCAAAGATACTGGAGTGGTTTGCTGTTTCCTTCTCCAGCTTTTTTTTTACAGATGAGGAAACTGAGGCAAACAGGGTTAAGTGACCTGCCCATGGTCACACAGCTAGTAAGTATCTATGGTTGGATTTAAAATTAGCTTTTTCTGTCTCCAGACCTGGCACTCTATCCACTGAGCTACCTAGTAAGTCTATATTAATTGAGAATTCTTAAAAGCACTAGTCCAGATGCCATCTCCTATGTGAAGTCTTTATTGACACTTCCCCCAAATACTCCAGTCTGTAGTTTCTCCTTTTGAAATTACTTTGCCTTACTATGTATGTGAGAGATACCGTAATATAGAGGTTAAAGATGTGACCTACAAGTTAGCAAACATGGGTTCATGGCCTGTCTCCAACTCACACTGTCCTGGCAAGTCATTTAACCTTTCAATGTCCCTGGGAAATTCTCAAAAACCGTAAGACAAAGACAAGAGATGAGTTGAATCGGTAGAGAAAGTTCCTCACAAAAAAGTTCCCTGTATTGGTAAAATCAGACAAGATTTAAAACACCAGTAGTTTTGTACTAACTTATTGGTGTTCATCTTGTATGGCACCTTACTGTCCAAAGAATTTAAGTACCTCAAGATAGGGCCTTTTTTAAAATGCATTTGTATATCTAGCATCTAACATAGTACATGTAAATTTCAGGCATTTAAATATGGTTCTGTGGAAAGAATTCTGAATTTCGAATCAGAAGAGTGATTTTCAAACTCTGATTCTCTTGCTATAATAAGTTTTTCCTGTTCCTTAGTTTCCTCTTCTGTAAAATGGGACTGGGGCTAGATATACTCCAAAATCCAATCTTTCTCCAAATTCTCTGATTCTATGCAATGATAATTGGATTAATTAAAGAACCATGAGTATGTCTGGGTCTCTTTCAATGCTCTGCTGGGGTCTAAATGACTTGCTACTTTCTCATTTTACAAATGAACAAACTGAGGCCCACAAAGGTTGAATGTCTTGCTCAGGGTCACTTCTACCATGTCTTGGAGACGTGAACCTTGTGTATTTTTTGTGAGCGTGTACAGTATTTTCATAAGACCTCTTGGACTTTCTAAAACTCTGTCATCTTGTATAACAGAATTTTCACGAGCACAGGAATCAAATAACAAACATTATCTCAGGAAAGAATGCCAACTATAGCTAGTAGATTTCAGAAGTGTCTAGGAATTGTCTACTGGACCTCTCAGTGACTACAATCTCCAACATGCAAAAAATGCTGCAATTACATGTTGTATCCTATCACCTGTCTGCACAGTGATCCCATTGATTATCCACCAACTTGCTGCCAGAATTGAGTTAATTCATTGACTTATTTGACACTTCTTTTTGTTTCTTGGCTATCTAAAATGTTTGTCATTCATGTTTGGCTAGCTGCTGCCTGAGCTTCTGCCAGACACACTGTCCACCTGCTGGACTGGTCAATGTTTCCAGCATTTCTCTATGCCCTATTTGACTGGGTGCCTGGGATAATTCCTTTCTTTTTAGCAATAGTTCAATATTTCTAATAGTGAAACCTTAGCAAAATCATATGCAGTCGTTGAATTTTATTGTATTTAAACTGAAAGAGATCTCAATCCTCTTCTATTCCAGTCTCCTTTCCAAGAAGTCTTCTTTCTACCATATCTGTAATAACTGATGATCCGCATATGCTTAAAGATTATCACTATCTGACATGCATTCGTTCAATCTTCCAGACCTGAATGTGAGTAACTTGAAATCAAAGGTCAACTCTGGATTCTATTTGTCTCCTGGAGTAATTATGGAAAATACAAACACTAAGTAAATCTTTTGCAAATAATTAGAATCACAGAATGGACTCTCTCCTTGCCTTTAAGTCTAACAACCCTAGTTTCCACCAAAACTCAGCTTAAGCAAAATCTTTTCTATCTGGCCTTTCCTCATCCTTTTATCAGTCGTTGACTTTACTAATAGTAGTTAATAATTATAACTAATATTTATATATGGCCTGCTATGTACCAGGCACTGTGCTGAATGCTTTAAAATTATCATCCCAACAACCCTGGAAGGTAGATGACACTGTTTTCCCCATTTTAAAGATGGGGAAGCTGAGGCAGAGATTAAGTGACTTTCCTAGGGTCATATAGCTAGTTAAGTAGCTGAATAAAACTTAAGTGTTCCTGACTCTAGGCTGAGCCTTCTATCCCCTCCATTACTTACTTTCTCATTCAGTCATTTCAGTCATTCTTGACTCTTCCAGGCCCCATTTGGGGTTTTTTTTGGCATAGATACTGAAGTAGTTTGCCATTCCTTCTCCAACTTATTTTACAGATGACAAAACTGAGGCAAAATTAAGTGATTTCCCCAGGGTCACACGGCTACCAAATAGCTAAAGTTGGATCTGAACTCAGATCTTTCTAATTCCAGGCCTGGTGCTCTATCCATTGTACCTCCTCTCTGCCCATCTAGATGCCCCTAATTTTACCCTTAGTGAGTTGCTTTGTATTTATTTTCTACAAACTTGTATGAACACATATTATTCCTCCCTATAAAATGGATGTTCCTTGAAGGCAAGAGCTGTCTCATTTGTGTCTTTGTATCCCCAGTGCCTGAAAGAGAGCCAACATATGGTAGATGCTAAATAAATACTTACTGATTGATTGATTCATATTTGTGTCATTTTCAAATCCTTCTCATCCTGCTCACTAGCCCTTTTAGTTGATTAATTTCTGGATTTAAGGGATTGGTGGGTTCCTTGATGTGATCCATAGATGACAACTTTACTAAATTTGAGAAAGGATCAGAGGAAGGTGCCACAGCCAAGATATTCACCTCCCTTATCCTGAATATCAATTCCCATATTGCTTTCCCCAGTTTTTGAATAATGGGGTTACCACTAAAGTCAGCAATTGATTCATCACCTGTTCTACTTGTTATCAAAAGTATTCTAGCATCTAAATTCCCAGGCTATTGATCTTTTACATCACTATAATGCCAAACCTCCATTCCAGGTTCATATTTTGCTTCCTGAACTCATCAGTTATTATTCCTTCTAGTTAACTGTTGCTGAAAAAGAATAGCACTTTTAATACCATGCTTACCCCCTTGAGTTTTTGCCTTTCTTCGTGTGATCATCTGTCTTCATATACTCTACCATCACTTTTATCTACATGATTCTTTTGGATATCTTGCACCCTTCCAGAGCCAAATTTTAAGTCCAAATTCCATGCCAACAACCCCATGACTCTTGTGAAGTTGAATTTATTTCTTTTATTAAAATCATTGAGTTGACCTTGCTTGTCACCTGTACTTATAGATAGAAATCTGATTCTCTGAAAGCTATTATTTTCCAACATCTTGGGAATGGTCAGTCTGAATGGATAAAGAAGAGATTACAATTCAGGGAGCATGTTTTTCATAGTGAAATACAATTCTAGATATCTTGAGTAAGTAGCATCAGATCTTGACTTGTGAAAGACTAAAGAAAATTGAGAGCCAATAGGAGAAGTTCATTAAGTCCCATTCTAGTAGTATAGAAGCTCTTTCAGAGCAGGCATTATTTCACTTATATGTTTATATCCACAGAGTTGAGCATAATGATAGACAAAGAGGAGATTAAAATAAAAGTTTTCTTGATTTTGAGTGTAGACTTTAAATTAAATTTAAAATTAAAATTAGTTCATTGGGGTTAAATAGCTTTATAGAATCCATTGGTACTCCTTTCAATATGTTTTTAACTGCTGGTTTCTAAATATAACTTCTACTGTTTTTCTTTCATTGGTCCTACAATCGGCAAATCTTCTCTGGTCCAAGAGGCATGATATTTTTTCAGAATATCTAAAATCATCTCCCTAACTCTTTGGGGTGGAATGAGGAGGTCAGACCTGTGATTTCATTAGTGAGAATGAACTCCAATTCCCACTGACAACTTAAGTCATGAATTCTTTCTATGCTATCACCACCACATGGTTGGGCAGCCTTTGCTTGAGAGCCTCTGATGGTGAAGAGTGTACTACCTTCCATTACGTTTTGGGACAGTTCAAACTATTAAAAAGTTCTTCCCTATCCCTAGCTTAAGTTTCTGCACCTATAATGACATTCATTCATTTGGTTTTAGTTCTTGCCCATCCCGTTTCCATATAAAAATTAATAAAATACTTCAACATTGCTACAAAGTCTTCTATTCTCTAGAATAAAAATTCTCAATAACTTTCTTCGATCACATTTATTTCCAAAGATAGCCCTTTTCCCATCCCTTTGTAGTTAGGAATGCCTTGTAACACTAATTTGAAAAAGGGAAAAAATTAATTCAGCAAAATTAGCAAATCAATTGTATCTAATGGTAGAGATAATATTCCACACTTAGGGTTCCCAACCTGTATAGTAAAAAGAGGTAGATACATTTTCTAAACTCTTCTCTGAGGCCGATATTCATTATTAAAATCATAAAATTATAAATATATATACATACATAATATATAATATCACACTTTTTGTTCTTTCTATTTGCATTACTGTATTATGTAATGTCATATATTCTCATATTTTTCAGGAAATTTTCCTTCCTTTTCTCATATTAACTAAAATCTGACTCAAACTAAAGATTTCCTATTTCTTGAAAATTTCTCTACAGGTATCTATTCTTTTTCTTTCTCTCTCTGCTTCACAGGATCAGGAATAGGAGTGACATAGTCCTATGCCTTGTAGTTTTGACTAAACATTATTTTCTTTTATTTTCATCACTCAATGATTTCATTCGTTCATTTCATTTCATTCACTTCAAAGATCTCATTTATTGTTCCACTCAGTCCTCTTGTACCATGAACAATCAACCACCAAGCATTTATAAAGCACCTAGTATGTTCCAGAAACTATACTAGACACTGGAGATTCAAATTCAGACAATGAGGCAGATGGGAAGTGAAACTGAACAGGTTCACAGAAGATCTGAGATGATGCAGCATCTCTGGAGTTCAGCTGAAAGTTTTAAAGGACATTTATGTTCATCACTAGCAAATAATCAAATCTTGATGCAACAGATGGATGATACACAACTCTTAATTACATATATTATCTATGACCAAGTGGAATTCTTGACTACTTCATACAAACCAAACGATGGTCAATATAAAGGCATGTAGGCATGCACAGATTACAGTCTAAGAAATAACACCAGCTCACATACTTTGATACTTAACATCCCTGCTCTCAAATTATTTACATTTTAACAAATAAGATGCAAGTAAATATAATAAGATATGGAGAATAAATGTAAATATGCAAAATGTAAATAAATACAAAGTAATTAGGGATAGAGCACCACTAGCAGCTGGTTGGGATCAAGAAAGATGTCATAGAGAAGGTGAAGCTTTCATTGCGTTTTAGGGGAAGAGAAAGTATCTAGAAGAGGGTAAAGAGGGAATGAATTCCAGGCATCAGAGAGGGTCAGTGCAAAAGCAAAAAGAAGAGATGGAATGTTGTATGTAAGGAACAAAGGGGTCAGTTTGGCTAAATGGCTGAGAATGGGTAAATAATTTTGAAAATAATTACAAATATCTAGGTTATGACAAAAGAATTGAAAAGCTATACCAAAAGATTTATCTTTTATCTTTGATAAAATGGGAACTCATTGGATTTTATTGAGAGTCCTACAGTATAATAGTCAGATCTGCCCTTAAAGAAAATCATAATATAGGGAAGATAGACTAGAGTGAGGAGAACTGATAGAATATCACCAGATTAGAAAACAATGACCATCATCTATAAGAGACATGAGTAACTGAAATAAGGTCATGGTAGCTACTTTCACTTAGGGCTCCTAGATATATTCTCTGGGGTCAAGCACAATAAATCTAACTCTTCTTTCAGTTTTGGTTTGGTTTTGGGTTGTTTTTTTTATATTTAGATGTAGTTACCATGTCTTCACAACTCCAGGCTAACAATTCTCAAGTTGGGTAAATAATCTTTATGTGTCATGACTTCACCATTATTTACTTTCTATATTTATTTAAATGTACCAGGGCCTTCCCTATAGTATAATTAGTGCTTGTTGATATTTTTTAAAGCCACTATATTTAATTGGACAAAATCATCCCTTCAAGATCCTCGACAAACAATGTGTTTTCTATGTTTTCTCCCACATTCTAAAAGGGAATCACTGTCTCCTCAATGTATGTATTTCCCTGCAATAAGGAAGATCACAACCTCACTATGCCTGTTCACCCTGTGCAACTCTTAGCCATGCCTTTCCCTCAGGTCATGGCTCCAAATATTCCAAGGGCCTTCTTCATTTTTTTCTTGACATCATTATAAGGATGCAACCGAAGAACACAGGCATACCTTGGATAGATTGCAGGTTTGGTTTTCAGATCACTGCAATAAAGTATCACCATAAATCAAGTTACATCTTTTTTCATTTCTCAGTACATATACAATTATGTTTACATCATACTGTAGTTTATTGAGTGTACAGTAGTATTATCTCTAAAATGGACATATCTTAATTTTAAAAAACAATTTATTGCTTTAAAATGCTAATCATCAGCAGAACCTTTAATGAGTCATAATCTTTTTTTTGCTGATGGAAAGTCTTGCCTCAACAGTGATCAGGGTGGTGTCAGTGAAGGTTGGGGTAGTTGTGGTAATTTCTTAAAATAAGACAGCAGTAAAATTTGCATCATTATATGACTCTTCTTTTCACTTGAACACTTAGGGAACTTTATAGAGTTATCACAGCCTAATTTCAATATTGTTTTGTTTCAGGGAATAGAGATGCCCAAAGAGAGGGAGAGAGAAAGGAAACATCCAGGTTGGTAGAACAGTCAGAACACAGCCTTTATTGATTAAGTTCACTGCTTTAGATAGATGCAGTTTGTGATGACCTAAAATAATTACAGTAGTAACATCAAAGATCACAGGATCACCAGAATAGATATTATAATAAAGATGAAAATTTTAAAACATTGTGAGAATCACCAAAATGTGACTCAGAGACACAATGTGAGCCCATGCTGTTGGGGAAAAAAGTGTGTCAACGTGCTGTTGGGGTTAAAAACTAAATGTCTGAGAAGTGCAATAAAGCAAAGCACAGTGAAATGAGGCATGACTGTACAGGCTACCCATAGTTGCTCTTCCATCTAACTACTCACCCTGTCCATCTTCCTTCTCACTCTCATATTTCTTGGAAGCTTTACTTTACATAGCTTCTCCATTGCAATTCCTTGCCTTGTTAGAGTTCTACAGCTTACTCATATGCACAAGGAGACCCATACCCATTACCCACATTTTAATTCTTCAGAGACTGCATTGTTCAATGTCTTACAGTAAAGACTATGGGAGATGGCAAAGGCTCCCTTGCATGTGCCAAGAATATACTAAGTATTGATCATTGAAATATAATTTGTTACTATGTCCATCCTACCATATGCTCATTCACATTCTTTCTTTGTGGAATACAAAACTATAAAAACCAAGCATCTTTTCTTGAGAATAAATCCAAAGTCTTTTTGCCATTTTTTGAATGGTATTGTCTATTCATTCTATTTCCTCTACTTTGTATCTTTCTTCAAATACGCAGAATTCATTCTGGTTTAGTTAAGAATGTGTCAGCATTTCCATTATAACTTCTTTTCTAAGAGGGTTATAAATCATCCATTAAAAAATGTGATGGCATTAGTAACTGGTCATATAGTTCTTAGCCCAGAAGCATTTTCTTTTCTGCTTTTTTAGAACAATTTTTAATGAAATCCATTTGGCCATTATTAATTTAGAAAGGCCATAGCATCAGTTTTCTTGCTTGATGTATTTCTTGTCCTGTTGCTAAAAAGAATAGCCATTAAACAAAAAGGAGAAAATATTGCAACAGATAGTTCAATACAACTGCTGCAGGGAAATCATCATGAACTCCTGTGTCAAAGGTTCTTCATTAAAAACATCCATGCATAATGGAAACTGTACTTTTAGTGAAAGCTCTGGAGTTGTTCATCCACCACTCATACATTAACCAAATGAAAGCAAAACTGCACAAGTTCACAGTGTATCTGAGATGACACAGTGCCTTTGGAGTTCAAAGGAAAGTTTTAAAGGATAAGCATATACACCATTTATCTCCATCACTACCAAATCGTCAAATCTTGATATTATAGGTAGGTAATACACAACACTTAATCATACATGGGTCTATGACCAAGTGGAATTCTTGGCTACTTCAGACAAAGAATATAGTCAACAAAAAGGCACATAGACATGCCTCAGGGCAATTAGGTGGTATGATGGATGGAGCATAGGGACTCAAGTCAGGATAACTCAAATTCAAATCCAGCCTCAGACACTTACTAGCTGTGTAACCCTGGGCAGGGCACTTAACTCTGTTTGCCTCAGTTTCCTCATCTGTAAAATGAGCTGGAGAAGGAAATGGCAAGCCTGTCCAGTATTTTTGCCAAGAAAACTCCAAATGAGATCACAAAGAATTGGACATGACTGAAACAACAACAGTAACAGCCAAGCCTTGTGATGTAGTATAAGAAGCACCACTACCAGATCACTTTTCATATTTTTGGTACTTAAAGTTTAGGTTGGTACAGAAGAGTTTCCCAATAATACAACTGTATTTTGTGAGGGATAATTCTCTCACCTTGGACCAGGTTTCAGTCCTCTTTATTCTATCCTTCATACAAAGTCACAAAATCTCAGCAGTAGAAGGAATTTCAGAGGCCATCAAGTATTACATTTGTTTTCAAGAAAGCAATTTCAGGAAAACAACCAAGGGGATGTTTGTCTAGGCATTAGGCCAGCTGAAAAAAAAGATCTAGGTTGTTTTTTTTTAGTTTATTATAAACTAAAGATGAGTCAACCATGTGATGTACAGTAGCACAATCTAAGGCTGTGTCAAAGAGGCATGAGACCCAGAACTAAGGAGGAGGCTTTCTGTCTCACTCAAGAACCACTTTGTGTCCATGATCCTCAATCCTGCAATGTGGTCAAAGTGCGGCTGTACTCAATTATGATCACTTTACAACTGGTGTAATGCGTTCAGTCCTAGGGGCCATATTTTTGAAAGGACACTGATAAACTGTAACAAGGAGGGAAAAAATTCCTCGGGGTCATTTTCTATGAAGATCTGTGAAAGGAAATCTGAATATATACCCTGACAAAGAGAAAACTCAGAATTAGTTTAAACATGTAATGGCAGTTTGAGGGTTGATTGATATCCTGAAATTTGTAATTCAAAAGGACAAGTGTTCCTCTTAGCCTAGAGAAAAGATATGAACTATAGTGACATTTGAGCCAAAAAGCAAACTTCAGTCCCATCCTAGAGTTTTTTTTTTCCCCTTCAAGACACATACAGTCAGAATAAGAACATAGAAAAGAAGGAACTGCTGGGACATCACAAACCAAGTACCAAAGGAAATGGGAGAGGGAGCATCCAGGGTGTTGACCACAGCTTAATGAACTTAGCTGAGAGACAGACAGACAGACAGAGACAGATGGACACGGAGAGACAGAGAGAAAGACAGATAGACATATGAAGAGGAGCCTTTGCAATGAGGCAGATATCTACCATAAACTTGAACTAAAGCTGCTAATTATAAGTTACCTCTTCAAGGACTAAAGAGGTAAATTCTGAAGAGTTTTTTCTTTCATTGATTCATTCCCCCATGTTTATTCAGTAACTTACTGTTATGTAGTCTTTTATTGTTTCTTTTTATCCAAGTGAATTCTTTTATCCTGATTTTGCTTTATATTAAAGCCCAAGGCTCGACATGAAGGCTTGTATTGCACATCTATATACTTTTGCTAGCCTGAGAAAAGGGGAGTGCAGGAATCCAGGGCCATCAGGAAATATATAAAATTCATAGTTGCTCAGAGAGCTAAATATTGTCTGAAAGTTAGGACACTTCCTAACTAGCTCTGTTATTACGATTTCATGTATAAATTTTTGTCTGGTACATAAAATAGCAGAGAGGGGGACCTTGTGGACTTTAAGAACATTATATTGCCTTTAAGCTACAAGCAAGCTTTTTTTATGACAGATTAAATTTCCAGGCTTCTACATGAGAGAAAAGGAAGTCAGGAAGAAGACCCTGTGACAGCAAGTAACAGAAGAGAAGGTCACATTTGGACTAGCCTCATGGGAAGACATAGATGAGAGGGAAAGGTTTTTCTTCTCCGAAAAAAAAAGGAGGGCCAAGAAAGGAATTAGTCCTTTCTGGCCCATTCTACCTATCACAGTGAAGCCTTGGCGGTTAAACATCATAACTGTCCTCCCTTTGAAGAGTCTTCATGTAGGAAAGACATTTGAAGGGTTTTTCTTTCCTACAGAGAACCAGTCTAATAATCATTCAGCTGTTTCAGTCTTGTCCAACTTTCCATGACGCCATTTGGCAAAAATACTGGAGTGGTTTGTCATTTTCTTCTCCAGCCCATTTTACAGGTGAAGAAATTGAGGAAAGCAGGATTATGTGACTTGCACAGGGTCATACAAGTGACTTAGGCTCAAGTCTTCCTGACTTCAATCCCAGTGCTCCATCTACTATGCCATCTAGTTGTCCCAGGTCTAACAATAACAACTTCCATTTTGAAATACAGTAACGTTTGTGAAGCTTGCTCCTTTTAACAACCTTATGAGCTATACTTTTGTTCACATCTATTTTACAGATGACAAAAGTGAGATTCTGATAGGTGAAATGATTTGCCCTGCATCACACAAGAAATGATTATATTGAGCAAATTTTGAATGCAAGTCTTCTAGACTTCAAGTTATATAATATTACACCATTCTAGCTTTCCATTAGAAGGAATGAGCAGACAAGGCAAAAAACAAAACAAGTATTGCTGAGGTATAGTTTTCCTAATGATTGAAGTTGGTCACAAATGGAATTTGCTGCCCCAGGAAGTGTTGGACTGCCTCTCATAGAAGATTTTTAAGCCAAAATTTGATGACTATTGGTTGTCTGTGACAAAGAGACGATTCTCGTTCTGGGATGAGTGAGAATATCTGGCTATGGAGATCCCTTCCAACTCTGATATTCAGGACCTGGAAGACAAATCACCACCTAACCTCCTCTTCTCTTGCATGAGTCTTCCTGTTAAAAAGTTTCCTCCATTTTATTGAAATGCATTATGAAATTATGAAGTGCATGTCTGCAGAATTCATTATAGTATTTTGACCATGTGATATTTTATTGCAAGGGTATTGCATTGACATGAAAGTATTTTCCATCTGCAACTTGGGAGATAGTTTTCAAAAGAGGCTGAGATTCAAAAATGAATGACTCTGCAACCAGTCACATGGTGAGCATCTCCAGATGAGTGCTGGTTGCTCCTCAGACAGCAAAGAGCCCGTCATTGGGTCTGCAACCTAGGCCTTTCCAGTTTGATAAACTCATCACTTGTATTCTACCAACGTGGCCTTCTCTGAATACAGAGCATCTCCAAGTCATAGTAAGACACCGGAGTAGAAATTATTCAAAATATAAGTCTTACAATTAAATTACAGTTCATACATATTGATTAAGGACCTACCATGTGTCAGGAATTAAGTGTGTAAAGATTAAAATATAAAACAGCATAGTGAAATGGAAAGAATGATTAATTTGATATCAAAGTTGGCATCTAGGTTCTGTCACTCATTAGCTGTGTAATCCTCAATGTATCATTTAACCTTTTGGGGCCTCAAGTTTTCTGACCCATAGAATGGGGATGTTAAATTGGATGATTTCTAAGGTTTTCCTTGTTCTAGAAAAGGTAAGGAAACAAGAATTTATCAAGAACCTACTATGTGCCAGAAATTGTACTAAGAGCTTAACAAGTATCCTCTCCTTTAATCCTAACAGTCATAGGTAATGTTATTATATCCATTTTACAGCTGAGGAAACTGAGACAAAAGGTAAGTGATTTGCCTAAGGTCCTATAACGCATAAGTTCTGAGATTGGATTTGAAATTAGATCTTCCTGACTCTGGGTCAATGTTTCTATCCACCACATAACCTACCTATTTCTTTGTCTGTGCTTCTATGGTTCTATTATTCTCTATGCTTACCATTTTCTTACTTGTCTTGGGTTCAACTCTCTGATAAATATTTTAATTTTCCATTTCCAAGTCTCAAAATCATTCTTGGCCACTCATTCTATTTTGATCGTCGTAAGTTACAAAGGCACTGCTGAAAATAAATTATTTTATAAACAGGTTTGAGGCTTAATCTTTCTACACTTTGCTCACTAAAATAAAATCAATGGCAATTTGGGCACAGAAACATTCCCAAATAACGGGATAATTATTTATCATTTTATTTTTTAAATTTGTTTTTGTTCTGAACTTAAGAAATAAAACAAATACAGTAGAATAAGAAAAAAATGATTTCACATGAAAATGCAAATCTATGTTCTGCTTAAGTATATATCAAAGTTATCATGTAACTTTCTTTCATTCCATTTTTTCTTCCCTCCCCCACCCCACTCTAGAGATACCTGCTATTAGACAGAAATATGTGTGTGTATTTGTGTGCAGAGATGCATATGTATGTATTTGTGTATGTAAAGATCATTCTATACATACTTCTACTTATCAGTTCTTTCTCTGGATGCGATACCATCCTTTGTTTTTAACATGGGCTTAGACTCCCAGTCCCCCTTCTTTTAAAATCAAATATCCTCTAAACAGTGATAAATGAGTGAAATGCTGTATTCTATCTCATAGATCTGGCCAGGAACACAAAGTTGTAAAACTAGATTGTTCATTTAGAGAGATGCAGGCTGGTTTCCTCTTAACCTTATATTTCATATCATGGGAAAACAGAGCAAGTTGTCATTAGTAATCACCCTGCAGGGAAATTAACTCTTTCAGGGCACTGACTGCTCAGTGTCCTTGAACAAGTGTAATACCAAGGGACCTCTGAAAGTAGTTCAGGGACTTCCCAGGGTCGATATTTCACTTGTTAAACTAGGCAGTGTTATACAGCTACACATACTCTCAAAGAAGTGTCCCCATTGGGTACTAGAAAAATGGAATGGAATGGCCCCTCTGTCTAAGAAATGGAAATAATTAGAGAATACTTGGAAGAGTCTAAAAGGAAGTTGAATAAAACCAACCCAAAAGATATTTCCTGAGATCATAAAATATGGCCCAATTCTTTATATCTCGGAGGACCAATAAGAGATTTCATATTCTTATCCAGGTGGTTTTAGACTTAACTGTCCCACATCCATAATGAATCAGCCATCTCTAAGTCACATGCTACAATTCCCTGACCAAAATCATCTATTAAATTAAATTTAATAAACATTTCATATTTATCCCAAGAAATCCCATAGGTGATTCTGTCATGTACTGTATAGCTCACACCACTGAATATGACAGGAAAGCTGCATGATAATATATGCTCACATATTCCAAACCACCCAGGAATCTATGATCAACAAAATTCCAGTATAGCTAAGCAATGAATGTTGCCATCTATCTTATGCTGACTCCTCCTATGTGATTATCTTTGTTCCCAAATACATGAAAAGGCTTGTGATCTTATCCATGTAGGACTTTCCTCCAATGGAATAGATCTGATCCATATCTTCATATTTCTCTATATGTTAAAAAAGTTGCCTCTCATCAACTTTTCTCCAGTGTTTTTTGTAAAAATGGAGTAGAGTTTATATGTGTCACATTCACATCTTCAATAATTCAAGTACAGGATATATTTAATTATACTTATTTATAGAAGCAATGTGGTACATGTCTTTTTCAGAACATAAGGTGAGTTTGGGCAAAAGATAGACAGATAGGTAACTGATAGATAGTTAAAGATACATATAGACATATCTATAGACTGACAGACATAGACAGACAGACAGATTGTTAGGCTTGGGTCTGCTTGTTCATTCCTTTCATCTTTTCCTTTCCAATCCCTACCCTTTCCACTAGTCATTAATAGTTGTTGAGAAATTTGGTTGCTCCTACAATCTATGTTCTTCTCCAAGGTCTACCTTAATTAAGTGGCCCCTCCCTTCTGAAGGAATCCCTTACTACTTCAAATGAAATTGACTCCAGCTTCTTCTAATCCCATTCAATCCAATAGACATTTTATGATACTCAGTTTTGTCATAAGACTACTATTGATCCTCTCCCTTGTACTTATCACATTCTCTTTTGTTATTTAGGTACATTTGGAATTGGATTACCTTGTGTCAAATCCTATCTTTGCCACTTATTGCCTATGTGACTCCCTCACTCCAGGTCTCAGTTTTCTTGACTACAAAATGGGGGATCTGGACAAAGTGACTTCTGGGAGTCTTTCCATGTATAGATCTAAGATCTCCCCTACCCTCTGACTTCATATCAGAAGTTCCTTTAGAGGAAGGCCTCTATTGTGCCTGCCTAGTACTATGGAAAGAGTGTTGGACTTAGATTTTGGATATAGTAAGCTATTAAGACCCCCCTTGGATAAATATTGTAACCTCTATAGGACTTACGGCTTATTGGGTCCCTTCCAGCTTTATAGCTTTAATTCTGACTCTTTATCTCCATTCTATACCATAGTTGAGATTTAATTTTTTATTAATTGTGTGGTATTATAGAAATGAATTTCTTCCATTATGTTAATGGGTCTCATGTGTTAATATTTCATTAACTCAAAGTAATAAAAGTATACTTTAGCAAGAGCCCTCTGGAGATAATGCATCACATTAGAAATGTGATTAAGATACTTGAAATTTTCTGACCCTTTGGTAGGTATATGGTATAAATACTTTTGGAGAGGCATACTGGTATTATTACTCAAATTAAAGGACATGGAGAAAAATTTGGCTACTCTACCTAAACTATACATTCAAGATTTCACATCTAATGATTTTGGAGTTAAGATAGAGATTTGGGAGTTAGCTTTGTAGAGGTGATAAGCCACATGACTTATGGAGACACAAGGAGTTTAAATAAAGAAAAGGAACAAGGGCAAAGTTCAAGGGATACCCAATTTAAAAGGGAATAGAGGAGCAGTTATATGGAAAAGAATGAGAATCCACATCACAGAAGTTATAAAATATAGGATGCCAAGGAGAGGTTCCTGACCAATGGTGTCAAAAGCTCTAGAAGGTGAAGGAAAATGACAGAAAAGGGATATTTTACTTTATGATAGTCAATTTACAAGATTGGATAGAGCAAGTAATGGTGGGTGCAGAAACAGTATTACAGGAGAATGAGATATGAAAAGGTGGGGATGGCATCAGTGTTTATAAAAAACTATTCTTTCATAAGGGCTGGACCAAAAAGAAGAAAGGATTAAAGGGGACAAGGGAGAAGAATTAGGACTTAAGAAAAATATTTAAGAAGAAAGAGATAAAGAACAAAGAGATAGAGAAAGAAAACGATGTGAGCTTTTGATAAGAATTTTTAGAAGAGGTGAGGAGGAGAAAGAAGGACTCAAGATGAAAGAAATCAATTAGGCAACGTAGATAAGACAAGGGAACTAAGACAGATTGGTAAGATGAGGCAAGCAGTTAGGAAAGAAAGTTGAAGTCAGTCATGAAAGTGCTAACAAGAGACATAACTCTAAAGCTAAAAATTCTAACACTTTGCAACAGCAGTTCTCCAGAGGATCTGGTGTTAGGAAGACCAGAGTTCAAATCCAGTCTCAGACAATCCCTAGCTCTGTGACCTTGAGCAAGTAACTTAACTTCTCTTTGCCTCAGTTTCTTCCTCTACAAAATAAGAGTAATAACAGTTGCTCTCCCCCCAGGGTCATTGTGAGGGTCACTTGAGATAACATTTATAAAGAGCTTAGCACAGTGTCTGGAACATAGGAAGCATTAAAAAATGTTCATAGTCATTGCCATCATTGCTGTTATTGCCATTAGAAATAGCAACAAAGGATTCAATATCTCACTTCTAGAAAATATAGAGGACAGGAACCTCTGGAGCAGTTAACTAAGTATGTAATGTTTATATATCAGACTTGGCCAAATGTTCATTCTCCATGCCCAAACTACAAGTTGCCCCACACCCCAGAAGAAACAAAGAAGATAAAGTAATTAGAATTGTGGTGCTGTAAAATCCTTTGGAGAGTCCCTTGGTCATCGAAGAGATCAAATCAGTCAATATTTAAATAAATTAATTCATTACACTCATCTGAAGGACAATTACTGAAGTTGAAGCTTAAAGACTTTGACCATGTGATGAGAAGAAAAAAATTCACTGGAAAAGACCCTGACTTTGGGGAAAAATTGAAAGCTAAAGGGGAAAGGTACTGAAAGGGATGAGATGGATAGAATGTGTTGTAGAAGCAACAAACATGAATCTGTGCAGACTTTGGTAGATAGGAGAGGACAGAAGAGCCTGGCATGCTATGATCCATGGGATCATGAAGAGTCGGTGATGACTGAATGAATGAACAACAATAAACTAGAGGACCATGTCTTCACTCTTCAGATGGTCAGAAAGAATGAAGAAGTTCATAAAAACCAAGAAATCTGAAGAGGCAGGAGGAGTTGGAGGGTGGAAAAATGTCTTCAAAAGGAGAAAGAGAAAGAAGATAGTGATCAATTCTAAAATTAACCCAAATTCAAAAAAAACATTTGATTTAAACGGAGTCCACTTTTGGAATGAATGGTTGAAAAAATAAATACCATAGAAAGATTTGTATATATGCTTTGTATTAAAAGGCAGCATGTCAAGGGCCTATTCAAGCAAACCTGTGGTGATGGCATTGTAATTTTGCAGGGAAGGAAGGAAATAAGTCATTTCCTCACCTTCGACTGAAATGATGAACACTGTCCATCAACAACGTGGAGTCAAGGTTTTGGACCTCCAGGCTGAGGTAGCCAACAGGAAGAGCTATTTAGGAGTGACAGGAACATTTGTCATATCCAAATCTTCATGATCTCACTTAAGGTTTTCTTGGGAATGATACTGGAGTGGTGTGCCATTTCCTTTTCCAGTTCATTTTACAGATGAGGAAACTGAGGCTAATAGGGTTAACTGACTTGCTTAGGGTCACACAGCTACTAAGTATGAGGTCAGATTTGAACTCAGGTCATCCTGACTCCAGATCCAGTGTTCTATCCATTGCACCACCCACCTGCCCCATTTATTTCCTAGCTATCCCAAAAATAACACAAAGAAATATGAGGGCTCAATCATAATGAAAACTCAATTACATTGAATCACAAATGAAAGAGAGGAAAGGAAGAGTCAGACCTAGAGGAAAATGGATGAGCATGTATCCAGCGCTTCACCTGATGTTATTTGCTATTGACTTTGAAATGGGGAACCTGCTCATAACTGAAAAAGCCATTCATTGAAGCCACTGAAGAAAGCAGCACAAATTGAGTGCAAACAACTCAAAAAGAGAAAGTCCACTGTCTACTAAGTCAATAAAGAGAATGGTTTTCAAGAACCCAGTTAAATCGCTGTTATTAATCTGCCTACCAATTTACAAGAGACAATTTTGTGCACTAGATGATTGATAATCCATTTGGGCCTAATGTCAGTTCTTCCATGAACCACGAAAACATGAGCCATGTATTTGAGATCCCATAGATTGGGGAAATCCACAGTTCAACAGCTGCTCAAATTATTTTCTTTTTTTTCTTTCTTTTCTTTTCTTTCTTTCTTTCTTTTTTTTTGTTATAAAGGAAAGAAAATGCATGTATGACTTGGGGGAGAGAAATGTTAAAGACCAATTCCTCTGATTTCTCAGATCATTCTTGAATTGCAGGTAAATTTATAACACATTGAACATCAACATAAAGGCTATTAGATGCAATTGTTCTATAATAAAAATTGAACGTGCATGATGTCGCCAGAGCACAAACATCTGTCACTCATGCAGGCATCTTTCTGGAAGCCCGTCTAACTAACTCTATTTTGCTTTCTGATTGTATCAGGCTTGCTTGCGGCGTGACAGCAAGTTGAGTGACAGGCGTCCAACCTGAAGCAGGGTGATGCATACTTATGCTTTGTTTATGGGAATCATCCCTCCTCAAAAGATGTAAATTTTTAAATTGGTTTTTATTGAAAAGAGGAATAGGAGGCTGGATGTTGTTACCTTGCACTGTTTAAAAAGTCAAAGTTATTATGGTCTCCAGCTTTCATAAAAATTTTACTAACTTTTTAAATTGACTTTTTGGTTTTGTAATGAAAAAGAACATGAATTATTTAAAAGGAGACTTTTTTTATATTAGAACCATATAACACAACTGAAAAGACGACATTCAAGAGAGATCTTAAATAAACCCTCCAAGAACTGATTACAACATTTAAAGCACGTTGAAACAAAAACACAGGCATGCATTCACATATGTACACGTACACACACACATACATACATATGCCCACATTTGCTGTAAAACAATCAGGTTACTAAGTATTCAACAAAATTGTGATAAGATTTTGCTATAATTAAATCAATCATTGAAATTTCATTTTGAATATGAATATGTAATATATTGAAGTTTAATTATTTTTAACAGTTCTAAGGACATGAGCATGAGGCATGTTAGCACACACAGATATGAATTCTTCTTGTTTTTTGTAAACCATCTCACAGCATCCTTACAAATCCAAATTGTTCTCATTATAGCAAATCAATTCCCAATTTTGACATGCTTGTGAAGAAATTCAGAGCAACTGGGAAGCATGTCTGGATGCCTGTGCTGTCATCTTGGTCCCACTTGACCATGTCCTTAGTTTTCTCACAAAGCAGCAGATGAAACGGGTCATATATCAAACATTCTAAACAAAGCTTTCCACCACCAGATCTGCAGTGTAGGCGAAACACAGTCCCTTGCCAATAAAATCATGCTCTCTCTTCAATTATACCAATCTGGATGTTGGCATTTTGCATTATGTACTTATTTGTCAAGCAGTAAATTGATTTGTGAGGGGGAGAGGGAGAATGAGCAAGATGGAAGGAGGGAAGGAAATAATTTATATGGCCTTCAATAAGCTTGAACCACAACATTCTCCTACAGAGAGGTGTGTGTTGGTTGTACAAAGGGCCTTGTCATCCATTATAAATTCACACCCTAGGATCAAAAGGATAAATAGAGCCCGATAATTGTTTTTGTGTTCTGGGGAAGTACAGCCTTCTATGTCTATTCATTAATCAGCTATAAGCTATCTTACCCTTCATTCAGTGTGTTTGTCCCTTATAATTCCTTATCAAGGTTATAGTGGAAAGAGTGTTCCAATAGATCAGATGGATTGGGTTTCAGTTCTGTCTTTATATATATTGTCTATATACTTTTATATGCACATCTTGCTTTTCCCAAAAAAGAATGTAGATTCCCTAGAGGTCAGGGATTGCTTGTTTCTGGGTCTTCTAGTCTCTGTATCCGGAACAGTACCTGAATAATCCTAGGGGCTTCATCAATGAGGAAACTGAGCCTCAGAGGAGCAAAATTATTTGGCAATCAGTAGATGTCAAAAATCCAGTTTTATATATTTCAAGCCCAAAACTCAGCCCAGTATTCCATGTTGCTGCCTTCTTTTTCTGGGATTATTTATTATCATCTACAAATTAAAATTGCCATATTTATAGTCTATACCTTATAGGGCTGATGTGGAGAAAAAAAGCATTTTTTAAAAAAACCTTACATTTGGGAGGTGAGGGAGGATTTGATCTGTGTTTTTATCAGTTGGTGCACATTTATTAAGCACTTTAAATATGCCAAGCCCTGTGCAAAGCATATGGGATGCAAAAAAAGGAAGAAAAAGGAAAAAAAAACCTTGTCTCTCCCCTCAAGAAACTCACATTCTAAGGTGAGAGATAATGCTAAAAAAAAAAAAAAGTTATGCATATCCAAGATATAGGAAGGAAATGTCAGAGGCAAGGGACTAAAATGTGTGGGAGAGGAGAACACACTGAGAAAGGCCTCGTATATACAGTCTCTTTGCTGAGTCTTGTAGGAATCCCCAGATGCCAAGAGGCTAAGGTGAGGAAGATTGTTCCAGGTATGGGGACGTCCAGAGGATCCGGAGATGAAGTGTCTTATATAGCAAATAATATGAAAGGAGATATTAATTTATCTAAAAGTAAATAGAGTGAAGCATAAGACAAGAAAGAAAAAGGGGAGGGTTGTGAAGAACTTTAAATCCCAAATATGGCATTTTATATTTGACTCTGGAGATAATAAGGATTCACTGGAATTTGTTGACTAGGGAGGTATCATGGCCACAACTATGTTTCAGGAAAATCATTTTGGCAGTTGAGTGGAAGAAGAATTGAAGTAGAGAGAGCTGACAGGAAGAGAGACAGAGACAGAGAAAAAGACAGAGAGAGAGAGAGAGAGAGAGAGAGAGAGAGAGAGAGAGAGAGAGAGAGAAAGAGAGAGAGAGAGAGAGAGACCAACCAGAAGGCTATTGCAATAGTCCAGACATATTGGGAAGTCCTGCTACCAAAAATCCCTTCAACAATTTTAGAGATAAAACTTAATTATGACTCTGTGATCTCACTAATTTGGCTGTTTCCCCAGTATATATCACAATCCATTCACACCAGCTCATTTTGTGTGTCTCTCATCCTCCTATCTTCCCTAAGATCTTCACTGGAGGTCTCTCCAATGTGCTGGAGCATTTACTTACTTTCTTATGACAATTGTTAGGAAAGAAAGAAAGAAAGAAGGTAAGAAAGAAAGAAAGAAAGAAAGAAAGAAAGAAAGAAAGAAAGAAGAAAGAAAGAAAGAAGGAAAGAAAGAGGGAGGGAGAGGGAAGGAAGGAAAGAAAGAAGCATATGTAAAGATAAATAAGACAGAGACAGAAAAAAGAAAGAAAAGAAAAGGAAGAACAAGAATAAGAATGAAAGAAAAGAATAAAATACATAATGAATATAGATGTCATTTAAAATACCTAACTTTTAGGTTTTTTGATGCCAATGCAATATTAACATCAGAAATTCAATAGGAATTAGTTGATTTATGGAGAATCAAAGAGTTGGAAAAGATCTTGGGCCAATTCCTTCATGTTATAGGTAGACTATCAAGAGTATTTTGTAACAGATTATTTAGAAAATAATTCAAATTGTGAACCCATTCCCTGTAAATGACTAAAGCCCTCCAAGACTAAATGACTTGCTCACTTCCTTCCTGGGTTGATACTAAATACCCCTGTTGAGTTGAATGGAATTACCTAAGGATTTAATGGTAGAGCATCGAGTAAAACAAAGGTCTCCTGACTCCTAGTCCAGACAGCTTGAATAGTGTAGACAAAACAATTGGGAAATTCAATGAACATTGTGCTTTTCTGAGTTTGTTTTGACTGTACTGTAATTCTCCAAAATCCTAAGAGAAATAAAAGGTTATTAAAATTTTTTTCTGAAAAATTTCCTGAGCAAAAAGTGTTGCAGGCTTTCAACTAAAAAAACCAAGTCTTTATTAAGCACCTACTATGTACCAGGCGCTGTACTAAGTAAACATTGGAGATATAAAGAAAAAACTGAAAATAGTTTTTGCCATCAAGGAGCCCATTCATTCAACAGACTTTTAGTACATGCAAGTGATCATGCTAGGCTCTTTGCTTGTTTGGGGTGAGGGAAAGGAGAAGAGGCTGGGAAGACTGCAAAGACCCATAAGACACAATCCTGGATTTCAAGGTGTTTACAATTTAGTGGAAGGATAATCAAATCAATCTGGTCATGTCACTGTTCTGATAGAAAACATTCAGTGGCTGCTGATTGTCTCGGAAGTTAAATCATTCCTCCTGTGCCTGGCACGCAAAACTCTGTAATCAGAAACCATCCTCTCTAGCATTTCTTTACAGTCCTGCTGTCCACAAATTCTTCTAGGCTCCAGGGAATTAGGGGCACTTTCTGACTTTTATAAATGCCCCCTTGGTCTTCTATCTCCCCATTTCTGCTTGTGATAAACTGATTCATCAACAAACATTTGTTAAGTGCTTACTATGTACCAGGACCTTGCAAATAGCTGGGATACTAAGAAAAAGCAAGGATAATCCCTTCTGTCAAGACCTTATGTGTTAATGCGGGATGCAAGATGTATATAACTAAATAACATATAGAGAGATCAGATGAAAGGTAACTCTTAGAAGGGGAAGCCTTAGTCTAGTATTTAGGATGGGAATATAGAAGGAGGCTTCTGCAGAAAGTGGTGTTGGAGCTCATTCTTTAAGGAAGTCAGATTCTAAGGAAGCTGAAAAGGAAGGAAATCTCAGGTGTAGGGATCAGCCAGTGCAACTATACAGAGAGGGCAGATCAAGAGTGAGGAAAACCAACAGGAATGATGGGTAAAAAAGTAGACCTGGTACCTGAGAATAAAAAAATGAAAAGATTCTGCCTTCAAGGAGCTGACATTCTATGGAAGGAGACAAGATGTCTCCGAGGCATTGAGGTGGAGAAGTAGTTGGATCTAGAGTAAAGAAGGTCTCAGTTCCAATCTGTGCTCAGGCACTCACTAGAAGTGTGATTGTAGGGAAGCTAATTAACCGCTATTTGCCCCAATTTCCTCACCTGCAAAAAGAGGATCATAAGGGTACCTACCTCCCATGGTTGTTGTGATGATAAAATCAGAGGTCAGCACATTGCCTGACACATCAGAAGTGTTACATAAATGTTAGCTATCATTATGTCCTCATATAAGTACGTAGAAAATCAATAGAATAAATGGAAGGTAATGGAGTGGTGGGAGATTCTTAGGTCAGGGGCCAAGAAAAGGTCTCATAATGTAGGTGAAGCTGTAGTTGAGTCTTGGAGAGATTGAGATTCTAAGAGACTGTAGCAAGAAAGGAGTGCATTCCATGCCTGAGGAATGTGACATTACAAAGGCACAAAGGTTGTTTGGTTGGATCATAGTATGAATGTGTTATAAACATGCAACGTCTGTAGGAACCTGGTGGTAAACAGCTTTAAAAACCAGAAGTAGCCCTTTGATCTTGATTAGCTAAGGTTTGTGTCTCCTCCCAGAGTTCTGCCCACAGAAGGCATCCATGCCCACCCATCTAGATGACTTGTGCCCATGTTATTCCATAAATTTTCAATGGAGACAATGTGGAATAGTGGAGAGTACAGTAAATATGGGGTCAGGAAGATGTACATTCAAATCTCTCCTTAGACTCTTACTATCTGAGTGATCCTGGACATTTTGATTCTAGCCTCAGTTTCCTTATCTGTAAAATGTGGGTAGTAACAGCAACTTCATCACAAAGCTGTTGTAAGAATCAAATGAGATAATATATGTTTAGTTGTTTGAAAGCCTCCAAGCTCTGCAAAAATTTTGGCTATTCCTTGGCATTCATTAAAGAAAGGGAGGCAGGGCAGGAGGGAAAGAAGAAATAAATAATAATTCTGATACAAAATAGGATATCATAAAGATATAGAGTGCTACAAAGTGCTATCAATTCCAAAGGAAGAGAAATTAGAAGTCAAGAATAGTCATTTCCCTTTTGGAATGAAGGTACTTAATTTTGTCTTGGGTATTCAAAGAGTTGATTCATGAAGATGAAGTAGACTCTTTATCCCATATCTTCTCAACCTTTAAGAACTCACGGTGGCTCAGGAAGAAGCAGATACCAAGGAATGTATATGAAGAAAGGCTAGTTATAATGTAATGCTTATTAAGTAAAAGATGTATCCAGGAGTATGGGACTGAGTGAAATATGTAAGACTGAGTGAAATATGTAAGGCAAATATGTAGTTAACCTGGCCAGGAAAAAGCAATTAGGAAAGGTAAGGGGGAAAAAGCAGTGTATGCAACATGGAGGAGACAGAGAGAATTCGCAAAGAAACAAGTAGAGATGTCTAACTCTGGTATCATAAACTGAAATTGAACAGGGGATGCATCAGACTGACAAAAGTGAGTTTTCTTATTTTTCCCACAAGCTTGGCATCTTTTCTAAGAGCTCTGAAGACCTGGTTTTGCATCTGTATTTTTGTTTCTTTTCTTGGCTCACTTCTACCCCTAGAGTTTCAAAATAATATGACATCTCATATAGATTAGCACTGAAAACAACTTTCAAAAGCAAAAGACAATGCTTTGTTATTTACTATCCACATTCTAAATATTGTATATCTATCTATCTATACATGTGTGTATATATACATACACATATATATTTATACATATGTGTATGTATATATGTGTATATATATATGTATATATATATATATACATATATATATATACAACATGCTTTTTTAAAATAATTAACCTCCAGTTGTACTATGAGCATGGAGACCAGAAAGGGAAAAGGAGAATGTCATTATATTATATAACATACAAAAGCATATATGTGTGTGTGTGTATATATACATACACATATACATATATATTTATACATATATGTATGTATATATATGTATATACATATATACAACATGCTTTTTTAAAATAATTAACCTCCAGTTATACTATGAGCATGGAGACCAGAAAGGGAAAAGGAGAATGTCATTATATTATATAACATACAAAAGCAATTTATTTTCTAAATACTATCCTAAGATATAGAGCTGAAAGGGAATCTCAAAGGTCATTTAATCCTTCACCCCCACCATGTCATATAGAATAAAAAATGGAGCCCCAGAAAATATTTGTCCAAGGCTACAAAGGTAGTAGGGAGCAGATGTGGAATTGGAAACATGGTACTCATTGTATAAATACTTTGCTTGCTCGGCACCATGGGTATGAAATCTAAAACAATAGAGATTTCAGAGCCTAGGTCCTCAGTGGGTGGATAAAAGGATCACTTGTGCTATGGAAGTTACTGCAAAATCAAATATGTATTTTCAATAAATAATCTAACACAAGGTCCAAGATGCCCCCTCAGTTCTTAACTTCTATATAAAGCCAACCTTATTGAAAGGCACAGTCCTATTTCCAGTCTGACTAATCTTAATTAAGCTTAGATTTCATCACTCCAAATGTAGTTACTTCTCAAATAATTCCCTCCCCTTGTTGGTCCTATCTAAGGAAATATGCCAAGACAATGGGGCATTTTATCTTGGGAGTGGGTCTTTTGGGGTTTGTCTCTGTATTGGTGAAATTTATTCCTCTTTATCAGTAGGGAGGGGATATACATCCTTCAAACATTCCAGAGTGAGAAAGCAGGAGAACTCAGACTGGATCACTAAAAGAACAGCCCCCACTTGTTTTTCCAGACATTATTCTCTAAAAGGGAATGAGGCCTTTGGGAGTCAAGTAGAGAATTTGAAAAGCACCCTTAGATCTGAAAGACTAAATCTTAGCATAATTTAAAAAGAAACCTCCCCCAAACAAAAACTGGATGTTACTGAAACATTTTGGAGGCATAATCAAATTAAGTGAATCCTATGCTGTATATACTGAGCAAAACAGAGCATTTAGATCATGGAAGAGAAGAGAGAAGGAAATAAGCACTTGCTAAGTACCTAATCTACCAGGTGCTGTGCTAATCCTATCTTCTTCATCTCTGTTTCTTAGAAATCCTAGTATTCTTCAAAACTCAGCTCAAATGGTACCTCCTACTTGAAGCTTCACTTCATTCCATTACTTCCCATTCCCTCCTCCTTTCTCCAAACCCTTTGAATTTACCCTGTGCTTATTTTTGTATAAATGTTATGTGTAAAATATGTGTATAAATATCATATATTCCTCTTTTTCTGTCTGTCTATCTCTCTATCATCTCCACTGATAGAATATGTTACTTAAATACAAGACTATTTCCATTTTGTATTTACATCCCCATCTCCTAATATAGTACCTAGCACATAGCAGGTGCTTAATAAATGTTATACATTGACTAATTGATATATGCCCCACCCCTAGTAGAATGTAAGCTTATGAGCAGAAACTTAGTCAGTTTTTGTTTCCCACTGCCTAGAAGACTACCTTCCACACAGTTCAATAATTGTTGAAAGTAATTATTTTATTTTACAAATGAGGAAACTGAGGTTCAGTGTACCTATCTGACTTGTCCAGGATTATTCAGAGAGAGGATTTGAACTTATGCAAAAATCTATTTTTTACATCCCAAATCCAAAGAATTTTTCAACAATTCAGAGATGTAAGATTTTGTGTTTGTGGGCTCATTCTCTACTGTCATTCATGGTATATAACTCCTCTTCACCTTAGTAGACTGTATGCATTCTCCCAGCACAATCATCTGACTCACATATGAAATCAATGGACCCTATGTGCCTTACCATTTGCTCATCCACTATATCTTCAGGACTATCGGACTTTTCCATTTTCAGTGTTATCTCCCACAGTTTTTTAATTCATTTCTTCATTCACGTTATGATTTCTTAATAAAAGAGTCTATTTGAAAATTTAAAATTGAAAGCATTGTATACATACGTATGTGTGCATATGTGTATATATACATATACATATTGAATGTGTACATATATACATATGTGTGTATATATACATGCATGTATATATTTCACTGATCTTTGGAAAGATTGAAAACAAAAGGGAAAGGAGATGGCAGAGGTGGATAAGTGGTATCATGGAAACAATAAACATGAACCTGTGCAGATTTCAGGAGAGAGGAAAATAGAAAGACCAGGTACGCTGAAATCCATGGGGTCATGAAGAGTTGGACATGACTGCATGAACAGCAACAGCATATACATATACATATGTGTGAATATATGGAGAGAGATGGAGAAAGATAGGGACAGAGAGAGACAGACAGAAAGAAGAGAGGGAAGGGAGAGAGAGCGAGAGTGAGAGAGAGAGAAAGAGAGAGAGAAGACAAGTGGAGAGGAGAGGTCTTATGCCCTCCCCTCCTCTGCCCTTTATATGTTGTCTTCTCCCCTATTAGAATGCAAGATCTTTTCGGGGGGAGGGTGGACAAAGACTGTCTTTCTTTTTTGTATTTGCATTCGTAACTCTTAGCACAGTGCCTGGTACATAGTAAATTCTTAATAAATGCTTATTATCTACCCATACACAGTAAATGCTTACTTAAGCTTTCTTTTAAGAATGAATTGAAAATAATGTGGTAAAAACCCAGAGATGGTCTTTTTCAAGCAGCAGAATCTTATGAATCAACATCTCTTGCTGAATCAACTATTACGAATCAACATTGCTTTTTCATAGAGTAACTGCCAGGAAGAGCCTCCAAGTTCATCTGTTCCAACCCTCTTATTTTGCTAATGGGAACATGGAAGCCAGGTTCATGAAGCATGATTTCTCCCAGGTCAAACAGTGGGCTAAATGACTCAGTTGAGATTCAAACTTAAGTCCTTCAACTCTAAACCCAGAATTTTTATCACCGCACTGCACTGCCTCATTCACAACTCGATCTTAAGAAGGAGAGGAGGGGGAGGAGAGGAAGGAGACAAACTGAGACAACTTAAATTAACTCTTAATTAACTATAATTTCTGGCTAACCAACACTTCCACTTCCTCAACATGCCGTATAACAAACTTCTATGTCAATATAAATTGATAATGGGAGAGTTCTATGCTGAAGAGAGCTCATTGACAATCCCTCATGAAAGTAGCAGTGTAATCAGGCCCAATCTGGGAACAAATGCGCTAATGAGTCCCCTCTCTATCTTTGACTGAAAGAGCTGTGTGTACAAGAAAACATCTGGATGAAAAGTGAAAAATCCAACCAACTCTTTGGAGTTTTTCCATTCAGTTGAACAAGTCTTCATTGAGCATACTTTCTATGCAGAGTGTTGTGATGGACTGACTAGGTGCAACCTGACTATGGGAAATGACTAGTGACTGGCCTTGGGGTGTTTTCAATCTCTAGCCATTGAATAATCCAACAAACAGCTTTCAAACCCAAGAAACTATGGACAAAGTCAGAAAATATTCCTCTCTCTTTGAAATAGAAGTTAATGAGAACCAACTTAAAAATGAGATTTGTCATCTGCACAATATACCAATCCCCTGAAGGGCTGACTTTTAAATGTATCACTGATATGACTACAATAAAAGCTAACTCTCAGCAAGGGACCCTGCACTATCTCCCTAAAAAAATGGGGTGAAAACAAGAAATGGAATCATTGCTGATGCAGGGCACAAAATGATCATAGAACACTCTGACTAGGTATAATACCTTCTCAGAGTAGACAAAGTACTTATGCAGTCAGATACACACATTTCTCTCCTCCCTCCTGCAATGGTCAAATAAAACTAACCCAGTAACTTCTACAATAGGACAACATGCCCTGAAATATGCAAAAAAAAAAAAAAGTCGTCAGGTCAACAAGTATTTATCAAGGGATTATTCTGTGCCAGGCAATGTGCTAAATCCTGAAAATATAAACACAAGCAAAACAAAAATCCTTGCCTTCAAAGTTCTTACATTCTAATGAGAGAAGACAAGATAGTAAGAGGAAGCTGAAAAGAAAAATGGGGGGGGGGGAAGCTACTAGAAAGTATGGTTGCAAAGGACAGACAGAAGCATGACTGGTCTGGTTTCTTCCCCAAAATGAAGGTCCCATTAGGAATTCACCAGTGGCAGTTAAGGAAGTAGAAGGAGAAGGCAACTGAAGCATGGTTGCAAATCTGGTCTAGGCTCTTCTTCAAAATGAAGGTATAAGCTATGGTATGTAAAACATATGTACATGATCTTTGTCCTCAGGAAGCATTCAATATCCTTAGGGAATTCATTAAAACATGTGGAAAGTTAAATAACAACATATAATAGATGTCATAAAATAATATATACTCTAGTGGAGGACGAGAATAAATTAGATAGCACTTACTTTGTGCCAGGCACAACGTTAAGTGTTTCACAGATAGCATCTCATTTGTTCCTCTGTAAGGTGGGTGCTATAATGATCTCCATTTGATGGAGAGAGAGAGAGAGAGAGAGAGAGAGAGAGAGAGAGAGAGAGAGAGAGAGAGAGAGGTCAGGGTCACAAAGCTATTAAGTGTCTTAAGCTGAATTTGAACTCAGGTCTATTTTGATCCCAGGCACAGAACGCTGTCCATGGTGCCACCTTGCTACCTGAATTCAAAGGAGAAATTGATCGCTTTCCACTAGGAATGTTTAGGAAAGGCTTCTGGCAAGAGCCAGGATTTAAGACCTTGGCATACCATCACCAAATCATCAGGTTGAATTTAAGATCATCCTAGAGACCAGTTAGACCAACATCTTGATTTTTCAGATGCTCAAACTAAAGCGCAAAAGGATAAGTGACCTGCCTGTGATCTCATAGCTACAAAAAAAGTAGTGCTGGTATTAGCAAACTCAGGTCTTTTAACTTGAACCCCTCCTTGAAGAATAAGTAGAAGTAGGAGGAAAGAAGGTTTTTTTATATGTAACGAACAGCCTGCAGAAAAGCCTTAAGGATTGTCACATATATGAGGACATGTGTGTAGAACTGTGAGTAGTAGACCAATCCATCTGATATGTACATTGTCTATAGGGAAGTCATGAGAAAAAAGTGCAGGAAGTTATTTTTGATACAGATTTCAGTTTGTGGAAATTCAGGTTATGTCAGACATGGGCAGTCTACAAGTTGCTTGTCAAAGACCTGCAAAGGATTTGGCAGTACTCTCCTGTTTACTCTTCTGTGAATTGGGAGTAATAGCCCCTGAAAGGTAGGGTTATTGTGAGAATCCAATGAGATAATATTTGCTGAGTGTTTAGTAGGGTGTCTGGCACAGAGTAGGTACTACATAAATGTTTATTCCCATCCCTCCCCCACGCTGCACTCCAAAATTACTTCTCTCTTTATCTCTTACCCCAACACATACGAAATCAAAACTCCTTTTCTTTCATTAAGGCTGATTTCAGCTAGGAGGGAAGTGATCTGATTATCTAATTGATGTAATTTACACTGCCATGTGAATAAATGATAGACTAAGCCCTCCCAAGAGGAATTTACATTTTTAAAAAGGAGTTTGATAACTGAAATGAATTCCTAAATCATGCAATGCATGGTGGATATACTTTTGAATGTTCATTCATTTCCTCATCCACTGTAAACCACTCCTATGCCGTCCAAAGGAGCAGGGGTCAGAGACACGCTATCCAACTTCTAAAATGTCATCTGGCATGTTGATGTTAATAGGGAGGCAGTGATCAGGAGGATGATATTATGAAAGCAACATTTAGTATGATTAATGTAGCAATTCTTTCAGCTCACCAAACTCAAAACAGAGCTCCTTCTCCTCCCCTCATGATATGCCCCCCCTTTCCAACTTCCTTATTACTCTCCAGGGCAGATGTATGACATACCCAGTCTGTAGGAGGCATGCAGCCTACAGCACTCCCCAATGCAGCTCATACCAGATTAATATGCAATCGAGAAACACTTAACAAAATAAACAAAAACACAGTAAAATATAGATAATATTAGTATGTGAATTACTAAGTTAATATGCAGCCTTTTGGAAACCTTAGGTGTGGTTTAGTGACCATCATTTCTGTTCATTTGACACAACTACTCTAATAGTACCAATATCATCCCAGTCACCTAGGTTCTCATCCTCCATGTTGTTCTTGATTGTGCACTTGAAAAATTGCATTGCTTCTACCTTCACCTTGTATATATACTTCTCCCTAATCATACCACTTTAGTTGGTTTAGAACCAGTTTACCTCTCAACTAGACTATTGCGTCATAACTAGTCTCCTTTTTTAATAAACCTCTTCCCATATCCTCTACTCATTTGCCAAGGGTATTTTTCTTAAGTGCAGGTCTGACTTTATCTTTCCCATCCCTCACCCCTCAACACAACCAAAAACCTCCAATGAAATTCAATGACACCCTACTACTTCCAGGATCAAATATAAAACATGTTGGCACAAATAAAACTATTGATAACCTGTCCCCTTCCTATTTTTCCATGTTTCTCATCCTTTACTTCCTCTCTCCCCTACCTCCACCACTAGAGTCTACAATATAGCTGCACTGATCTTCTTGCAGTCCTTTAAATGTGAAAATCTATCTCTCATCACTGTGGCTTTGTATTGGCTGTCCGCCACACCTGGAATGTTCTGCCCTCTCATCTCTGCCTCTTAATTTTCTGGCTTCATTCAAGACTCAGCAGGAAGCTCATATTTCACCTTCTACAAGCAGCATTGCCCAGTCTCCTCTTCTAATAATGTCTTCCTTGTTCTGACTGTCTTCATCTACTGCCTTCATGAAGACAGGTGGGTAGATAGATAGGTAGATAGGTTGACAGGTAGATAAATAGATGATAGACAGACAGAGAAATAGATAGACAGACAGACAGATAGATAGATAGAAGATCGACAGGTAGATAGATGATAGACCGACAGACAGAGAGATAGATAGATAGATAAATAGATAGAGCTTGCATGTACTGAGTTATTTCTATTTATTTCCTCCATTGAAATAAGCATTCCTTGAAGTCATAGGGTATTTGGGGACTTTTTTAGTATCCTTATACTTAGTACAGTGCCTGGAATATAGTAAGGTGCTTAATAAATACTTGTTGACTTACTAGTAATGGTTTGGAAGTAAAAGAAATATACAAAAACTGACTGAGAAGGCTATTTCAATAATTCAGGTTTAAGGTGATAAGATCAAAAGTATAGAAAGGAACAGACAGATTTAGAAGAGAGCTATTTAAAGAAAGAATCAATAGAGTTGTCAACTTAGTATAGAGAAAGGTGAGAGAACAAAAATTACCCAATGTTTCCTTTCTATCTATCAAGGAAAATTTTCATATTATTTTTTCAGCTCACATTGTGTGATCATTTTAATATATTCATATTATTTATGTATAAAAGGCTTGAACTATGAGTATTAAATAACTTAATTATAAGAATTTTTCTAATAATGTATTCAAAGAAAACAAATGGCATATTGGATAAAGTAACAACCTTTGAATCAAAAAACCTGGGTTCTCATACTGACTGACTCTTTACCAGCTCTGGCAAAGTTCTTGTGGATAAGTCAGAGGACCTGATAATCTGAATTAGTAGAAGGTGGTTCCCAACAGTAGTAAAAAACACAGGTCAGCATTAAAAGATATATATGTACATTAAATACAACATATAAATATACGTATAGCATGTATTATATACATATATGTCTTCCCCTTCCCGCCAAAAAAATACCTCTTCAAAAAAGCATACTTTAATGAATTGACCATTCATTGGTTACTGTATAGAGGGGGTTATTGTTATTGATTAGACTACATGACCTCCGAGGTTCCTTTACAATTCTGAAATTCTATGAATCAAGTATTTATTAGATACTTACTGTATATCAGTCAATGTGTTAGGGACAGGGATAGTAGCAAAAATGAAATGGTGCTTACCTTCCAAAATCTCTCATTCCCCTGGAAGAAAACAACACATACACAGATAATTAAGGAGAAAACACATGGGAAATAAATATAAAGTGATTTGAGGATAGGGAAGAGCTCCACCAACCAAGGGAAATCAAAAAAAGAGGTGTCTTGTAGATGTTGATCCTTAAAATGAGTTTTGCAAAAGGCTATTTATTAGCTCTAAGAGGTAAAGGTAAGGAAAGAGAAAAGTGGAG
>JAQQSK010003419.1:0-187806 GCA_028658325.1 Potorous gilbertii | reverse complement strand
AGGAAGAGACTGCCAATGGCATGAAATTCTATAAGGAAGAAAAAATGAATGGGGATTGAGAAAAGGTTATCCCATTGAGCAGTTAAAGTATCATTGGTAACTATTATGTAGTTGGAAATTAAAGTCTTTTCTCCTGTATTCATATATTCTCTCATCTCGTCTCATCTCAATTCGTCTCATCTTTAGTTCTGGTTACTTGTTAAATATCCAATGAATAATATATCAATAAAGAAATAATATTTATAGAATTTAAAATTTAACAATAGAATTCTTTGGGACTTTACACATGATTATCTCATTTGTTCCCGTAATAACTCTGTGAGTTTTGGGGAATACAAAACTGTGGCTTTGACTGAATGAGTGACTTACCTAAGGTCACAGAATCAAGGAAGCTGCAGAACTAGGGCTGGAACTTAAAATTTCTTTCTACTTAAAATTCAGTGCTTTTGTTTATAGCCAAATGTCCATGATTACAAACAGGCAACAGTAATACTAATAGAGTCCAGGCAGAAGTTTGGGTTTGCAAAGTGCTTTATAATCTGACTTCGTCCTCATAGCCCTACTAGGGGGATGGTAGATGTTTTTATGGCACCCATTTTGCAGATGAGGAAACTGAGGCAGACAGTAGCTAAATGACTTGCCTAGGCTTACACAGCCAATAAGTGCCTGAGGCTATATTTGAACTCAGGTCTTCTGAATTTCAAGTCTAACATATTGTACCACTTCGTCATCTGTATTAATAAAAGCTAACATTTACATATTACCTACTAAGGGCCAGATACTGTGCTAAGCACTTTATAATTATTTCATTTGAACCTCAGAACAGTCCTGGAAGGTAGGTGCTATTACTGTCCCACTTTGTAGATGAGGAAAAAGTTAGGTAACTTGTCCAAGGTCACACAGCTAGGAAATGTCTGAGGTTGTTTGGAACTCAGGTCCTCCTGACTTTAAATCCAACACTGTGCCACCTAGCCACTCATATTATCTATGATCCCAGCACTAAGTTGAAATTGCTTTCTTCAGAGTTACCAGTCATCTCTCCTAATTTCCAAATCTAATACTTTTTCCTGGTCCATATCCTTCCTAATTGTTGTATAGCACTTGACACTGAAGCAATATAGTACAATGTACAGAACACTGGGCTTTTGAGTCAGTAAGATGTGAGTTCAAATGTGATCCTCTGACCTTCACTGCTGCGTGACCCTAGGCATATCAATTAATCTCTCTAGGTCTCAGTTTCCTCGTCTGTATGCAAGGGCAGGGTTTAAATCATCCCACCTTGTTTACAGTGATACCTCAATAAGAACAAGTCTCAATCAAAAGATTGTGTGCAAAGTCATTGGTTGAACTATGTGGACAAGAAAAATGTTTTTGTGTGTGGAGACTTGGTCCTGCTGGTCCTCTCTAAAACAGAAGGCCAGTTCAGAAGTGTACAGAAGAGGAGAGTTTGGAATGAAAGCAGGCCAGAGTGAAGATTTCAGTAATGCCCTAAAGGGTGTTGGGGTGACAGGGCTTTGGTTTTGTCCTTTTGTAGGTCTTCTTCCACCTCAGAAACATCCTCAGTATCTCAGAATAAATCCAAGAACTCTGAAAGGACAAGTAACAGCCCTTGTCCGAGGACCTGACTCATCCATGTGGGCCCGAGTTGGAATAAGACTCCCTGAAAATGTGCTATGTGTGTGATGAAGATATTGGCTTTGATCTCTAAGGTTCTGTCCTCTAAGTCTGTGATCCCATCATGGCTTTCTTCTTTCAAATGGACTTTTTTTCTCTTGGTTTCCATGGCTCTGCTCTCTACTGGTTCTCCTATTATATATCTGACCATTCCTTTTCAGTGTTCTTTGCTGGTTCATCATTTGTTTCATACTCACTGTTGGTGTATGTCCTAGGCTCTAGCCTGGGTCTTCTCTTTACTCTCTACGAAGTTACTCAGTGACAATATAACTCTCAGGAATTCAATTATCATCTTTATTCAGATGACTGCCTGATCCAGACTTAGTTTCTCTCCTGAGTGCCAGTCTTGTATCAAAAACTGCCTACTGGATATTTCAAACTTATTGTTCCCTAGGCATTTCAAACTCCACAGGTCCCAAACGGTGCTCCTCTTTCTCCCTGAACCTACTTCTCTTCTGCACATTCCTATTACAGTTGAGGATACGATTTCTCTTCCAATTTCTCAACCTCATTGCCACACTTGGCTTCCAACTCATCTCATATATCTGTTCAGTTGCCAAAATCCTGCCACTTCTAAATCTACAAAACCTCTTGCATACATTCCCTTCTCTCCATCCAAACAACTGCCCCTCTAGTTCAGTCCCTTGTGTCTCCCATCTGGACTATTGCTTATTGTTATTCAGTTGTGTCTAGCTCTTTGTGAGCCCATTTTGGGTTTTCTTGGCAAAGACACTGAAGTAGTTTGCCATTTTCTTCTCAAGCTCATTTGACAGGTAAAGAAAGTGAAACAATCAGGGTGAAGTGACTTGCCCAGCATTACTCTTCTATTAAGTGTCAGAGGCCGGATTTGAACTTGGGAAGATGAGTCTTGCTAACTCCAGCCCTGGTGCTCTATCTGACATGCTACTTACATATTGCAATAGCCTCCTAACTCAAGTCTCTCCCCTTTCCATATCCTCCTCCTCACAACTTCTAAATTGATATTCCTAAAGCGCAGATCTGACCCCCTTCCCCCTATCTCAGTTAACTTCAGTGTCTCTTTCTAGAATAAAATACAAACTCTTCTCTTTGGCATTTAAAGCTCTTTACCATTTGTTATTTTTCTAGTTTTCTGACATATATTTCCCCTGGATGTATTTTACAGTTCAGCCATACATTTTTTTTTTTTGTGGTGTTCCTTATATATGTGCTCTATTTCTCAGACTGTATGCCTCGAATGCTAACTTTCCTGAAAGATCCATTCCACTTTTGGGTCTATGATAAGATCTTAGCATTGTTAGCTATTGTCAATCAGGCAGAGCCCACCCCTCAAATACAGAGGAGTACAAGCTGAATTGAAAGCAGAAAAGCTTTTATTAGAAGGACAATTAGATACTAATTCAGGTTATGAGGAAATCTTCATCCTGGGAGAGGCAGAGGCAATTTATGCTTGAAAACCACAAAGGAAAGGATCTGGGGAGGAGCTAGGGTGGAGGGTGGACAGTCCTATCCAGGACTAGGTGGGACACAGAAGCAAAGTTTTGTAGCAGTGGTTGACCATAAGGCTGGTTTAAACCAGTTTGAAGCGCTTACTCCATGTCCCCTATATCTGTATAGTAAGATAACTCATGGAAAATAGACATTAGTCTTTGTTTAAACTGGTGTGGAGTGGGGTATTACTGTCGGCTTTTCTTTAAGAGCTAATGTGGGCAGCTAGGTGATGCAGTGGATAGAGCACCAATGCAAGCGTCAGGAGGATCTGAGTTCAAATCTCACCTCCAACATTTGACACTCACTAGCTGTATGACCTTGGGCAAGTCACTTAACCCCAATTGCCTCATCCTGGGTCATCTCCAGTCATCCTAATGAATATCTGGTCACTGGATTCAGATGGCTCTGGAGGAGAAGTGAGGATGGTGATCTGCACAGCCCTCCCTCACTCAAAACAAAATCAAGTGCAAGTCGTGTCATTATTTCTTTGATGGCATGGTCTTCTTTGGCAATGACGGACGAACACACTCAGATGTAAGAGTGAATGTGCTTTGCTATCACTGCTTCTTGGAATTCCTGGCTGCCTTCAAGACTGTACTAAAATGCCACCTTCAGCAGAAGACTTGTTTTCTTAGTGGCTGTAGACTCATCATCCAAGGCTGTCTTTGTGTCTGCTTTGTATGTGTCTTATACATATTTATATATACGTACATAATGTATATATTTATATATGTATATATACATTTGTATATATACACTCATGCATGCACATGTATAAGTAACAAACATATGTATATATATATATATATATGTATATATATATATATATACATATATATATATATATACACTCTCTTCTGATAGAATGTAAGCTCTTCGGGGGCAGAAACAGTTTCCATTTTGCCTTGATATTCACAGCATCAACAAAATGTCTAGCATTTACCTACTGCTTAAGACACTTGATCTAGAGAAAGAAACTTGATGTAGAATTAGGAGCCTAAATTCATAGCTTATCCCTTCCATTTGTTACTTGCATGACGTGGGATAAAGCGTTTTTCTTATCTCTACCAGAACAGGATTCTTCTTGATCCCAGAGATTGCTTCCAACTTTAGAGCTATGGTCTATTAGTCTGGACTGATATGGAATAGTCATATAACCATGTCTCTGTCATTAAGAGATAATGTGCTTAAATGATGGGCTCATTTGTGAATCACCTGTTTTTAATATTTCTGAGCGGGGTCTCATTCTGTATTTTCAAATAACAGAAGGTTGTCTTCAAAACTAACATTCTTTCTTGAGCAACAGAGCTCAAGACGTGAGCAAATAATGAATTTTCTAATTAAAAACCATAAAGCTAATTTAGGCATTAGTCCAACTTTGAATTTTTACTTTTTATGCATACATATGTATGTGTATATTTGTATTTATTTTGACAAATCTGACTTCTGTGTATATTAATAAGAATTCTTGATGTCACTTTCTTGCTTCCCTATTGTGTTTTTATTATACCAATCAATGATATAATTTAACTGCCAAAGTAGTATTATGTAGTCCTGCTGAGTTGATTGTGTTTGTGCTATGAAAAATGTAGAAACTTTTGACTTAGAATACTAGTTCAATATTGCAGAGTTTTTTCTCTTCAACATTTAAAAATGGTTTTAGAACGATTTTTACGTTATGACATGGCCTCTCGTTTTACAGGGGAGAAAATTTAGATTTGTGTCAATGGGATATAGTGGAGAGGGCACTGGACTTTGTGTTAGGAAGACTTAGATTCAAATGGTACATCAGATACTCTACGATCTTGGGAAAGTGACTTACTCAGTGCTTTAGGCTTCTCATCTGTAAAATGAAGGGGCTGGACTCAGTGACCTCTCAGGGTCACCCCCGCTCTAAAACAGTAATTTATCCCTTTCTCCTGTTCCAATGGAGAGAGATGGTAGTGATAACTCGGTTCTATAACTTGCTAATGATGATACTGTACTTAGAATGGGAATCAGGTTCCTTTCTGTTGCTGTGATATTTGTTTTTACAATATGCTTTACTAATTCCTTTTCCCTCCATTAAATTATAGGCATTTCAGAAAAAAAGTAAAAAAAAGTCCAAGTAACACACTCCTCTTTCCCCAAATCTCCATTCTTACCCCTAGAGTGAAGTCTCCCTTATGATAAAGAACAATTAGGTGAAAATATTCCATAAAGTCATCACATCTAGCACCGTATTTAACATTCTACCCTTTTAGTCCTCTGTGGTAGGAGGAAGGAAAGATATTGCATTGTCCATCCTGTGGTACTGTGACGGCAAGCAAAGTAGGATCTTTTGCTGTTTTTGTTTGAGTATGATCAAGTGCCTCTGATTGAATAATGTGATTAAAGATCTTCCCCACCCATTAATGGACCTGGGAAGATTTGTATGAAGACTCACACCTTTTGTTAATGAGACATTGGTTCTCAAGGGTTGTCATGTCCTCTGGCTCTAAAAAGCATATAAAGACTCTGAGATGCAGTTTTACTTTTGGGCTTACTGACTAGAAGGGTTTGACTAGATGAAACTCTGGGCAGCTGCTAAGGCACCCCGATGTTGGTGCTTGCCTCTCTGGTAACTATGGTCAGACACTTGGATCTGTCTGTTGATCTATGATGTATGTAATGTTTGTGTCAGACATTTGGAAGCATGTCTGTTAATTTAGATTTCTCAATTATTTTCTCTGAAGTTCAGGGTGCTGACTTTTTCCCTTGAACTAAGTGAATGATACATGTCCTTGATTAAAGTGATTGTTGACCTCTCAAAAGTTGCTTTCCTTTTAGAAAAGCAGATCTAAAAAGAACCTGAGATATTAGCCCCCTGTGTATGTCAGGGTGCTTATTGTTACAGGCACCTCCTTTGGTTTTTCTCCTACACATGATATACCTTTTTGTAGTGATCCTCTGTTCATTTCTTCCAAGAAATCTTTGGTTCTGGGAGCAGAAGCCACTTGCTGGCTCACAGACTCCTAGGGACCCTAGCATGGACCAGGAGAGTCCCTCTGAGGCCAAGCAAAGGTCTGGTTACAGTTTTAATTTCTGGCCCCTCCACGACTATTGTTTGTCCTTTCCTGCCTGACTTTGTGTCCAACCTGCTGAGGAACTTCCCCCTTACCCCCAACCTGCAGCCTTCTAGGAATTCCTAGGAAGTACTGTGGTAACCTCAGATCTGGGGCTCAGACTTTTGTGGTCTCTTCCTTTCTTAGCCCTCTGTTCCTGGATCAGACCCACCTCACATTGTCTCCTGTCTGAGCTCCTCATACCATGCCTTTGTCAGCTCCTGTCAACTGGGTCTCACTGGAATCAACACTACTATCTGATGCATGGTTGGACATTGAAAGAAGGTGCTGAATAGTTTCATCACCTACCTTCCTTAAGTGGCTTCTTCCTAGCCCCTGATAATCTACCTAAACTAAATTCCTCAATGGTTGGTATGCTCCCACCTGGTCTCAGTTTTTTCCAGCCCAGTGTTTCAGAACCCCTGGTTGTCAACATACAAATGCTCTTCCTGCTGCATATTCCTTTACTCCCATCCCTTCTCTCTCTCCCTTAAGAATTTCCTCGCCCAGTTCCCACTCTAAAGTGACTCCCCCAGAAGGTGCTCTCTAGATTGCCTGCTTCATAGTTTACAAACTTAAAGTATTCTTAAAACTTTTCCTTTCTCATTCCTTTTGTCTTCTTACACACATTGAGGTATGGTTCACTCCTGACAATGCAGAACCCCTGGTCTCTTTTTTGGTACCTATTGAATTTTCACAGGTCCCTCTGATCTACTAGTTGTAGTGAGGGAGTAGGAATGCTCCTCCTCATTCCCACTTCTAGATTCTACCATCATCATTCAATAACTTCTTTTCCTTGAGGTTCATTTAATCTATATTTACAATGCAGTCAGGATTCTGGGAACCAGGCAGGTTTCTTTCTTCCTGTATGAGTTCAGTATCTGGTTCACTACCAGTCTTTCTACCAGTTCTTGACTGCTTACTAAGGGACTTCAACATTCATATTGATAATTCTTTAAACCGTCTAATCTTCCAGTTTTTTGATTTACTCTTTCTTCATGACCTATTCTTCCCCTGCTCCTCAGCTATACCCAAGGTCACACTCTTGACCTGGCCATTGCCCACAAGTATTCTACTTCTGTGTTATGAAATTCCTTCATCCAATCACAATCTTTTATCTTTCTCTTTTCTTCTGCTTCATGGTTCCTAACTCTGTCCCTCATTGTCATTATTTCCTCCAATGATCCCTCCATCCCTTAGTTCTTTTCCGGAGGTATCACCTCTGCTCTGGCTACATTTTCCTTCCTTTCCTATCTTTATTTTTTGGGGGAATCAGTTGAACCCTATATTCTTTTGTACATCCAAGTCCTTTCCCCTTTGACCCATCCCAGATCAAGCCTTGCCAAGCTCCAACCTTGGGCAGTTAGGAGTTAGTAGGTAGGGTGTCAGGTCTGGAGTTAGGAATGGCACTGAACTCACTAAGGAAGAAAGAAAAATGGCTTTGAGAGTGGGAGGGGTCTACCAGCAGAAGCTACCAGGATTTGGATTTGATGATTAATTTTGTAATGTTGAAGTTTAGTTACTCATTTTCTTGAAGAGTTAAACTTGGAGTTACTTTATTGGGTTACTTTATAGTAAGGGGTTACTCTATGGATTCTTCAAATCTCTACTTTTCCATTTGCTTTTGCTGTTATTGGGCAATATTTTATGTATGATTTCTTAAAGCATGATATTTAGATTTTCCTGGCAGACATATCATCCTTGGATTTATGTCTTAATATTCCCCCTGAACATTCAGAGTTTTTTGCTTTTTCAGAATTCATGTGTTTTTATAACTTTGTTCCTGTTTTAAATTTTTAACTATTAAATTTCCTTCTTTTTCTCCATATTTTTATTCTAATTCTGTTCTTTGTTATAGAATCTAGTTATATTTAGTGTTTCTTCATTTAGTTTTAAATTTTCTAGACTCTTCTTAGACTTGCTGATTTCCAAATTCTGCTCAACCACAGAAACAGAGTCTACCCTAGGGGCACTGCCAAGAAGTTTACTCAAATATTGATTTTTAGAAACTCTTCAACATCTGGCTCAAACATATATTTATAGACTTATTTCAAGCTTCTTCCTCTTAATTCTAGTTCCTTTCCTCCACTGATTATTTTCTATTTATCTTGTACATAGCTTGCTTTGTATATATCTGTGTATTGTTTATCCTATTAAATTATATGCTTCTTGAAGGCAGGGAGTATCTTTTACCTCTTTTTGTCTCCTTAGCACATAGCATAGTGCCAGGCAATTTGTAGCTACTAAATATATGTTTATTGATTGATTTATGACCTTTATATTCCCGCCAAATCAAATGATTGATATTGCCCAAACTCGCTTTAGTGCCTTTTCAGACACTGTCCCCTGCACCTGGAGTATACTGCTTTCTTACCTTTGCCTTGGAAGTTTTAGTGTTCTTCAAGACTCAGCTCAAGTGCCACATGAAGACTTTCCTGAAGATTCTCTGAGTTGTAGTGTTTGACATCTTCTCAAAGTATCTTATATTTTGATATGGCATTCCCTACTAGAATTTAAATTCCTTGAGGGCAGGAATTGATTCTCATTTTTGTCTTTGTATGCCCAGCATATGTCATAATGCTTTAGAAATACTGAGTACTTTAAAGATATTTGCAGAATTTGTTTAGGATTTGGAAAATATTATTATTAGTTTAGGGTAAAGGAAATGAAATCAGTCCACCTTAAGACATAATTAATGAACACTAATCCAAGAATTACTATCCCATTTTATCCTTGTGATCTATTCTTTTCTATATTTCTCACTGATATGAAAGTACTTAAATTCACAGCAATTTAGGTTGACTAAAAGAAAAGAATGTCCATGAAAGATATTATATATTTGATATTGTTATTATGGAAACTTCTTTGGACATTTTTATTTGGAATGATTTAAGCATACCCTTCTTGCCTAATATAGCTTTCACTATAAAAAAAATCCAGAAATCACTTTAACGAGGACATAATCTCTTTGCTAGTTACAGAGATATGGCAGCCAAAAGTAATATCATCTTGGAATTTGTAAAATATTACAGAGGAGGAAGATGGAAATTATGAGCAATATTGCCTCACAAAATAATGAAGAGCAAGAGAGGGAAAAACAAATCTTCAGAAGGCTTGATGTGAGACCCAGTTAAGCCAGAAGGCCCTTCTAGCTCTGAATCTGTGCTCCTATTATAGACATTCTGATCAGAGTAAACCACATTTATAGTTTAAACTAAAAAGGGGACCACCAACAGATGGCAAATAAGGCAGAACTGTTAGCATTTCTCTAACAAACATTTTTTCTTCATCGATGGACAAGTAACCAATACATTTATACTCTTAACCCCTCAGTCCCTGACTGTTATATGAAGAAGTAAAAAGGACACTGAAGAAAAGAAAAGATGGGAAATATGCTTGAACTAAACTGAGCACACATAGAGGAAATCATTCCTGGAAGTAACAGCTTTGGACACATTAAGGGATCAAATGTTAAAAGCTCTAAATTAGAAGGAGATGACAAATGACAAGGGGAATAGAGAGGAGAAATGGCATAGGATCTGAGATCTAGAGTTAGAGGGGAAATGTAGAGGCTAGTCCAACCTCTACATTTTACAGGTGAGGAAACTGAGTTACAGAGAGATTGAGTGACTTGCCCAAGGATATAAGCAGTAGATATGGGCTTTCCTATCAATAATAGTAATTTTGAAAAGCCTTTAATAAGTCCTTGGTAACTACTGAATCATTTTAATCGTTATAATATCAAGATTTTTTTGGGTCATGGACCCCTTTGACAATCTGCTGAAGCCTATGCACCCCTTCTGAGAACAGTATTTTTAACTGCATCAAAGAAAATATGTACTTTGTAAAGAAACCCAATTATAGTGAAATGAATATGTATTTTTTCCACATTGAAATTCACCTGATATCCTTCCACAGATGCCAGGTTAAGAATCTCCAATCTAACGTATCCTTAATGAAGACTTAAGAACTCCAATCAATTCAATGATCAACTGTGTATCCAGAGGACTGATGATGAAACACACTACCTATCTCCTCACAGAGAAGAGATGGACTCAAGATGTATAACGAGCTATGCATTTTTGGACGTGGACAACATGGAAAGTTATTTTTATTCGCTTGACTGTGAATATTTGTTGTACGTTTTTCTTTTTCTTTAGTGAAGAGAGGCATTGGAATGGAGAGAAAATGACTGTTAATGAAAAAGAAATAAAATTTAATTAAAAGAAAGAAAACTTAAGAAATGAAGATTTAGCCTTTTTCAAGTAAATTCCTGGAGCAGGCGACCCTTCATAGTCACACAATTGATTGAAAGCATAGAAAATGTAAGATCTCACTTTGTTTATTGTTATTAAAAAAATCTATTTCGTTTGGTAGAATAAAACGTAGCTATCAAGACTTTCCTCTAAGTCATTTTCCTTGCCTATGTTAACATCATGTAAGTTCTCCCAATGCCACCTATAGATATCATGTCATTAAACCAAACTGTTATTTTCCTTGTCTTTAGAAAACATAATGCAAAAAACCAAACAAACAAACAGAAAAAAAACAATGCAAAGAAGTGGAAAGAACCCTGAGCTGGGAATCATAAGACATGAATTTTATTTGTAGTTCCATTAGTGATGTGCTATGCTGTTTTACATTCAGATCTATCCCAAAGTGTCTCAGGAGATAGTGAGTTTCCCATTATAGGAGGTCTCTAAGGAAATACTGAAAAATCCTTTGTCAGGTACATGTTAGAAAGGATTGTCATTTAGATGTAGTTTTAATACCTGAACTCAATTGCTCCTTCCACCTGTGAGAATCTATCATTTATTGAGTATAGCATCTGACTATAGAATAGATTTTTGGTTGGGGCAGCTAGGTAGTACAATGGATAGAGCACCAGTGCAGGAGTCAGGAGGACCTGAGTTCAAATCTCCCCTCAGACACAACACTCACTAGCCATGTGACCTTGGGCAAGTCACTTAACCCCAATTGTCTCATCCTGGGTCATCTGTAGTCATCCTGATGAATATTTGGATCACTAGTCACTGAATTCAGATGGCTCTGGAGGAGAAGAGAGACTGGTGACTTGCACAGCCCTCTCTCACTCAAAACCTAGTCATGTCATTATTTCTCTGATGGCATGATCTTCTTCAGCAACGAAGGATGAATACACACAGATTTCTAGTATTTGTTTGTTGATAGGCATTACAACATGGCACTGTACACACTATTGGCAGATTAATTATCCTAATGGGAGTTATAATCACCGAATCACCTCCTTCTGCAGACATAAAATCCTTAATGTCTCTCTTCCACAAATTAAAATACAGACTCTGTAGACCAAATAATAACTGGCTTAATGATAATCACATAGGATTATAATCTTTTTGTGTATAATCTCATTTGAGCCCCATGAAAACTTGTTAGGTGGATGGTAGGTTCTTCTGAGAAAATTTTTCTGAGAAAACTGAGACTCAGAGTGGGTTAACTGACATGCCGAAATTCCATAGCTCGTGTCTGAGGTGGGAATTTGAACCCTAGGTATTCTGAATTCTCTGTACACATGCCTTCTCCCATCACCCTGACTAGTATTTAAGCCCCTCCATGAGCTGGTTCCAACCTCATTTTCATATGTAATTCAAATCTCTTTCCATTTGAGTCCATCTGTCACTCAGCTATTAAAGTGATCTTCAAGTGCTGATCTGACCACGTCATCTGTCTACTCAACCAACTCCAGTGGCCCCTTATTACTTTCAGGATCAAGTATAAAATCATCTGTTTGGCTTTTAAAGCTCTTCATAATCTGTTCCTTTCCTGCATTTCCAGGCTATTTACACTTTATTCCCCTCATGTACTTTATATTTTCTTGGAGGTATTATAGGTTACTATATTAGGTGGTACAGTGGATAGAGCACTGGACCTGTAGTCAGGAAGCCTTCAGTTTAAATCCAGTCTCAGATACTTAATAATAGCTTTGTTACCCTAGGCAAGTCAACTACCTGGTTTGCCTCAGTTTCCTCATCTGTTAAAAAATAAACTGGAGAAGGAAATGGAAAATCACTATAATATCTTTGCCGAAAAAACCCCAAATGAGATCATGCAGAGTTGGACATGACTGAAATGACTGGACAATAACGCACCAGAAGAAATGGTAGCCTGTCAAAACTGTGGCAAGAAGCTATAGAATGATGATGAATCACAGTAATAGACAGATAACTAGAAAGCCCTTGACTTGAACTTTCTCTTTCTCTCCTAATATATAGGTATTGGGCCATGGAAAATGTCATGCATGACTTCTCTTGAAATATATAATAGAGCTAAGATAATTATAGGGTAGGGTCATCAATTCAGAGTTGGAAGGGATCTTAGATGATATTGGATCCAATCCCTTTGTTTAATGGATGAGAAAAAGGAAGCTAAGAGAGTTTTAGTAACTTTCCCAAGATTATGTTATAAGTGGCAAAGTCAGGATTTGAACCCAGATCCACTGCTTCCAAAGCCAGTCCTCTTTACACTTTATCATACTGCTTAATGTTAATTAAAATTAATTTTTTAATTAAATTAAATTAAAAGTAATCTGTGGTCTACTATTTTTTTAAAAGTGAAAACAAATCTCATGAGAAAAAAAATCACACTGACACTTCTCTATGACCTTCATATTTCTTTAATTAAACCTGAACTAGATTAAACATACTACAGACTTTTTTCAGGTTGGTAAATATTCATTGTGATTATGTGATGATTCAGCAGATAATCAGCAATAACATTATATTCCTTAAAGAGCTGTTTAATCATTTAAAATACTGCATAATTGATTAAAGGTGAGAAGAAATGTAAAATTTAAAATCTAGATAAGAAACAGAGTTAATGGCTTTAGAATTTAAAAGCAGAATGAAAAGATAAGGGTTGAATTTTTAAAATAATCTAAAACAAAGTATATGGGGTTTTCCCCTCTTGTGGATATACTGTTCAGTTGTTTGAACTATGCTGAAAAATTAATTTTACCCTGGTTAGATTCCCAAAGCAAAAGAATGGAAATAGAGAATAATCAAAGCTATCAATTGAGAAGACAAGATGGTCTGGACTAGAAATGCTAACCCCATAAAAGATGTGGAGTGTGGTCCATGCTCCCCATAAACCTCCTCAGTATGGCAAAAACCAGATTCAAATGTAAGTGAGAAATATTTAACAAAATAAATTAAATGATATAACAAAACATAGATAATGTTAATATATGGTTTTCTAAGGCAATGTGCTCCTGCAAGGATCCTTATATGCAATTTAATGGCTTTATTTCTATTTGCATTTGACACCACTAATATGGACAACCTGTTGACCTTTACAAATTTTTATTTTCCCTCACATTACTTGGTAATTTTGCCACATAATATTTTATAAAAGCATGTTCAATGAGGTCAATAGTCCTTTATAAGAGATGTTACAGGGAAGATCATGATTCATTGTCTCATGGAAAGAAAGGAAGGAAGAAAGAAAAAACAAAAATAAAGAAAGAGAGAGGAAAAAGAATGGCTTGGAGTCAGGAAGACCTGAGTTCAAGTCAGGTCTCAGATACTTACTAGCTATGAGACCTTGGGCAAGTCAGCTAATTTCTGTTTTGCCTCACTTTCCCCATCTATAAAATGGGGTTAATACTAGCACCTACCTTCCAGGATTGGTGCAAGGATCAAATGAAATAATATTTGTAAAGCACTCAGCCCAGTACTTTGCACCTTAGTAGATGCTATATGAATATTATCTATTGTATATGTATACACATATATACATGCACACGTGTATATGCATGCATGTATATGTGTATGTATGTTAGAAGGAGGGGAGAGGGCATCATGAGTCCCTTCTATGATATACTCAATAAGCAATCCCCCAGACTTTGCTTGAAGACTTTGATAAGTATGGAATTAGTCTGTTCCACTTTTGTCCCATTACTCCAACTCTCTCTCCTCCCTCTCACTTCCTCCCATCATTTTATAGATGAGGAAACTGAAGCCCAGAGAGGAGATGAGACTTTCCAAGGTCCAACATGCAATAAGGAGGAAAAGTGACTTTTAACAAGTATCTGTGAATCTCATATTATATTATATTATACCCAGTGGTATAAAAGGCATGATAGATGACACAAGAAAATATAATAAAATGTGGTCTCTGACTTCAAGGAGTTCACAAACTTTGGGGAAAGATTAGAACTAAAGAAACTTATAGATGCACAAGACTCTCCATTGCCTGACTGAGTATTTTCACTGGCTGTAACCCATTCCTGGAATTGTTACCCTCCTCATCTCCCCTTCCTGACTTCCATGGCTTCCTTCAAGTCTCAGCTAAAATCTCATCTCCTTTAGAAACCTTTCTGGTCCTCCTCAATGCTACCACCTTCCCTCTGTTGATTATTTCCAGTTTATCCCACGTATGTCTTGTTCGTACATAGTTGTTTTCATATTGCCTTCCTTATTAGATTATGAGCTCCTTAACATGGACTGTCTTTTGCCTTTCTTTGTATACCCAATGCTTAGTACTATACCTGGCACATAGTAGGTTCTTAATAAATACTTGTTAATTAACTGTCATGAAAGAGAGAGTAATATAATAATATAATACAGTATGGTCTATAAAGTACCAAATTAAATATCAAGTGCTCAATTACATACTGTGGACAATAAATTGGGAAGGAGAACCAGTCTGGCTGATGAGAGCTTCATGAAGGAGGTCAGAGTTGAGATGCACCTTGAAAAACAATGGTTGGGTTTTTCTAGTCAAGGGATGGGGGAGGATATCCAAAACAGCATGAGCAAAGCCAGTTCAGTGAATGAAAAATGGCCATTTCAGTGGTTACACATCATGAGGGCAGAACAACCATTAGATTTTTCACTCCGCATGGTTGCATTGGTGTCATGTAAATACAATCAGTTTCCTCAATTCTCCCAATATTCATGATGAAATTAAAATGTCCTATAATGGAACTCATTTTAAAATCTGTCATGTGAAATACTTCATTTCCACATTTGTTTTTTATGATTTCTCTATTACCCATTTTTACGACAATATTCTTTAATCACCAGTTAAAGATTCAAATCCTCTCATACACATGACTATCCCTTCCAATGATGGCACTTTGCAATACATCTGCCTATCCTTATCAACTATCATTTTTATCTTTCCACCAATTAAAAGGAAATCTCCCCAGTAAGCCAGGGCCATCCTTGCTTTTTGTTGACTTCACCAGAGCACAAGAGTTCTTCACTTGACTTCCCTTTATCGTGCTCTATGACCAGAGGATCACAGATTCAAAGCTGGAAAGGGCATCAAGTTCAACTCCTAATTTTTATAGATGAGGAAACTTGAGATACTATCAAATTAAATGACTTGCCCAGGATTAAATCGCTGGGAAAAATTTGAACTCAAGTCTTTTTGAATCCAAATTCAGATATTTTACTTTAGTTCTTCATAATTACTTGTTTGGCCTACTGTGTGCTTCAACCTGCTCATCATGCCCTATATGTACTTAATTGCCCTCTTGGTGGTGCTAATTTTTCAAATCTTTGGAGACTGTAATATTCCATGTATCCATCTATCATCTATCAATTATTAAATATTTATTAAGTAGCTCTTATGCATTGACTATACTAGACATTGGCAATAAAAGCACATAAATGTATATCCTACTTTTGAGGAACTTACAGCCTATGAGAGGAAAATATCTACAAATACAAGTAGATATTGCTATACATACCAAGTAAATAAAATTTGGGGGACACCAGCAGGTGGGAGGACCAGAAAAGACATCATGTAGGAGGCAGCATTTCAGGCCAGTTTTTAATAAAGATTCTAAGATAGAGAAGCAAAGAAGACTCCTTTAATATATCATTAGTCATTTTGTGCCTCCTCCTAACTATACTCCTATGGGGTTATACTCCATATACAGACAATTCCCAGGTCTATTTATTCAGTTCTAGTCTTTGATCTGAGCTTTGGTTCCACATCCGCAACTACTTGTTGGAGATTTCTCTTTGGGTACCTAACAAATGCTACATATCTTAAGCTGAATCTTTCCCCCCACACACATACACACCTCCTCTTCACTACTCTACTTCCATTGAGAGTACCACCATCTTTCCAGTTGTCCAGGTACTTGGGTATCTTTGTTGAATTCTTTGATTCCTTCTTTCTCATCCTCTCCATCCAAGGAGTCATCAGATCCTCTTGATTCTGCCTCCATGACATCTCATACATCTTTCCCCTTCTCTCCACTCCCATGGCTGCCTCATCACCTCTCACCTTAGCCTCTTACTTGTTTTCCTTGTCTCAAGTCTTTTTTTCTCTCCAATCCATTCTCCACATAGTCACCAAAGTGATTGTCCTAAAACACAGATGTGACTATTTCATTCCCTGATCAATAAACTCCATTGTCTCCCAATTATCTCCAAGGTCAAGTCTAGCCTTTCCTAATGCTCTTGTTAGTGTATTCTTCCTCAAATTATCTTATAGACATATTGTATAAATATATAAAATATATTTAAATATGTTATGTTTAAATATTACACTCCATCCGTGTCAATCAATTATGCTTCACAAAGGCAGGATCTTTTGTTTTATTTTGCCTTAATTTTCTCAAAACCTAGCACAATACTTTGCGTATAGTGGGGGATTAATAAATGCTTGTTGAACTGAATCAAAATAATAATCATCTTTTTAGATAATAAGAGTTATACAAATGGCTGTCAAAATTCAACAAAGCGCCCGGTGTGCTACTCTTGTGTCCCCAGTAACTGCATCACAGTATGATTCACAGTAACTGCATCATGGCACTTTCAGACTCGATATACTGCTTAAGGACAAAGAAGGGATTAGCAAAATTGCTCCTAGGCAGCGATAATACAATCTTATCAGACCATCGGGTAGCCAGAGCCTGTAAATGACTTTTCCTTCCATAGTCTACCTTGTTGGGATGGAAATGTCTTCCAGTCAAATCACCAATTGAATCTGTGGTGTAAAATCATCTTTCCCCAGCTCTGTGAATTCTGTATTTTTAGGAGAGATTACAATAAGACGAGAAATCCAGCTTTATGATCCCCTCTGCTGTCTTTGGAGAGAGGGCTACTGGCTCGGGCCCAAATGCTTTTGTCTTGATAAAGTGCCTGGCATTTGAAATTGTTATTGTGAAGGGGAAAGAGAGAGTTACAACATGCTTACACAAAAGACTAGCAGCCAGCGGTACATGTTCCCGGCGGCCACCCATCGCCTTGCTAATCCCTGGAGCTCTTTATTACCAGGATATTCAGCAACATTAGACTGTGATGGCAGAGATGCTGGCAGTAGATGTCCATTTCACTCTAGAGTTGGGACAAGGCCACAGAGACCAGAAAACAGCATACTTAATGTCAGAGGGATGAAAGGGATGCATTTTAAAAAATAATCTTGCTGTTTCTTTTTGTTTTAAACCACAGTAATTCGCCCTTAACCCCATCTTCCCCATCCACCCTCTTCCCCTTTCTTGTAACAAAAGAAACAAAAATATTGAAGCAAAGCCAATGGATGTGGCAACTATATTTTTTCTTCTTCCCTCCTTCTCCTCCCCCTACGCAAAATAGCAAAGAAAATTCTCATGGCTCTCCTAAAAGAGAAGAGACATATTTCTCTATCAGCTCTTCAGGACAGAGACAGTAGATTACCATTCAGCCATACAAAATTTTAACTTCATTTTTATATGTTTAATTAGCCCTAGTTATAGGAATGGCAGACTATGCACTGCCATCAAAATTGGAGCAACAATGGACCAATATGGGCTTTTAGGTAGGTAAGGCTTATCTGGAGATACTACCGCCACCACCACCACCACCATCACTACTACTACTACTACTACTACTGCTACTACTACTGCTACTACTACTACTACTACTGCTGCTACTGCTGCTGCTACTACTACTGCTGCTGCTACTACTACTACTACTACTACTACTACTACTACTATCAATGATAACTAACATTTATACAGCATTTATTGTGTGCCAGCCGCTGTGCTGAGTGCTCCACAATCATTCTCATTTGGTCCTCACAACAACCCTTGGAGGTAGGTGCGATTACTATCCCCCAACCCCCCTCTACAGTTGAGAAAACTGAGCAAATAGGGGTTAAGTGACTTGTCCAGTGTCACATAGCTAAGTGTCTGCGGTTACATTTGAACTCAGGTCTTCCCGAGTCCAGGTTTGGTGCTCTATGAGGCTTGCCAGTTTCTACTGTTTTCTGGGTTGGTGCTTTCTGTCATATTACACTAGAAAAATATATGAGGTTCACAAAAAGTTCATGCCATTTTTTTGGTCATCGATAGTAAAACCTGACATAGAATAAAATGAATTTTATGGACACCGTGCAGAAATAGCTTTTACTGATTCTTTAGCGTTTGAGCATCTATATAAGAGTCCTTTGGTTCAAGTGGTATGATGGGAATCTTTAACTATTTATGTAACCCCCTACCTGATGTTCCTGCTTATAATCTTGTCCTTTTTAGAATTCATCCTTCACACATGTGCTAAAATAATCTTTTTTTATGGCACCAGTTTGACCTCATCACTCCCCTCCTAAAGAGCCCTCAGTGGGTCCCTATTGTCTGTAGGATAAAATATATCTTATTTAGCACTGGAGATCTTCTACAATCGCTCTCCCACCTGTGTTTACTTGGGTTTCTACTGCTAGGCTTTCCTTTAACTGGTTTTGCCTTCTTTTCTCTGTTTTATAGACCCATATTATTGTTTATTGTCTTTAAATCAGACCTAGACTTGGCTATTTATCACTTTTACCCATTACTGTTTTTTTTTAAAGATAATGACTGTATTTTATTCAACATTCCCTTCTGTAAGATTTTGAATTCCAAATATTTTTCTCCCTCCCTCTCCTCCTCCACCCAAGACAGCAAGCAATCGGATAAAGCCAATACATATACAATCATATCAAGCATATTTCCACATTAGTCATGTTGTGAAAGAAGAATCAAAACCAAAGGGAAAAGCCACAAGAAAGAAAAAAACCAACAAAAAAAAAGAATATAGTATGCTTCAATCAGCATTCAGACTCCCTAGTTCTTTCTCTGGATGAGGAGAGCATTTTCCACTATGAATCTTTTGAGATGGTCTTAGATCATTGTATTGTTGAGAGGAGCTAAGTCTATCAAAGTTGATCATCACACAATGTTGCTGTTACTGTTGCTGTTACAATGTTCTCCTGGTTCTGCTCCCCTCACTCAGCATCAGTTCATGTAAGACTTTCAAGGTTTTGTGTCACAGTGCCTTATGCAGAGAAGGCACTTGAGAATTGTTTTTGAATCAAACTGAACAGTGTCTGAGATATTTTCATATTTAAACATTATTATAGGGAAAGAAAGCTGGAATGACTGTCACCATGCCTAAATTCTTGCCCAAACCCTACTATTAACTAGCTATGACACCTTGGGAAAATCAAGGAGTACTGCACCTGAACATCCTCCCTCATCTATTAAATGAGAGAGCTGGACCAGATTCCTCTTGGTTGAGGAACCGTAATCGAAACAAATACCATCATTTCTGAAAAGGGCAATCAGTTGCCATTCACCTATAATATTTTCTTCCTCTATTAGAGTGTAAGTTCCTTGAGTACAATGAGTCTTGTTTTTTCATTTGTATATTCAGGGCTTAGCACAGTGCCTGGCATACAGCAAGCACTTAATAAAGGTTTTTCATTCATTCATTTACTCATGATTCATTTTAGCTCAAAATTGTTATGACATAGGACTTGGCATAGATTTCAGAGCTGGAAGAGACCTAAGAATTCATGTTCAATCCTTTCACTTAACAAATGAGGAAACCAAGTTCCTAAGAGGTTATATGACTTTCCTAAGTTGACATAACTAGCAAGTGTCTGAGGAGGGATTTGAACTCAAATTTTCTTGACTTAAAGTTCATATAAAGTGTTTTAAGCCACACTATGGAATCTTAGTTTGGAAGATTCCAAGCTTATCCCATATAAAATTTCTGGAAAGATGATTGCTCTCAATATTAAGGTTTAATTTACTTCATAATCATGTATCAGAAGTAAATCTATAATACTACTCTTGTAAGGGGATGGAGATATAGGGAGGAAGCTAGTGAACATGTTTAGTTGATGCAATCTCTCATGAAGAAAAGGTTAGGAAGGCTGTTCCTGGAGAGGTATGACAATGCTATTAAATCAGCTAACAATAATTTGTGATGGACCTACTATGTGCAAGGGATAGATACAACTCCCTCCCAACTATAAACAAACAAAAATGACAAAAACAGCTCCAATACTCAAGAAATTTACAATCTAATGGGGGAGACCACTTACATACAGCAATATACGGGCAAGATATACACTTGGCAAATTGGAATTAATCTCAAGGGAAAGGTATTAGACATGCAATGGAAATTCTTTTTAAAAATTTATTTATTTTTCAGTTCTTAACATTCATTTCCACAAGAATTTGAATTCAAAATTTTCTTCTCATCTCTCCCCACACCTTACCCCAGGACAGCAAGCACCCCATCCACTCCTTCTTCCAGTCTATCCTCCCTTCTATTACTCACCCTTCTTCTATCCTCCTTCCCCTCTATTTTCCTGTAGAGCAAAATAGATCTTCTCCTCCCTCTTCTCCTCCATTGTAAAAGTTTCTTCCCTCTTTTATGTGAGATGATTTGCTACATTCTACCTCTCCCTTTCTCTCTTAGTACATTCCATTCAACAGTAAGTTTTATTTTTTTAGGCATTCTCCTTTCATATTCAGTTCACTCTGTACCTTCGGTCTATGTGCATACACACACACACACACACGTACGTATGCATACCTATGCATATATACATACCCCTACACACCTACATATTTGACCAATTCTGCTTTTTAAAACGTTCTTCTCCTCATTGACTTTTTGGACCTCTTTTGACATTTTGGTTAGTCTATTTTTAAAAGTGTTATTTTCTTCAGTCTCTTTTAGCAAGCTGTTGACTTGTTTTTCATGATTTTCTTGTATTGCTCTCATTTCTCTTCTCAATTTTTCCTCTCCCTTTCTTACTTGATTTTCAAAATCCTTTCTGAGCTCTTCCATGGCCTGAGGCCATTGCATATTTCTTTGGAGGTTTTGGATGTAGAAGCCTTGACTTTGATGTCTTCCTCTGATGATATGCTTTGTTCTTCCTCATCCAAAAGGATGAAAGAAAATACCTTTTCACCAGAAAGTAACCTTCTATAGTTTTATTTTTTCCCCATTTTTGAGAATTTTCCCATCCAGTTACTTGACTTTTGAGTCCTTTGTCAAGTGGAGGATATACTCTAGGGACTGTAAGTTCTTAGTTCCTCCAAAGTGGCACAAACAAGGGAGAGGAGTTTACTCCTCTCCTGGCCTATGCTCTGGTCTGTGAGCAACCACAAGCACTCTTTTCTGCCCAGGATCTGTGAGTAGGATTCCCTCTCCACAGTTGCCACCAGTTCCACCAAACCAGCATTCTTCCTCACCCCATGACTGCCGCTCAGAACTGAGACCCAGATCAGTTGCTTGGTTCCCCCAGGTCTTTAGACTGAGAGCTCCAAAAGTGGCTGCTACTGCCTCCCTGGGGCTGGGATCAGACCACACACTCCTCTCACTCAGGTGAAAGAGATTTTTCATTGACCTTTGAAGTTATCTTTGGCAATTTTGGGTTGAGATACCTGGGAACCTCAATTAATACCCATGATTCCATGCTGTGAAGCCTGCTCCTGTCCTGTCTGTGCTGTGTGGCTAGAGCTGGGCTGCTCTCTGTTCTGAGTTAGGTACAATAGACCTTTCATATTGGTCTTCCAGGCAGTCTTGGGATGGAAATATCTTTCACCTTGTTGTTTTGTGGCTTCTGCTGCTCTAGAATACAGAGTCATTTTTAATAGGTATTTTATGGGCTATGGAGGGAGAGTTAGAGCAGGTCCATCTTTCTACTCCACCATCTTGGCTCTGCTTCCCCACAATGGAAATTCTTTAGAGGGATTTGGAGCATATGCATATACTCTGTAATATGTTCCAGTCTACTTGCCACATGATGAAGAGATGCTTTTTTGAGTGGGTATGTAGCAAAAACTGAGGTGCATTCAGAAGTTATACTTGCCAACCCAGAACTGTCTTCTCTTGATATGAGTGGCTCCACTTAGGTGAGAAAAGAGAGACAGTGTTGTAAGGGGAGACCATGGATCTTTCCCATCAGAGGCAGATGTGTGGCCCATCCATTTACACCTCAGTGATTGTCCTGTCCTGTTTTTGGTTGAAGGGAATGAAGATGGCTATGGCCTTGTGAAATTTTAAAGGTCAAAAGAATGAGCCACTAGAAGGTCTAGGAGTTGAATCTATGCTGTTTTTCCAACCAGCCAGTCTGACGCTGAGGCCTTGAGACCTTTGACTGACCTTCAGGATTCAGTCCAGAGATGGGAACTCATACAGTCACACTGATAAATGTAAATGTTCACTTAGTAGGACTAATGCTATGTGGAAACTTCTTTGGGTCTGAACCCATCTCTCAAGGGACCTAAGTGTTGTGGGAGAAAGTGTGTCCCACCATGTTGGTGGGCAGAAATATTTGTAGTTTTGTGCTTGCAATATCTTCAAAGTAAATATCCTTCTACAAAAACCGATTGGTTGTTAAGTGGAAGTAGGGATTTAAATACTAGCAGCTAACACTGAATTGAACACACTTAAATGGTGAGTCAAGTTAATAGCCTTGGTGAAAGACATCCTAACCCTCCAGGAGTATGCCTAAGAATCTTTGCTGCCTAAGGGAGGATTGAGCTATTGCCACACTGTCTACATTTTTTTAAGGGTTGGGGAGAAGAATTTGGATTTAGGATTTTAGGAATCTGAGTCTCCATTGCTGCAGATTGACAAGTCAGGAGCAAATTATAGTCTTGCACCTTGCATCAAGGTTAAGTGACTTGCCCATGACAACTCAGCAAGTAAGCATGAGAATCAAGACTCAGCCTTAGGTCATCCTGATCCTATTGCTGGCCCTCTATCTCCCATGCCATGCTGCCTTTTGTCCCTAAAGATAAAGGTAGCAATATGTTTTATTTCAGTGAAAATAAAGAACATGTTTAATTGTAATTAATTAAAGCAAGCACAAGCATTTATCTTTTGGCAGATAATTTATCTGTTTCTTGCTCTAGAATTCTGAATTCCCTGTGTACTTCATAGTAGTCATGGTGTGTTAATGAGAGCTTAATAAGCAAATGGGGCTACCCGCATGGATGAAAAATGAAACTAGGTTGACAAGCTTTCATTGACACCACTAGGTCAAAAGAAAAAATGAAATAAAGAATGAACTTTCTCAAAAAAAAAGGTGCAAATATTTTCCTGCGCACACAAATAGATCCCTTAATTTTATACCAGAAAAAGTTAAAATCACACAATCTTCTAAAACCATGACAGTAATGTGAAGTAATTGAATATTTCTAATAATCCGACATTGATCATTTCCCTAGTCATCTGTAGACAAATTTGTAAAGTTCTATAGCTTATGGAACGTAATTATTTCTGTTCATTTTATTCATTTTCTCTGGGAATCATGGCCCTGGATGGGGGAGGAGTAGGGCACAGCCAGCCTAGCTGCCTTACAGAATTTAAGAGAGAACAGAGAAGAGGGAGGTGATCATGGCTTGCATTAATATCTATGTAGTGCTCTTCTGATCAAGGAGAGAATCTTAATTTAGCATCATTTGAGTAAAGTAGATTTTGGTGTTTTTACCTTATCTCTCATATAGTCATTAAAACTAGCTCATTTAAATAAATAATATCACTTCAGTATTTTCCTTCTTTTAAAAAAAGTTTTCAAAAGAAATAGTAGGAAAGAGAGAGTCTATTGTAGTAGAATTACAGAGTTCTCATCATATTAGGCAAATGCATTACTTAAATTCAAGGGATTTTTATCTGTCAAAGGGAAAATATGTATGTATGAATATATACTAATTGTCCCCAAAGTCTTAGGGCATTTTAAAGCCATTGTAGCTTAAAAATGCCCTAAGAATTTTGGGACACTCCATAAGTATAAAATTGTGTTGATCCTTTATCTATAGTGACTAGGGTGCTTTTTAAAAAATGATTAAATTCCAGGATTAAAACCAAGTATCAGAGATTTAAAGTTGTTAAAACACTAGATTAAGATGTTCCCAGTTTCTCTTTCCAGATGTTTGAGAATATATTTTATGTGTCCAAATAGCAAATTACCCAGTTCTTCATTTAAAGAAAAATATGTGTGTGTGTATGTATGTGTGTGTATGTGTATGTGTGTGTGTGTCTGTGTGTGTATTGATCCCAATTTTTCCCTTTGAATTCCTTAGAGGATCAGCAGAACATTTTGATAAAGGTAGAGGAGGGAAAATAATTTCTGTATCATTCCTTGCTTTATTTCAATGTTCAATTACTTTAAAGGAATGCTATCCACAGCAGGCAATGGTCTGGCTTTTTGAATCTGTATTTAAGGAATGGTAATAGTCTTCAATATTATTTGGTTTTCCTTACCTCTTTATTCAACTCTGGTACTGTTCAGAAGTGTTTAGCCTAAACTATCCATGCAGGGAAAACTAGAGTGATGAAGAAGGTCTATTGCTCGGGATAGGACACATAGATTAAAGGAGACTCCTAGAAGATCGTCCATCAATACATATATTATGGACGCATACTGCACAGGGATGATGGATTGGACACAGAACTGTCATAGGAGGAAGTGAGAAGACTGAATTGTTTTGGGGGTTTTATAGTCCTTTCAATGATCCTGAGCCTCTCCCTGAAACAAAACCTGTATTTAAAAAATATTGATCCTGAAATGATAAAGCCCATGATCCAGAAAATACTATAATTTCTGAACAGTCAAAATTATAGATCACTCAAAGGGCAACAGAGGGATTTGTGGTAGATATAAATCAGCTTCACTATCGCCAATATCAAACTGTGCCCAAGAAATGACACAAGAAATAGCAATTAAGTGTGACTTGCCCAAGTTTTTACAGTTAGTGGAAGGAGTCTTAGAAGCTATTTATTTCCACTCTTTCATTTTACAGATGAGAAAACTGAGGCACAGTTATGTGACCTGCCCAGAGTCACGTAGATAATAAGTATCTGGAGTAGAATTTGGATTGAGGTTTTCCTGACTTCAAGTCTATAAAGTTCAATTCAAATACCACCTCTTTCAGGAAGCCTTCCTTCATCCTCCTTGTTAGTAATTGCCTTTTTCCTATTAGACCTCATGTAGCACTTTATCTTATATTTTCGAAATGTATTTCTCATACAGTTCTCATGGTTATTTGTGTCTATGTGTATACACACATATACACACATCTTCCATTATGTAATAAACTGGCTATATATGCCATCTCTCTTTTATAACAAGTTCTATGAGTATAGACACCACATCTTAGCTAAACTTAGAGCTTTCATGGGAAAGAAGGCAAAGCTAAGAGAAATGAATGAAAGTTCCTAAGAGCCTGTTTTTTGCTCAAGACCTGCAGGAGAAATTCTGAATACTTAGATCTGTCCCAAAGTGGAAAGAATTGTTCCTAGGGATAGTGAGCCTCCCATCACTTGTGGTGTTGAAGCAGAGTTTGAACATTTACATTTTGGTCATTCTATAGAGAGCATTTGGAATCAGCCACAATTTAAATTTAAACTCCTTTGATTCTATCCATAGGTATGTTTAGAGCACAGAGTAGAGGTACCAGTATAAACCAGGGGAACATTACCATTATAGTTTCCCGTTTCTTAAGGGTCAATAGTAATACTCCATCAGAGAAGACTATATATTTATGCATGACTAGAATTTTGTGCATAAGTTTTCACTTAAACAAAACTGAAATCTGCTTAGCTGCATCTTCCACCCATTGCTCATAGTTGTAATATCCAAGGCCAAGGTGATCCCTTTCCCATATAACTGTCCTTTGAACACTTGAAGATGGCTATTATATATCATGTCACCCCTAAATTTAATTTTTCCCTTCATTATTTATAGTGTTTTTCTGCAATAGCTTATGAAGTTTGGGATTTTTGTTGTTACAAGGAGTTGGTTTCGAATATCAACTTTTTCTCAAATGAATTAAAATCCCATGTATGGGAAGTCAAGTTGATAGATTAAAAATAAAATATGTTGAAGTAGTGTTGCAATTCATAATGTCCATTTTTTCTAGATAATCCTCATTGGTTACATTTGATTTTTGCTGTTACCAGGTTTGAAACTGTCTTTTCAAAATAAGAAAGCACTAGACATGTACTAGAAGAATGACAAACTGCAATGTCAATGTTCAAATTTATTGGTCAACTGCTTATGGGAACCATTTCCCAGTCCTTTTTTTGGAGGTGAGCATATAATGGTTGAATTCAGAAACTAGGTCTGGCAACTATAATGGGTTTGTGACACATTACTAGAACACATGGTTCTGACTGTTCTACTTAAGAGTGGATAGAAAAAGTAGATAATTCTGACAGAATCAATGATGTCAAAATAAGTTCAAGTTTCGGGTACAAAGCTGCTGCTGATACATTATTTTCACTGGAAGGCATTGGCCATGCAATCCTTCAACATTTCCATGACAGCTGTCCACACAAGAGTGATACTGTTATGTTCAGAGAAGCTCCAAAGACTCAAAAGAAAGGAGGAATGGAATATTGTTTTTGACTGGGTTCACAATGAAAACAGGTCAATATGTCCATGTCACTCATCCAGAGTAGTGGGAATGAGCAAAAAAGAGAACCATTCATTGTCGTTGTCACTCAGTCAACTAGCATATATTAGGTGACTTTTATGTCTTAGGCACTATGCTAAGTGCATGAGATGCAAAGAATGGCCAAAAATAGTTCCAGCTCTCAAGGAGCTCAAAGTCTAATGGAGTTTACAGTTGTACACTCACTAATACTTAGATAACATCTTGATGTCAAGTGAAAAATACTTCATATTAATAAAGAACAAGGGATATGCTGATCTTTGAGAAATGCTTGGGAAATAAAAAGACAAGAAACTAGGCGTCATCCAATAATTATAGTAACTAACATATATCACCACCATCATTATCACTGTCATCATTTTATCCACTTGGGCAATAGTCCTTAGAACATTACATGCAACTGAAGCCTAGGATAGTGATTTGTCCTTGGGCTATTTTTCTGTCTGAAATCTATTGAAGCATACGTGAAGGATGAAATAACAATGATAGTAAATAAGGATTACTATAAATAAGTTAGTATATTCTAACAATTATGGAATGTATTTTTAGTGGTCTAGTATTAATTAAAAGGAGTAGTGTGTTAAGGTTTGCAAAGATTACCTCATTTAATCCTCAAGAACCCAGTGAGGAAGGTATTACTCCCATTTTATACAAAACACTTGGCAGTGGGAGCTAAGGAAACCAAGACTGAGAAAGGTTGCTGCTAGTAAGTACCTACATCACTCTATTAGATGATAGGCTAATTAATAGATTGATACTCAAGAATCTCTTGATTTATTCACTATAGGAACTTTTTCCAGTGGGTACTAAAGAAGTCTATAACTTAGTAGGTAATTTTTAAGAGGCTCCGAGGAACTTAAACTGATTTGCCCATGTCAACATAGCAGGTAAATTTCCAAGGGGAGATTTGAACTCAGATCTTCTTGATTCTAAGTTGAACACTCTATCCTCAGTGTCATGACTTCCCTCTTTAAAAACCCTTTAAAAATATAATTACTACAGTGTGGTACTACAGTAGGTAACACAGTGAAGATCTATCATGGTAACCTAAATCTTAATTAGTGACACTTTAGGTAAAAGTATGTCCTTGTTGTCCAGTAGTGACCCCCATTTAGAGTTTCCTTGGTAAAGACACTGGAGGGCTCTACCATTTCCTTTTTGGAGCTCATTTTACTGATGAGAAAATGGAGGCAAACAGGGTTAAGTGACTTGTCCGGGGTCACATAGCTAGTAAATGTCTGAGGTTGAATTTGAACTCAGGTCTTCTTGACTCTAGGTCAAAGTGCTTTGTCCACTGCACCACCTAACTTCCTTGAAAGTATTTCCAATACCATGTAATTCATATAAGATTAAGTATGATCCCACATATTTTACTATTTTGCATCTCCTAACAGTTCGTCAAAAAAAAGGTTCTATTTTTCTGGCAACTATAATCATACTGTAGTTTCTTAATTCAAAAGAGGCATTATAATAACAGTTGGCATTTATATGATGCTTAAAGATTGCTAAGGGATATACATATATATATTTCCATTATATATACACATATATTATATACATTCATATACATATACACACATCATCATCATATTTAAACCTCACAGGCTGGGAGGTAAGTATTCCAGGTTCCTTTTATTTCCATTTTGAGGAAGAGGAAGACAAAGCTTAGAATGAGGTTAAATAACAACCATGTCCACATAGCTGGGAAATGCTGGTGATGAGACTTTGTTCCAGGCCTCCAAGTTCCTACTCGATCCACTGTGCCACAGTGATTCTGGTTAGGTGAGCTTGGCTACCACAGAGGTCCTGTGTAAACTAAACAGGAAAGTTACTGTTGCCCCAGATGTATATATTTGAGTATACTGTGTCTTCTATTACATTAGCTACTGATTCTTTGCTTTGTAGAACTCACTCACATGATAAAACAAAATGACACTATTTGTAAACTACTTTAGTCACTGTTTTGCTTCAAGATGGTGGCCTGACTCCCTTATTTAACTTAATGATATCCTGATGCCAATTTGGAGAGTTCTAAATACTAATAGTCACTGATATTTCTAGATTTCTTTTTGTAGTCAGTTACCTGGTATGAGTCTCAAAATTCTTTGAAGTGAATAATATAGGTATTATTTTCCTCCTTTTATGGATGAAGTAACTGAGGGTCTGAAAGGTGAAAGGAGTTGCCTGTGGTTACTTAGCTAGTGGGCATTTAGGTGGCACAGTGGACAGAGTACCAGGCATTGAGTCAGGAAGACCTGAGTTGAAATTTGGCCTCATATACTACTAGCTGTGTGACCTTGGGCAAGTCACTTAACCTTGTTTGCTTCAGCTTCCTCATCTGTAAAATGAGCTGGAGAAGGAAATGGTCAACCAATCCAGTATCTTTGGAAGAAAACCCCAAATGAGGTCATTAAGAATCAGACATAACTGAAAAATGACTCAGCGATAACCTGACTAATGTCAGAAGTAGAACTCAAAGCCAAGGTAAGCTTAATTTCAGGTATTAACGTTTTACACCATGTTGTCATGATATTTCATCTATAGTTTTGCTATTTCACACTTGTGATTTTGGCCAAATCAAGAGGGTCATTATGTGGAGCAGTGGTAGCTAGGTGGTTCAGTGGGTAGAACATTGGACCTGGTATTAGAAAGATTATAGTTCAGATCAAGTATAAGAGACATTTACTAGCTTTATATGTCCCAGGCAAGTTCCTTAACTTCTACCTCGATTTCCTCATCTGTTAAATAGGGATAATGATGACACTTACCTTCAAGAGGTGATGTAAGAATTAAGTGAGATAATATTTGAAAAGTGCTTTGCAAACCTCAAAAAACTATAGAAGTGCTATTAATAATAATAAAGTACTTTTTCTATTTCACTTCTCCTTTTCAGTTTGACAGGAGAAAGGCCACCTTAATAGTTCATTCAGTCCAATTTTTATTACTTGACAAAGAAACCAAGGGACTTTTGGTAGAATACAGCAGATATTCCATTGTGAATTACCTTCTTAGAGCAGGGTTAGGACCCAGATTTCCTGAGAAGTCATTCAGTTCTTTTTGAACTGTAGCACATGGCTTCTTTAGAGATTCACCTGTTCCTTTGAGGGAGAATAAATTGACAGGATTGAATTCCATCTTGTCTTCTTGCATGCCAGCTTTCATACCTTGTTGTTTATCAAAACATGGACATTTATTTACCCCTTTGGTTTGCTGTTCTAATGATCTAGAGAACGGTAGAAAATACAGCCCCTACGGGCTGCCCCATTGCCTACAAAAGCAGATTACTTCATTAAGTTCATTGGATTTTGGAGGAATGTGTCCTGAGTGGAATTGGACAACAACCAAAAAATGAGAAGTTTTGGGGCTCATCTGTTGGTGGAATGGATCAAAAGGAGGATCAGAGATTTAGCTATGGAAAGTATCTGTAGTTTTACTTTTCAGAGGAGAAACACATGGTGATTTGTACAGTTACGCAAAAGTTCCTTTGGTTGGAGGAGATCCTTCCTCCACATGCATCCTAATAAGGTGGAATTTGCCTAAAAGTAATTCCAACCATACCTTTTCACCCTTAGCCTCACTTCTAAAAGTCAGGCAGATGGGAGGAAAGTGTGGTTCTAAGACAGTTGACTGAAAACAGATACAAAGAATCTTGAAATTAGAAGGAATCTTAGAAACTCTTTAGTTTAGTCTCCACAACATTCTTCACTGGCAGGCATCTGGCTTCTTCTTGCATACTATCAGTGATGGGAACACCTTCCTTTCCCACAGACTATTCTCAAGTTATTTCCTTTTATTCCTCAGCACGTGCTACATGTTTCAGTCATGCCAGCTTGATGGCCATAACTTGTATGCCACATGTCATCTCCCATCTCCCTACCTTTGCCCAGGCTTTCTTCCTTGCCTAGAATGCTGTTTCTCTTCACCCCCATCCTTTTCTCCATTAAAGGCTCAGTTCAAGGGTCCTCTCTGGCACAAGATTTTTCTTTTTCTCATTCCAATTACTGTTCCTTCACCATCACCAAGTAATTATTTTCATCTTATTTAGACTTTGTATTTACTTGTATATGTATGTATATGTATCCAGTTGTCTTCCAAGAGTAGTAGAATGTAAGCTTTTTGTAGGCAGGCATTTGTCCTTTTTCATCTGATGCCCATCATACTGACAGACTCATTGCCAATGCTAAATAGGTTTTCATTGATTTGAATTGAATTTGATTGCACCAGGTTATTCCTTGTTTCTTTTTCTGGCAGTGATGATTGGTTTCTTGTTTGTCAATGAGGTGGTTCAGTGAATGGAATGGGAAGTTGAATTCAGGAAAGCCTGATTTCAAATCCTGCCTTAGATATTTACTAGATATGTGATGCTTGACAAGTCACTGAACCTCCTTCAGTCTAGATTTCTCTTTCCTAAAACAAGACTAATAATATTGCCTACCTTACCAGGCTGTTATGACAATAAGATGACATAATACATGTAAAGCCCTTTGTAAATCTTCAATCATGATATCACTGTATGCTGGAAATCTGACACGTTGGATCCAATTGGCCTCATTGGGACTTCCCCTTATTGACCTTGAGTCAACTTTCTGGAAGCACATAGAACTCTAGTCTCCTTTCTATGGGATAGTCTGTTTTTTTTAACAAGTGAGTTAAATGTTAAACCTGTCAGAATTATTTTAGATTTTTGAAAAATTTGAATGTAAGAGGAATTCATCTCAAAGTTGTCAAAGACAGTATCAGTCTAACTGCATGATGGTACAAATATTAATGGATAGTAATAAAGTCCATTACCACCATCCATCCCAGAGTGTTTGTCTGAGGGAGCTGACCCACTGCCTACAGCAACATGAATACTGCTGCTGAGCATGTTGGCAGCCAACTTTGTCTGCCAAACCCCAAGTTATTGGTCATTTTATGGATGTCACCATAGTCACTTAACCTCAATATTCCCTTACAATAAAGCAAAGCCATTCCAAGAGGCAATTAGCATGTTAATCACCATTTTGATTTTATATATTGTAGCCCTGTGGCAAACATATTGAATGTCACTGTCACTGAAGGCCAAGTTCCTTATCAGGGAAATTATATTCATTTTGCATTTAGTTCTGATCCCATCCTATTGCAAACAAACCTTGCTTTTTAAAAACTCCTTTTGAGGTCAGTGAATGTGGAGCCACATGCCAGTTTTATTTTGCTTTTTTACTTAAAAGAAAGGAATCATCTACTTTCCCAAATAGGGCTTTAATTACTAGAAAAGAGTGGCTTCCTAATAGTAATATGTAAAGTTGAAATGTTTCAAAGACCTTGTAAGCTTTAGAATAAAGAAGGGAAGGGGCACAGAATTTGGAATTTGGGCACTGGTGTACCTCAGATCTTTGGCAAGACATTTAGCTCACGGGGACTCAATTATCTTATTTGTTAAATAAAAGAGGAGGGGAGAGATTATCCTAGCTGTTCTATAATATCTCCCTTTACTGAAAATCTGAGATTCAAAAAGCAAACAAATTAAAGAGGGAAAGGAAATCACACAACAATGGATTTGGAGTCGGAAAGACCTGGGTTCAGATCCTACCTCATACTCTTATTGTACAGCCATGAACAAATCACTTTCCTCTTCCTTTCTTTTCCTCTGTCCACATATTACAGATGGATTGTTCTGTGATAACAAAAAGATTCAGAAAGTCTATTTGAGCCCCAGTTTTCCCATCTATATAATGAGGCTGATAACAGCTGTAGCACTTACCTTATAGGGTCATTGTGAAGGTCAAAATATGTATGTTAAGTATTTTAGACCTTAAACCATTATATGCATGCAAGTTATCACCACTGTTGTGACTACTGCTCTTCTCTTTTCAGGTTTTGATTCTTAAGCAAAATTATAACAATAGTTAATACTTACCTAACGCTTACAATTTCTCAAAGCACTTTACATACATCTTCCCATTTCAGTCTCACAACCCTATATGGGAAGTGGCACCATTTTGTTTTATAGATGAAGAAGCTGAAGCCCTGGGAAGTCGTGACATGTCTAGAGTGAAACACCTTTAAGTGTTTAAGTCAAGATTTGAATCTCAGTCTTGATGATTTTGAACCTAGCTTCGGTCCTGAAGACACACAGGTTGTACTTTCTTTCTGCCTAGGATCCCATACTAGGACAGATCCATTTTCTGAGATGAGATCAGATTGGCATATTGCTTCATTCAGAAGTTCACAGTGTTTCCAAACTGAGGAGGCTATTTGTACAATAGGGACCTTATAGAACATTCAGGCCAGTTCTTTCCATTTTACACAGGAAGTCAAGGCCCCAAGGAACAGTTGGGAAAATGAGGAATGGAAGAGAATGGAAGAAAGGGAAGAGAAAAGAAAAGGAAGGGTGAGCACATGTTTTGTCACTGTTATTGTTTATATTACCCCTAAAAAAGGTGTAGTTCATTTTAATACAGATGATAAGTTTCAAGATTTGGTATTAGTAACCATAACTTTTCAGGTAAATATGTTTCCATAAAGGTAGAGCTGAAACCCTCTTCTGTTTCCAGTGCCTCGACTATGTTGGAACAATTTTTAAATTAATCAAATAACCAGAGACTAAATACAAACGGGGTCTGTGAAGGATGTTCTGGGGTCAGCTCAGAGACTTGAGAATGGATGGTTTTTCAGATTTTCAGTGTGAACATCTCCATCTCTGAAATCTGCAAAAGCAACAAATGAGGGCTTGATTTCTTGTTTTGTTCATTGTCTAGATTTAAGTAAGGGTTGGAGAAATGTTAATGCAGTTTAAATTTAGAAGTGTGTTGTATACTTTTTTTTGGGGGGAGGCAATTGTTACATATTTACATGGATAGTCTTTGTGTGAGGGTCTGGTCACACTCTAGGCAATTTGCATAAAAGAAAGAGACTGTCTTCAAACTTAGGGAAAGGATTTCTGAGTGTCTGTATTCCAAAGGTTTAAATAAGTATTGTATTTTCAACATACGTTTGAGAAACAAAGAGAGGACAGAGTTGTAGCAGAGAAATGAGATCTTAAAAAGTTATTGACTCGATAGACCTCTTGGAATGGGAAAACCAAATTGAAAAAAGTCCCAAAAAAAGGGCAGCTCTTTCTCCACCTCCCCCTAGAAATGCCCAATTATCCACAGACAATATAATGCAGGTATCCCAAAAGTCTTAGGGTAACTTGGAACTTCAATTGATGCACTAACTGCACAAAGACTTTTGGAACACCCTGTTTCACTACCTTAATGTTTCCTGTAAAGTGAATTTAGCTTCAACCACAAAAAGGCCAGTAAGTTTAGATAGAGAGCCCAACCTCCACCTAGGGTTAGAGATTTTCCTAACTGGGCTTCAGAGCAATTATAACTGAATTCAGAACTTTTTTATCTAAAATAAACTTCCTAAAGGAGAAGGAAAGGGAACCAAATGGACCTTAGTGATCATTCCATTGCCCCCAAGGCTTAAAATGAGCTAATTATTATAACAAGGTGTTACGTTTTAAAACTTCAAGGATGTGGGGTTTTGATTATGGGACCACACCCTCCCATGCCTTCATACATGATTCCATGCTTTGCTCTTGTTAGTAGTCATTACCTGGAAGTCAATCTAATGATGACACTCTCCAGATTTAGCTAGGCTAATCTTTGGACTGCTGACATCTTGTCCATTCCTAAGCCTCAAATAGAAATCTTCTGGCTCTGTAGAACCTGCAGGAACTGTCCCCCAGATGGCATAGCTTTCAAGAAGTCAGCATCATTTCATGGGACAGTGAATGATAAGAAAGAGAATGATCGTGGAGGGTCTTCTAGAGGTTATTGGAAAAAAATGAATTTCAGGGGGAACAGCAATTTTACTTATGAAACTGCTATCATTGAACATTTGGGTCTCTAATCCAGGGTTTTCAGTTCATGTTTCTCCAATAAGCATTTTTATCTCCATGACTAAAAGCAGATCCAACATTTCATTCACCAAATTTTCTTTTCCCATTAGTATTCACTCTAACTCATTTAAACTCAGATTCAGATAGAGAAGAGATTCAATGGGGATCACTGTTGACCTGATTAAACAGACACAAGGAAGCATATTTATTAGCGTAGTATAGGGAGAAGTAGCATTCCATCCTTTTTTTCATTATTAAAGCTGATGATGGGCACAGGAAGTACTGAAGCAAATGACTGCATGCACTATGTAAATTTCCTTGAGTACTGAGCCAACTAAGTTCTGTAAATTTCTGACCTACTTTATTCAGACTGTTTAGCACCCACCATAGTCTCTACTGTCAATCATAATGACAACTGCAAATTCCCAGATGCATTTGATCTGAGAAGGACGGAAATGTCTGGAGATGCCCTGAGTAAAGAGAAGATAGAGAAGAAAATGAAATTTGTGGGCCTTAGGTTTTACTGTCCATTATAGCTGCTCAAATTACTACGTGGCCCTCCAAGAAGTGACCAAAATGGATCATGAGTGTGACCAATAATTTGAAAAGTCATGAATTGAGACTAAAGAGAGACGATGTAATGTCCACATAACAAATATTTGTAAGCTAGACTGGCACATTTTCTCATCTAGTGCAAAAAGACGAATGCGAACTTTAATAGGAAATTTTGAACTTCTAGAAAATTGGCCTGTCAGTCAGACTTCATAACATGATTTAGGAAAGAGTATTTTTTTCAAGCCCCAGGGAGCAGGAGTGCTGTTGGACTTAACTAATGAGATTTCACTGAAACAGATGAATGTGGGAGAGGATGACTGTGGGAGCACTTTTGTTAAACATTGGAAATGGTTTGATAGCATGGAAAATTCCCGTCTCGGTTAACACTGTTCCTGAGTGGGTTGCTTTGAAGGAATTAGCCACAAAGAATAAGATAAAAATTAAGAAATATACTCTTTTACTTGTTCTTTTTCCTTTCCACCTACAAATATGTTTAGGTCTTTCCCATCCTCAAAAGACCTCTTGAGCTCATTTTCCCTTCAAATTGTCATCTCAAATTTCTTCTCTCTATTCACAGCTATATTTCTAAAAGAGTAGTCTAGTATCTACCACTACTTACTAATGATCTCCTTACTCCTCATCCTTCTCAAATTTGTCTTCCATTTCCATATCAATGTTTCCTTACTGTGATACTCAGTGGATATGGAATCTCTTCAGTATGGTTATTCTCTCCATTAGTAGAGACCACAACAACCCACACTTTCTCATCCTGTACAACTCTGGCCAATGACCTCCTGTCGGTCATCCTTATCCTGTAGAGCTCTTGTCCATATTCTTCTTCAGAGGAGGTACACCCAAACTTCATATAGATGAGAATCTACATCTCACTGATCTCATCGTTTGGATTATTCATCCAAAGGGATTGATTCACTGGTCAAGAGCAGGACACTTTCTTCAGTAAAATATGTAGTAAGAAGAAATCATTAATTCCATTCCCCAGCCTGACTAGAAGTAGAACTTTAGATGCTTTTCAACCTCATATATTGTTTATTGATATGACAGATGAATCACTATTACTTAATACTCATAAATCAAATGGTCATTGTTCTCAGAAAAGTGAATTATGCTGATATTTTTTTCCTCTTAAACCTAGTCATTGGGTTAAAATACACTTTTGATGTGCTAAAAGACCCTGTTATTGTGAAATAAATTAAGACTAGAAAGTCAATGTATAATGTCCACTTGTGTGCTGATCACTGAGGGATGTGTTCATTCATTCATTTGTTACTATTATTTGGTAAATGCCTCTTCGTTTAATCGAGTCTTTTTAATTCTAGAGGGGATTAGAAAATAATTAAGCAATGGTTGCTTCCCTGAGGGAGCTTGCAATGTGACAGGTGAATGGGCTTCATGCACAGAAAATAACAATAGTAGTAAAAATATAATAAGTATACAGGAGTGGTATATAAAGTAGGGTAAAGTAGGGTAAAAACATCTCAATTCTCCCTAAGTACATTTTCTGGAAAGTGGAAACAAAAGGACCACCGGAGACACATTGTCACATAGGGACTAGGTTATTCTCATCTTATGCCAAAGCTCATCCAAGGCACAGAGCAAAAGGCTCTGGAGTTAGGATCTGGATTAGAATCCTACTTCTGAAGGTTACTACCTATGTGACCTTGACCAATCACTTGCAATTTCTGGACATCATTTTTCTAAATCTGCAAGATGGGAATGTTGAAGTATGTGACCTCTGAATTTCCTTCTACTTCTAGATTTATAATTCTGTAGTCTTTAGCTTCATCTACAACTCATATTTGACTAATAACCATATACAATCTAGCCACTTTCCTCAGTTCCATTCTGCTTTACACAGGGAAAAAAGTTCCATATATAGCTCCAGGAAGACTTCTAATTCTTTCTGACACACACAGACAAAACTCCTTTTTAATGGATCAAACCCACCACGATAGATTCCAGGGAAGAGCCCTGAACTCACTGACCAGGTAAAGAGAACTGTTTCAAGGAAGCACTTTGCCTAAAGTCTCAACCTCACAAAAACTTCTATCAATCAGTTTTCAAGGGTTCCTTTGTGCTGGGACTAAGAGAAGAGTTTCAGTTTTCAATCAGATCACCTGCCCTGCTACTCTGCAGTGATTAATTTTTAACAAGTTGACTACTTGCCTTTCTTGAAATGAGACTTCCACCAAGGGAAGCATGTTTCAGCCATACTCTTCCCCTCTTTCTTCTCATCTACCCTTTGTGACATGCACACACCTTTTCTGCTTCAGCATTGCTAGTATACTCCATCTGCTGTGCAATTCAGTGACAGTGGTCTCATGGTTGTTCCTTAAACAAAACATTCCATCTTGTGATTCTGGGTATTTTTACTGGCTGTCCTCTCTGTCAAGAATGCTTTCTCCTCATCTCTACCTCTTGACTTCCTCAATTTCCTTTAAGCTAAATCCTGCTAAAATCCTGCCTTCTAGAGGAAGTCTTTCTCAATTCCTCTTAATTCTTGTACTTTCTCTCTATTGATTATTTCTAATTTATCTTATATACAGCTTGTTTATATATGGTTATTTTCATGTTTTCTCCACCATTAGATTGTGAACTCCTTCAGAGCAGGGGCCAAGATTTGCCTTTCTTTGTATCCCTAACACTTAGCACAGTGCCTGGCATATAGTAGGCACTTAAAATGTTTATTGACTATTAGCTGGTGCAGGGTAGAAGTGCCTTTAATATATTCCAGTGATCTGTCACACTGCAGGCATTGTCTGCCAAGGGGATTTTCACTAGCATTGCTGACATAATAAAACGATGAGATGACCATGGGAGGAAGAAAGTTCAGCAGCGACTTGAGGAAATGAGCAAGGTTTTATAGAGAAGGTAGTAGTGAAGCTGGATCCCAAAGGATTTCCTTACACAGCGATCACTACAACCTTCAAAGACCAGGCATCTGAATCTTAAAGTTTTCCAGAATTATTAGAAACAGTCATGGAGATGGGCTCCTAGAATTTCCTCCCCAGATTATGGTCCCTTGGGCCTGAGATTTGCACTCAGGGGTAATATGGCTTCAGAAGTCATGATATAAACTGCTACACTAGGAACCACTCCTTCACAGGCCTGCAGTTTTACTTCTCTGAAGCCCATAGTGGACAGCCATGTCAAACCCCTTCTTGCTCTTCCAAATAATTCAGATGCCTTATATTTTGGGTAAGATTTCATTGTTATAACCTTATCTCTAGCCTGCTACTTCTTTTTCTAAAACTGCTTCGGATTCCCACAAGAAGACAGTAGAGAAGGCAAAGATGATACATACTATATTAAAGTCTTCAAAGATGTTTTATATTTTGAAATTTAAAGAAGTTAAGGCAAATAAGGCAAATATTGGCTTTCTTGGTCAATAAGAAAATAACCGGCTATTCTCTTTTCCTGGTCACATGAATGATTCTTTAAAAACTAAAAACAGCTAACATGCAGCTCTTGAAGGTTTATAAAATTTGTGTCAACCCAGTTGATCCTTAAAATAATCCTGTGAGGTAGGTACTATCATTATCTCATTTAACAGATGAAGAGTGAGGTTGAAAGCAATTAACTGACTTGATCATGGGTATTGTTCAGTCATTTCTGGGTCTGCATGACTCTGTGGACTTTGTCCATAGGGTTTTTGTGGCAAAGATAGTGGAGGGATTTTGTATTTCCTTTTTCAGTTTGTCTCCATTTTACAGATGAGAAGCAGAGACAAATAGCTTTTGAGTTCCTTGCCCAGGCTTATATAGCTACTAAGTATCTGAGGTTGGATTTGAGCTCAGATCTTGACTCCAGGACATATGCACTATCCACTGCACCAGCTAGCTGCCCCTGACCAGGGTTATACAGCCATTAAGGGTTTGAAACAGGATTTAAACTCAGAGCTTTTTGACTTTAAGTCTAACCATCTATCCTAATCAAATATATGTCAATATATTAAAATATTAGGACCCTACAGATAAATGAGTCTATTCAAATATCTATTCTTAATCACCTAGTGTTTTACTATTTACCTTTCCAACAATATTTCACCACCTACCAAACAATGAGGTGAAGGACAGAAGGGAAAAAAGAAGTGAAATATATCAACAGGTTAACCACACTCAATTGGCACAAATAGATTTTAGGTTGTAAAATGTGAGCAGCACCAGATGTTTCTTTGGTTCCTGGGAAGACCTTTATTGCCTCAAGCTGCCTCTGACTTATGAATGTTCCATCACTGAATGGTGATTAGAAGTAAAACACATAGTATGACAGGCTTCCTCCCCTCTTCCGCAAACCAGAAGGGATTTGGTTCCTAGAACCTTGTCAGCAAATATTGGTGATGTGACCAGCCAAACTGAATAAATCCTACCCTGCAGCCCCTAAAAGCTTACAATTTTGTTTCCTGGATTCTATTACACAAAACTCTCTATAATTGAAAATGAAGATTTATACCAAACTCTTCCAGCTGTTTTTAATGCTTCATGTTTAATGGACTGAACCAAACAAAACTGAACAGAAAAATCTAGCCAGAACAAAGCATACTGACCGTGGGGATCTTAAGTAGCTAGTTTTTGGTCTGATGTTTTTAAAAAATAGGTTGACCACCAAGTTCCAGTCTCTGATCCATATTCTTGCAATGTGGTAGGTTCAATCATGACTTGATTTGATTTTGTTAAAAATAAAACCAAATTGTAGCTTATAAGGATGAAGAAAGATATATTTTAATGAGGCAAAAGAAGGAGGATAAGACATGTGCTCATGTAGAGCCTTAAAGGATAGCACAAGCTCCTTTGACTGTATCACATTGCAACAAGACTTGGTGAGCTGTCATTGGATGCAGGAAAGATGGTCATGGAAGTATGGTTTAGTCAGTAGGATCTTTTGAAGCACATGCTATAGGTAAATTGTCAAAGGGTGTTGGCATTACAGAAAGATAGGGCTTCTTAGGTGCTCCAAAACCTAAGCCACTGCTTATATTTCCAATCTTTACGGTCACCAATAAAACAAAAGTATTTGTAAATACAGATGGGGATTGTATCTGTGATTGCACTGGTATAGGGGACTCCTAGGTGAGGATTCTTTCTCTCTCAATGGAGGTCAGAACCTTCTTAACAACTGAATTGAGAGAACTTTCTAGAATACTAAGATACTGGAGTGATTTGCCATTTCCTTCTTCAGTGAATTTTACAGATGAGGAAACTGAGGGCAGGATGAAGTGCCTTGCCCAGGGACATTTAGCTAGTAAGTATTTGAGGCCAGATTTGAACTCATGTCTTCCTGACTCCAGGCCTGGTGCTCTATCCGTTGGGTCACCCATAGGGAGTCTTTATTATGAGGATTGAATTCTGTTAGTCAGTATTGACATGATGAAGAATGAGGGAAGTAGAGAGGACTGTTTAGTTGAAAGAAATTCATGGAAAGTTGGAAGACAATGCCTTCATACACACACACACACACACACACACACACACACATAAAATCAACACATGGAAGATCTCAGAATTATTGTATATGGCAAATGGAGAGAATGCTGTTACACATCAAAACTTCTTACATAATTAGGTAATGCATTAGTATAACTCAATCCCAGATTTTGCTTCTTATTGGTCCCTCCAACCAACCATGTTTGCACATCATGGTTTTGACTCTTGTTTGTTTTTTGTACAAAACAAGAAACATGTTATGATCATACCACTTCTTCAACATGTTTCTTATAAATGGGAAAGTAAGTGGAGATCCATCTATCTATCTATCTATCTATCTATCTATCTGTCTGTCTGTCTGATCTATCTCTAGAGTCTAGATGTTTAGAACTAACATAGACAAGTCCTCAAACTAAACAATGAGTCTGAGCAGGACCAACTACTTATTGAGGGCATGGAGGGCTCTTGGGTCTGCTTTACTTGAGAATCTTCCACCCTGTCCTTAAAACCTTTAGTTCCATTTATTACTATTGGATGCTGGGACTCCTCTACATTCATATAGCTTCCATGGGAGATATGCGGTATGGGAGTTCCTCTACTAGGGGACAGGGGACATACATATGGGTAGAGACTGAGAAGTACCATGTGGGTTACACTATTGGGAGTAGGGAGGAGGAATGAGGTAGAAGCATAGTTGGACAAAGTCTCTTTGTCCCCTATACAGTGATTCCCCAATCTGATCTTGACATTCCTGACTATAGTTGGTCCCTAAGTGATGGTATGCTTGTCAGACAAGACTATTGTTCAACTGCAATCTGATAGATGCATGAGTTTATTTCCCATTTACTATCTGTGAAGGATTTTAGTGTAGCTGGCTTTTGATAGCAAGGGGCCATGTCTTTAGACTTAAGTTTTCCCTTCAGGGATAGAAGTCAAATAAGTAGCTTGAGTCTAAACAATCATTTCCCTTAGACTAATAATGTTTGGGGGCCAGACAGATATAATTTTACTCTCTCTGTGGAGAGCAGAGTAGCTAGCCTCTCGGCCCCTTCTCTGTCTCCCCTCCAGGAAGGTGTCAAAGTCTCCAGTTGGAGAAGGGTGACGAGACTCCAGACACAGACACAAATATGTTTTTGCCTCCCTTTGGACAACCCATATGTATAGATATATAACCTATATGGATAATGCACATTCTTACATTGAACACAATAGATTATTTTTAAAATCTGGAATCTTTAAAAGTTGTTTATGGTGTATTATTTAAGAGATTTTACCATCCAAAACATTTGGGAATTGAACTCATCTTTATGATGTAACTATCTAATTTGCCTCATACATTTCTCTTCCTGAAATGCAGATGAACAAAGCCCTACAAATTGGCACCATGACAAAATGAGTCTTGAAAAGAGTTTTCAAACCAAAGAAATGACGGCAAGCCACAACTCCCAACCAATCATTTCTGAGTTAAGAACTTTGGAGAGGAATTTCCAGTGTCAAACCTGAGAAGCTCTCTATGTTGGGAATGTCTTCATTTGAAGTTGGAGAGAGGAGGGAAAGAACACACTTGGCAGATGTTCTGATATATTGAGAACCAGAACAGCCAATCAAATCCAAGTGAGTTGTGGGGAAGTTTAATCTTTATTTTTTAGAAGCACACCTGGGATTTTCAAACATCAGAGAACTCAGGAATCACACTAAGAGTTGAAAATAGAGTTTCCACTTTGTGGGCCAGAAGTGAATGCCAGAAGTAGTAGACTAGTGGGGATATGAAGAAAGCTATTTTCTTGCATGTGATATAAAACATCTGCTTTGATGGATCCTCCCCACCCCCCATCTCCTTCCCCTACCACAGTATAGAACCAAACAGTTAGCCAATCAATAAATAACCATTTATTAGTGCCTACTACTTAGCAAGCACTGTGTTTTTTACTGGACAAATTACTTAACTGTTCCTAGTCTTAATTTTATCATTTGCAAAATGGAGTAAAATGGTACCTACTTCAAGGTTTGTCATAAGGATCAAATGAGATAGTACAGGGAAATGCTTCGCAGACTTTGAAGAGCTACATAAATGCTAGTTCTTATTATTTTGTGCCATTTATACCACCTTCCATGAGAATATATGAGCCTAGGATGTAAGGGTGTAAGTGGTAATTCTACTGTTCTTGTGGGAAAAAACTTGTTATGATGATTTGAAAATAAAAACTTCCCCATTTTCTTCTTGGGGGTACATTCTCTTTTTCCTCTGTACCATCATCTCTGGTGATTTCTTCAGGGCCATGAGTTTTATAACCATTTCTCAAATAATAATTCTCAGATCTTTATATCTAGCCTCAGTGCTTTTCCTAAATCGTAATGTTACCTTCCCTTTTCCACCCCCCTGCCCCATTCAGTGAACTTCAGTGGCTATCTAAAGTCCTTTGTTTGGCATTCAATGCTCTTTATAACCTGCCCCCTTCCTGCCTTTCCAGTCTGCTTACAACTTACTTTCTTACATTTACTCTACAATTCAGCCACACTGGCTTGGTGCTCCTCACACACAGCCTGTCTTCTTTTCATGCCTTTGCTTTGGCTGCCCCTCTTTCCTGGAATGCTTCCCCTTCTTACCCCCATCTCTTTAATGCCTGCTTTCCTTCTAGACTCAGCTGAAAGGTCACCTTCTGCTGAAAGCCTTTCTATAGCTCTCCCAGCTGCTAGAGCTTTCCCTTCTAAAGTTACGATTTATCTATTCTGTATCTTATATGTACCAATTATTTACATGTTGTCTTATCCTGTAAGATCTTTGAGGAAAGCAGTTGTTTTGATCTTTAGTTGCGATCTTGGTACCTTACATAGTGCCTGGCACATAGTAGGCACTTGATGAATACTTGTTGACTGATTAACTGATTGATAGTCTTTCCATCTTCATCCTTGAATGCTCTTGGAATAATTTTGCTTAGCTGGGTATCTTGCCAACTATATGTAAAATGGCATTTACCCTTCACTGCTTTACTCTTTATAAGACGATGCTTTTCATAATTGTCCATCATCCTTCTTTGTAAGATTTTACAAATGAGTTTGTATTCAAACCTATGTAGCCTTTGGCAGCCATCCTTCTCAATTAGGTGAGTAAGTCAGATTTTTTCTGACAAATGTGCTTTCTGGGCTCTTTTGATCTCCTGGTGTGACTTGTAATTTACATTAAATTTCTGGATAAAATTATTAGGGTTGACATCCATGTCATTCTGTTGTCCATTTCCCATTTTAACTTCCAATTATTTGTTCAAATAGTTCGCCATTAAGTTGCTTCAATTGTGTACCCTATCTTTCTCTCATGCTTCTCCCCCGATTCTGATCTTAGTTCTAATGATTTGATTGTAAACATCAAAATTCAAGGATAGTTTCCACATCAATAATAAATCTTTTACTACGTGCTAAGAATATAACATTGATATCCTTCTTTTTCTGTTATTTGGTGCTCATCATGTGTAGTATCTTTCAATTATTTTCTGAAAAGAGATGATCATGATATAGGGATAGAAGGCTTCTCTGTAACCTGCAAGTTTTTGGCCTTTCTCATTCATTTTTTTCTGAAACATTTCCCCCCATATATTTCTATCCACCATCACCTTTTGCCACCTGGGCCTTGAAATCTCTACATAGCAGAGTGCATGTTGATTTAGTCTGAAGGGTTGTACTTAACGAGTTTATAATCGAATTTCTCTACCACATCATCTTCATCAATTATTTGATGCATAAGGTGCAATTACTCTAATTATGCAATTAATGGAGGTGGGAAATGGAATTTCAGACTATTTATTTTCCTGACAACCTTTTGAAAGTGTTTATACTAAGCACTAAAATGCATCATGACCAACAAGGAATATGACTAATGAAATATATGATTGGAAAAGGCTAGTGATATGGCTAGATGATTGCAAGTACTGAATTAATGACTGAAGAATTATGGAAACTTTTATTACAATTTTACCATCTTCAATCTTTTTGCTTTATGTTATATTTATTTGTGTGTATTGCAGACAATCAGAAAGGGAAGTGGGCCAGTCATATATTGAATCACTGTTGTTCAGTTATGATTTTCTTGGAAAAAGTACTGGAGTAGTTTGCCATTTCTTTCTCCAGTTCATTTTACAGATGAGGAACTGAGACAGACAGAATAATATGACTTGCCCAGAGTTACCCAGCTAGTAAGCGTTTGAGGCCAGATTTGAGCTCAGGAAGATGAGTCTTCCTGATTTCGGGTCCAGCACTTTATCTGCTGTATTGTCTAGTTGTCCCCCTATATAGAGAGCAAGATATAAAAGCTAGATGGCCCAAATGCTGCACTAGTATCCAAAGAATGTTAAGAAATTTAGAAGAAGACCTCCCATTCCTTTATGGGTCTTGTATCCTTCCTTTATGAAGGATCTAAATGAGGAACTCACGTGATACAGCATTAGAAGGTCTTGGATGCAATACTTATGCCAGTAGAGGACTATTCACATTTCTTACATGGTAGATCCATTGAGATATTATAGAGTTATTCCCCATAATCATTTTCAATTCAGTTCAATTCAATAAAAATTTATGAAACACCTACTATCTAGTGATACATATAAGATAAAGAAAGACAACCTGTGCCCTGTAGGAGCTTACAATTCTAATGGAGAAGACAATACAAAAATGGGGAAGCTGAAAAGGAGGCCCTCAGGAAATACCTAGTAGAGGACTTTCTTGGTGTTCAATCCAAGCAGAGTAGTTGATAGCAAAACAAGAGTTAACATCGATATCTGGTGGGGAAGAAATAGAAAGACTGGTAGCAAGAAAGGTTAAAGAACTTCCTCCTCTCTAATGAGAATGTAGTGATCCTCTTAAGCATCCCACAATTTTAGATCCAGATGTTAAATGGAAAGTCTCAGGGTAAGAATGGTAACTGCAATTATCATTAGAAATTTTTTTTTCATTTGAACTCATAATCTCCTCTAAGTGGGGGATTCCCCCAAAAGGAAACTTCCTACAGCTATAGAGATCAGTGAGTATTCTGAAATGTGTGGTCTTAGAGCATTGTCTGGAGGTCAAAGAAAGTGTGACTGCCAGGATTACAAGACATAGTATGTGTCCAAGGCAGGACTTCCATCCAGGTCGTCCTGATGATGAAGCTGGCTGTCTAACAATGGCATATACTGACACTGTTAATGTTAACCATAATATGAATATTTTAATGGTTTTTTGGTGCCTTTTTTATAATACAATCTTTCCTAATACCATTCCTTTATTGAATTATTCTTTGTATCAAAGAAATATAAAATAGTGAAAACAAGCAACAAAGTTACCTCATCAAACACTATACATACATACGTGTGTGTGTATATATCTATATCTCTATATCTATCTATCTATCTATCTATCTACATATATATAGAGAGAGCAAATCAAGTGATATTTTTCTACATGACAGCCATCAACTACTTAAACGTAAGTATCATGCCTGCCTTATACTTTCATTTTTTAACCTAGACATTCCCAGTTTTCTTAATTCCGAGATGGAACCTTCCTGGTTAGTTTTCTCTGATGCTTTTCAGTTTATCAATATACTTCCTGTAATATGATGTACAGAACTGAACACAGTATTCCACAGCTTTCTGAATGGGTCAGAGTTACTATCACTTTTTCCCCCTCCGTACCTTGCAATGTAACCAAATGACCATTTTGAGCTGCTGTTCCATGCTGTTGACTCATACTGAGTTTCTGCTAAAAAAAGTTTGAGGCAGCTAGTTGGTGTAGTAAATAGACCACTGGGGTAGAAGTTAGGAAGTTCAGGTGTTTTTCAGTTATGTCTGACTCTTCATGACCCCGTTTGGGGTTTTCTTGGCAGAAATACTGGTTTGGTTTGCTATTTCCTTCTCCAGTTCATTTTACAGATGAGAAAACTGAGATGAGGTTAAGCGATTTGTCAGGTCCACACAGCTAGTAAGTGTGTAAGGCCAGATTTGAACTCAGGAATATGACCTTCCTGACTCCAGGCTTGGCACTCTATCCACTGCACCACCTAGCTGCCCAGAAGGCGCTAGGAAGACAAGTTCATTCCAATCTCAGACGGATGATCCCAGGCAAGTCATTTAGCCTTCAGCTGCCTCAGGTTTCTCAACTGCTAAATGAGAATAATCATTACACCTGCCTATCAAGGTTGTTGATTAGATTAAGTGAGATAATATTTGTAAAAGGCCTCTCATCCAGGAGGCACTTAAGTGCTTATTTTCTTCCTTCCTAAAAGCCCCAGATTTTTTTTTTCAAGTAGACCTAACCGTGCCTCTCCCATATCATACTTGTAGAATTGATTTCTTGAGCCTAAGTGTAGATTTTGCATTTTTCTGTATTAAATTTCATCTTACATTGAACCAAATATTTTCTTTTGTAAGTGTTCTTGCTGTTTCTTGCATACAGTCTTCTAAATCTTACCACGCTCCCTTTCCTAGTCTGTTTCCTGAGGCTATAAAACGCTTTGTCTTCACTTCTGTCTCACAGAACCCTTTCCTTGCTTCAGTGCTCATCTTAAAGATATGTTTTCTGATCCCCTCATTTTTAGAGTTTTCTTCTCTCAAAATTCCCTTATATTTATTCTGAACATATTTCATATTTACTTATCTTTGTATGTATTATCCCCCTCCCTTTTTTAGAATGTAAGGGCAAAGTCCTTTTAGAATGACTCTGTATGAGCAAGGTCATTTCATTTTTTTTCCTTTTATCCCCAGTGCCTGGAACAAAATATGTATTAAATAAATGCTTATTGAATTAAATTTAATTTTATTCAGGTGCAGTTTGGGCTAAATGGCTTCTGAGCTCCCATCTAAACCTGAAATTCTATTTCTGTGATAGCTTCAGCCTTGAACTTAATAGGCTCTTCATCAGGGATTCTAAGTTCTTTATTTTATTCTTTTAAAGGAACACATTATTCTCTTATTTTAGCCCCTTTTCCCTTGGGTTATTTATGATGGCCAAGGGATAAAATCATCAAGGGGATGGGCTGATCAAGGACCGGGTGAGCACTCTCCAGTTTCAAGGATATGCCCCTGGAAGGTAATGGGAGGCTGTCTGAATCATTCTTCTGTTTCCTTCCTTCCTTTGCTTCACAGGAGATTGAATGGCATTTTAAGGATTGATGACTGGTTCTCTGGATTGGACTAGAGAAGAAAGAAGGGATGAGGTAATAATGAGGAGGAATTATGTATACTGCAAAAAAAAAAATATGAGAGCTGCTGGAGGGGAATCTCTGAGCGTTCAGCATCTCTGCAAAGCTACAATAACTTTTTTTTTTTATTATTGAGGAAGGGATAGGGATAATGTTGTTTCATTTTCATGCCTGTGTGATGAGAGTAAATCACTGCTGTGGTGGGACATGGGCGGGTGTGTGATTGTGGGATGCTTGGGTAGGAGCAGGGAGAAACAATGCTTAACAGCCACACATGGGTCTGGGGCAAAAGTAAAACGTGGCTTAGTGAACATAATGTCCTGTGTTCGGTTAGCGAAGATTGCTTGAGCCATCCTATGTAACCTGGCTGTTGAGCATGCCCAGTTTGCCTAATGTGGATCCCCTGTATTCTTTACCACATGGGTGGGAAAGCCTGATTGACTGTATGCATCTTTAAAAGTGCTGAGACTGAGATGTTCATTCCTTTTTCTGAATCTTTTGTCTGCACCCTCTTTTCTGCCATCTTTCAACCGTGAGTTCTTAATCTCTTTCTTTTTTAAATATTTTATTCTGAATTTAAGAAATAAAACAAGCATCTTCATAACACAGTAGAATAGGAAAAAAAGATGATTGTACATGAAATTGCAAATTTATTATGTACGACCCTATTCATTTTAAATATATGTTAAAGTTATCATGTAACCTTTTTCCTTTTATTTTTCTCCCCCACTGTAGAGATAGTTACCATTAGATATAATTATACATACCTGTATATGTGCATATATATATATATATATATATATATATATATATATATATAAAATCATTCTATACATAGTCAGTTCTTCTCTGGATACAGATAGTATTTTCCTTCACAGGTCCTTTATAGTTTAATTTGGGTATTTATAGTAGTCAAGATGATTTATTAGCTCAAAGTTGTTAAAACAATGTTGCCATTACTGTATACAACATTCCCCTGGTTCTGCTCATTTCACTCTTCATTATTTCGTGTAAGTCTATGCATGTTTTTCCAAGATCATTGATCTCATCATTTCTTATATCACAGTAGTATTCCATCACAGTCATCATAACTAATTCATTGTTGGTGGAATTGTGAATGGATCCACCATTTTTAAATGCAATCTAGAATTATGCCCCAAAAGTTATTAAACTGCCTATGCCCTTTGACCCAGCAATACTGCTACTATGTCTGGTACCAAAGACAATTAGGGAAAAAGGAAAAGAACCTATGTTGTAAAATATTTATAGCATCTCTCTTTGTGGTGACAAAGAAATGTGAACTCTTTTTCAGTAGCTCCTATGTGCTGTGCCCATTGTCAATGCTATGAACTGAACCAGTGAGATGGGGAGAGTTTCTTTCTCCTGCTCTCCTTTTCTTTTTTTTAAACCCATTAATAACAAATGGATCTGGGAGTGTTTTTTTTCCTGTACTTTGTTTTCAATTTCAAGTGCTGGAGATTACACTCACAGGACCCAGGAGTTCAAGCCACAGTAACTTGGGCTAGGATGGCAGGTGCAGTGATGTAGGGAGTCAGCCTGGCATAGCAGCCTTGAGAAGTCAGGATGATTCAAACTTGGTTCCAAGGGGAACATTGGGTTTGGAAGTGGTGTTGTGCTCAATGGTAACCAATTTCAGCTGGGAACCACCATGTCCCTCCTCAGAGACTGAGGTGGTGGGGGTGGTAGGTGGGGATTATGCCCACCAAATTTGTATATTTGTGATTATACCTTTTGGAAGTAAATATTATTTTGTAAAAGCTACTGTGTTACATACACAAGTTCATTCACCCCAAACTTTTAGGTGGAGCAATATCCAGCTTTTTGTATGGTGCTGATGAAACTAAAGAGGTGCTCATCAATTGGAGAATGACTATATTTATTGTGTATAGATGTAATGGAAAATAATTATGCTATAAAAATGGTGAAATGGATGTTTTCAGAGAAATCTAGGAAGATTTGTTTGAACTGATGCAGAATGAAGTAAGATGAACCAGGAGATTAATTTATATTGTAACAACAATAATGTAAAGGAAAAAAAAGCTTTGAAAGATTTAATAACCCTGATTAACACAATGACCCATAACAATGCCAGAGGGTTAATGATAAAGAATACTACCCATCTCCTGACAGAAAGATGATGAACTCAGATTACAAAATAAAATGCATTTTTTGAATGGGACTATGGAAATTTGTTTTTCTTGACAATGCAGATTTGTCACAATGATTTTTTTTATGTGTGAAAGAATCTATTTTATTAAACAAAAAAAGATTTTTCTTTAAATTAAACGTTTGAATTTTAAAAATTTATTTAGAAGAATAAAATAAAAAAAATGAGTGAAACCCTATAGTTTCAACAAAGGCAATAGATATACCTAAGCCTCCTCTGGAGGACGAGTGACCATAATGAAAGAAGGGATAGATGGAGTGTAATGTCCTATTCCCTCTTTCCACCCAAAAGGTGTATGGGATCAATTCACTTTAATAAGTCAAGTCAACATTCATCTCCCTTGATATGCCAGGCATTGTATTAAGCACTAGAAATATAAAGACAAAAATGAATCAATCCCTGTCCTCAAGGAAGTTTCTGTTTTCTGGCATAAAACAACATGTAAACAGATAAGTAAATATCAAATATCTACAAATGAAATTCAAGGGGGTGGTGCCAATAACTGGGGAGATAATAGAAGGTTTCATTCATGAAGTTGGCCTTTGAACTAAGCCTTGACTAGAAATAGAGATCCTGAGATTGTGTTGAAGTCCAGGGACAAGTGGGCAGAGATGGGACAGGGGGATATTTTTTGGTACAAGAATTAGCTTATAAGTTGTTTTGTCTGGAAAGTAGAGTTCTTGAAGTGGAGTAATGTGAAATGTTTGGAAAGATGGTTTGGAGCACAGCTGTGGAAAATTAAAAATCAAACAGCAATTTGTATTTTATACTGGGGAGGAAAGGGAGCTATGGAAACTTTTTGAGCAGGAGAGGTGAAAGAGTTGAACTTGAACTTTAGTCATGTCAACTGGCATGAATGAATTAGAAAGGGGAGTAACTCAGGAGGCATTTATGTTTTCATGAACTGAGCAAATTTTGCTTTGAGCAAATTTTTCAAAATTTCATGACACACATTAAGATAAATATATATGTGGTATATATAGTTTTTGCACATATTAGGTGATTATAGTGATGGAGTCCTAATAGAATTGCCCCCAACCCCAACAGCCTAACTTCATTACAAGTTGACTGTACATACCTAGTTCCCTGCCCTGCATCAAAGTCCTAACTTCTTTGTACATGCCCTACTGCTCACTATAACAACAGGTATGTCCCTGAAACTCATAGTTCTCACAGAAACAGCAGGCATGGGAACTCAGCCATTGCCTCTACTTAGCTATTGCTCCTAGACCCTTCCCACATCTTATTCAATCACAACTACATCATCCATCTAGCTCATGACAGGACCACAGTACTGAACTATCTGACTTGACCAGACAGGACCACAAGAGCTAGCCAATTGGAGGAAGGGCATCATGGCCAGAATGTTTAACCACCAAACCATAGATAGGACCCCTCCTCCATTACCTCATCCCTTAACAAACTCCTTCTGCCTTTTTAATATTAACCACATTCCTCTATTCTATGTAAATTTCCATTATGTAATTGCATCTTTACCCTATAAAAATCCATCTTGTTTTTTCTGAAGTCTCTGGTTCCTCTTGGAACTTAGCCCACCTCATGAGAGGCCTCAGTCTCAGTAAAGGCCTATACTTGGATTAGAGGTGATCTGACTCTGAATTCTTTGAGACAGTTCTACCACAACACATCATGAAACCTCAACAGTTTTTGGTGTCACTGGATTTAAATCTCAACAGTAGGATCCAAGATTTAAAGCTAGAAGGGACCTCAGAAGTCATACTCTGTGTTTATTGAATTGAATTGAATTGAAAACCAACTTCAGGAATCACCTTCTGTATTTACTTTCACTTTAGCTTTGCACTAAAAGAACAATGTCTAGACTGTGTATATTGAACTCTGCAAATTTTAAGGGACTATTTACATAAAATCACATGACTCTTTAAGGTTTGTGAAGCACTTTGCATATTGAATCCTTATTTTACAAAGGAGGAAACTGAGGCTCAGAGAGTTTAAATGATGTGTCCAGGATCACACAGCTAGTCAGTGTGAGAGACTTAAACTGAAACGACTTCTTTCCGACTTCAGTCCCAGTTCTGTATCCACTACACTCTGGCATTTTTGTCAGAGGCACAGTTATAATTATTTCAGCTCCTATTGGCATGATAATGATGGTAGCTATCAGTTATATAGTGCTTTAATTTATATACTACAAAGTACTTTATATATGATATCTCGTTAGGTGGTGGTGTGGATCACAACTTAGAGTCTGTAATTTACAGCCTTAGAAGATTGTGCAAGGCTTAAAGTCACGTATCTGGTAAATGTCAGAGGAGGAAAGGATTATACTTCCTCAGGGCATATGGTACAGATATTTGGGGAAGGGGACATGAAGACAATAAAACATCCCTAAAATCTAGAGGAGAGGATTATTGACTTGTTGACTTGTTTTTGTGTGGTGGGGGTGAAGGATGGGGACACTTTCTTGGGATGCATGGTATGGATGGTTAGGTAGAGGGAAGACTATCATTTCAATAAGTTTATAGGGAACAGATATTTACTTGGTATCCAGGAATTTAAACCAGTACTACCTCCTAGGTGACACAGTCAATAGAAGACTGGGTTTGGAATTAGGAAGTCCAAATCTAGCCTCAGACACTTATTAGCTGTGTGACCCTGGGCAAGCCATTTAACCCTATTTACCTCATTTCCTCAGCTGTAAAATGAGCTGGAGAAGGAAATGGCAAACCACTCCAGCATCTCTGCCAAGAAAACCCCAAATGGGGTAATAAAGAGTCAGACATGACTGAAATTAATCAGCAACATAAGCACTTCCTGGAATGATGTCCTATGGGTACAAGAAAGGATACATTGGTTACTGTCATACCACCATAGAGATGAGTCATAGTAAGAGTAGCTAGCATTGGAACGAATTACTTCCATGCTTTTCCTCTCACACCAATCTGATATGATGATTATTTTGAGTCTCGCCTCTACATGGATACTTAAAGAAAGGATGATGTGAAGGGATGGGAAATTGAATCCATTTCAGTACGACAATAATGCTTATCTAGGAACACATATCCCACGCTGCTTTCTGAATTAGTTCAAGGTGACATTGTCCTAAGGGTGCATGTACAGAGTCACCGTGAGTATGAGTAGAATCTGGACTTGTACGTTGAGATGACATAGTGTCCTAGAATGTGGAAGAAGGTATAAAAGATTAGACCTTTTCTTGGTGGAAGAGATATAAAAATGATTGAAATGCTGATTTTAAAAAGTATCCATTTTAACTGTCTTCTCTGTTGGTTTTTGTAGGAAGTACTTTCACTTCTCTCCACCAGCTTTCATCACAAGGAAGTTCTCTGTGATGGAATAAGATTAAACCCATCTGTTGCCTGCTTTTGCTTCAGGACTGGGGAGGGGGCACACAATCACCCTTGGCCGAGGAGACTGGTCAGATTGGTTTCCTGAAACTTTCTTTCACCTAAGGTTAAGGATGAAAACATTTATCTATTTTTGTTGTTGTTGTTGGGTTGATCATATTGTCCTTTCCTATAGGGAGCTTCAACAATCAATTGTCCATTTCATTGAAAGAAAGCTAGTTTGCTCAGAGACACAAAGCCAGATCCAGAGTCTGAGGACTTGAGTTCAAATTCCACCTTCATACTTGTGAAGCCTTGAGAAAATCATTTCATTTTCCTGAGTATCAATTTCCTAATCTGTAAAATGAAGAAGCTTGAATAAATGGCCTTTGAACTCTTCATCTATGGTTGTTGTTTTTTGGTTTTTTAATGGTTTTTGCTTTTATTACTATTAATATTATCATAAAGGCAAGTGTTGCAAGTCTATTTATTTTTTACATCTCCTATTTCTGGCTCCCTGAAGATAAAATATATGTTGGAAAAATTCTTAATAAAACGTGGACTGATTAAAATGAAAGTAGAGTTCTAATTATCTCTTCATAATTATCACTAAGCCTAATGTAATGAGGTTTAATGGCCTCAGTTTCTTTCTTCCTTTTACTTTTTTTTTAAATCAAACAAGCTAGATCCTTATATTCAAATCCAGTAAGTACTAGTCTTCTGAGGTAGGATCACTGCAATTCCCATGGCCTCACTGGGCTTTTAAAGAGTGATGTTTGAATAGTGAGGTCTTTTCAGAATGGGGACTTTTGTACTAAGAATCTTAGGGGCTATGGCTCCTGTCTTTGCATCTAAGCTGTCTGCTGCCTTGTTCAGATATGGGGAGAGGGATGCAGGGGCTTGATCTCTACAGATAAGGTCAAATGGACCAGAGTTTTTCATACATAGTTTATTAGCTGCTTTATATTAACTAAAATTTTTTTAAAAAGGTGGTTGAGTAGGTCAACAAGGAATCAAAGATGGATAAATGACTCCTTTTAAGGGTTGCTGCCTTGCATTTTTTGTTTATGTAGAGAAAAACCTTGGCTTATTAAAATTTGCTTTTCTTTTTAATTTTCTTCCAGTAAATAAGTGATGTACTGTACAGGTTGGGTTTCAAGTAGCAGGTTTAATTAAAAAGCAGCAATCCCGTTTTCATTAAATGTGTTTTTAATTCCACAAAGCCACTGTTACTCATATCTGAGTTTTCTTTTATTAAATCTTTAATGAATGGTCAGGGCTATTGTACATCTCCATTTATTCTTAGCCAATCCAAGCAGAATGCGTGGCATCTCCAACTTACTTACCCTGGAGTGAATCAACCTGGAAACATTTAAAAAGTCCCTTCTACTATGTGCCAGACAAAATGAAACAATCTCTGTCCTCAAGGGAGACAGAGGAGCACAATGGAAAGACTGCTGCCCTTGAAAACAGAGAATCTGGACTCAGATTCTCCCTGACTTATACCACTATGTGACTCTGGAAAAGTTCAGCTTACTTCAACTTCTTCCATTATATATTGGGGAGGTAGAGTAGATGACCCCAGAGATTCTTTCTGGATCTTAGTTTTTGATCCTAAGCTTACATTCTATCAGAAGAGATATATGCATAACTTAGCATTGTTGTTGAGTTGTTTCAATGTGTCTGGCTCTTTGTTACCCTATTTGGGATTTTCTTGGCAGAGATACTGAAGTGGTTTTCCATTCCCTTCTCTGACTCATTTTATAGAAGAGAAAATTGAGGCAAGCAGGGTTAAGTGACTTGCTCAGGGTCACACAGCTGGTAAATGTCTGAGGTCAGATTTGAACTCAGGTTGTTGAATCTTCCATGACATAGATACATTGTAAACAATATTTTGGGGGGATTTGGGGAGGACATGTGCAGCTTGATAGAATAGGAAGTTTCATGTAGAAGATGGCTCTTAATCAAAGTTTTGATTGAAATGGAATTCTAAGAGAGAGAAGCAAACAAGGAATGGATTCTAGGTATGGAGGCCAACCAGTGCAAAGGTGTGGAGATGGGAGATGAAGATGGAAATATATGACACCTAGCAAGATGGCCAGTTTGCTGGAATCATAGAGTGTGGAGATGTGAGTAATGTGAATACTTTTAGGAATGGCAACTTAGGTTATCCTGGGAACATCCCTTCTCTTGATTTTGTGTCCCTCCTCCCACCCAAGAATTCCTTCATTTTGAAGAAAGTATGATACTTAGAGGTGATATAGTTAAATGGAAAGCACTGCCCTTAAAATCAGGAGAAAACTTCATTCAAATTCTTCTGCTGATATTTACTAACTGTATGGTTATGGGACACTTACTTATTCTTTCTGAGCCTGTTTACTTGTCTATAAAGAGAGCTGATAAAAATACTAGACATTGCTACTTCATAGGGTTGTTGTAAAGATAAGGGGAGACATTAGGCATAAAGTGATTTTATTAAATTCCAGTTATCTTCATTCCTGGAGAATGAACAAGTCCACTTTACTCTCTCACTTCAAATTTTTCCCAGATGTTCTCCTCCCTAGTCCTGTGCTCCTATCTATTAGATGGGGACTATTTTACTTCTGTATTCACATAAAGTAGATGTTGAATAAATGCTTGGTGATTGATTTCACATCCTAACTCAGTACCCATTGGAATTCTGGTCAAATGGAAGGATTAGGCTTTTTTGGTAGGGCAAGAGCAATAGTGGACAGTCTAGGGAAATAAATTGAAGATTTCATGCCAGGCAAAGTGACCACAAAATCAAGACTGTCCAAAAATTGAATGGGCTGCTTTGGGAGGCAATGTGGTTCACTCATTAGAAGTCTTCAAGTAGTGGCTAGATGATCACTTGTCAGGAACAAAGTGGGAGAGTTTTCCTTTCCAGGTACAGTTTAGGAAATAATTTCATTCTGATGTCCCTTCCAACTTTGAGATTCCATGACTCCGGGTAGTAGCATCCTGATAGTGAGGAGTGCTGGAATTATAGAAACAAAAGTTCATAGAGCCAGAAGGGACTTCAGAAGGAAGATAATCCAACCCTCTCATTTTAAAGATGAGGAAATAGAAGCTGGGAGAAGTGGTTTCATTAAATCACATAGGAAATGACAGGGGTGGGATTTGAACCCAGGTCTACTTTGCCACACTAAAAAAATGGGGTTCCAGTACTTGGAGGGTATTGGGAATTACCCTTCCTGGAGGGTTATAAAGAGAAAGTGGAATATTCTCTAATTGCTGCCAATTCAACAAACAGAATTTTGGAAGCTGGTTTTGGCTCTGATGACTCAGGATGAGTACTGTTGACGATGGAATGTCTTTTGGTTGGGTGAGTAGGAAGTTTTTTTGAGAATATGGGTAGGGAGAAGGGCAGAGATAACCTTATCTCCTTATCAGCATGCCACACAGAACCTCTTTTTTATTGGTTTTCTTCTTTCCTCATGTCATGTGAATGAGAATTCTAAAATCAGAGCCCTCTCGTGGATGGTGAGTCTGTGAAATACAGCAAAGCCCTCTGAGGACCCGAGACCCCCAGGGTCTCAGAGCAAAGAACGTTGGGACTGTTGCTTCCCTAATTGCAGCCACTTTGTCTAAGTTTTAGTTAAACATTTTTAGCTTCTGTGTTACGTTATTGACTTATAATAAGTCTTTAACCTTCCTAATTGTGTAACACCTGACTTTCTCCATATTACAAGCAGAAGAGCCCCTCAAAAATACTCAGAAAGACCATGTGATACAAACAAGAGATTCTTTCTCTCTAATAACAGGGAAACCTGAAGAGTAGTTCTAACTGGTGGTAGTTTAACTTTGAGGTCAGTCAAGCATTTGTTCAGTGCCTACTATGTGCCAGGCACTGTGCTAAGGGCTGAGGACCAGAAGAAAGGCGAAGGACAGTCCCCATGGGAAGACAGCATGCAAAAAAAGTATATACAAACAATATACTCATAGGGAAGTCCCAATGGAATGCAAAGGGATTTGGAATAACCCTTTATTATTAAATATATCTACCAGAATTCATATAAGGATATAGAGGATATTATCGTTACATTTACAGATGACACAAAGTTAAGAGAGATAGCTAACAGGATCACAAAAGACCTCAAGACATGAGAGCACTGGACAAAAATAATTGGATGAGATTCAAGAGGTATAAAGGGCAAAGTGATACACTGGATTAGTAGATATATGTATGTGTGTAAATATATGGGTATATACACACACAGACATGCATGCCCACAAACACACACATACACAAGTGCATATATGTATGAATATGTGATTATGTACACATACACTCACACACATATATCTTGTTCAGCAGAAGATGGAGGAAGCACAACTAGACAATTTGCCTTAAACAGACATGAAAGTGGTACTGTACAAGAAGAATTAGGGTACTCCAAATTTAATATGGTTGGCTGGTATGATATAACAGCCAAAAAGTTAATTCAATAAAACATAGCATTTAGGACTTAGGAGACAACTATGCTCTACTCAGTGTTGGTCAGATTTCCTTTGGAGAATTGATTCAATTCTACACACCACATTTTAATAACATTGTTGACTTGGATTCCAGAGGAAGTCTTTGTTCCATGAAGATCAGCTAAAGTGGGGATATTTCACCAAAAGAATGGACTCAAAGGGACAGGATTGCTGTCAGAGGACAGAACAAGGAGCAGTGGGGTAGAAGTTTCAAAGATGTCAGTGGAGGCTTGATAAAAAGAAAGGCTTTCTAAGACTTAGAACTGTCCCAAAGTGGAATCAGCTACCTCCAGAGGGTTTTCCTTCACTGCTGATCTTAAAGAAAAGCCTAGGCATTGGCCATATGGAGGACAGAATTCTTATTCAGGTAGAGGATAGGCTAGATGGCTGCTAAATCAACTTTGAGGCTCTATGTTTTCATTCTGCTGCAAGACCATGGGTCATTGCAATGACTTGGAAATGGAAATGGAAGTGGGCAGGCCATTCCCCAAATGTTTAGAATGAAAGAAAAAAAAATGGTGACTGGAGAAATAGCGCAGGAGGAGTACCTATACTTGAGTACCTAGAGTATCGGGTCCTGGGAGAAAGGGCTAAATAGAGGAGAGGAAGCACTGATCTAGCAATATTCCCTCCTCTTTGCCACTGTCTCTAAATCCCAATTCCCATTCATTTTGAAAACCTCCAAATGTCATATCTGGGAGCTGCTATCGTTACTACAGAAAAGTCATTCTTCTCATCTTCAATGGTGCTCAGACAGAAAGCATCCGGGAACTTCCCTATGTTGCTCTGTTCTTTTGTATTTAATACTTTGTAGACTATTGTATATACGGATAAAATGACTGCTTTTTTTGTAGTCAAATGAAAGTGTTGGGATGCCAGCTCATCCTCTGTGAGCTCACTGAAAGCATCTTCTGGACTGCTCCAGCAGCAGACAGGATAACAGGGAGGATAGGCACTTCATCCTGTTCCCTCATGGTTTTGATTTGTTCTGCAAGATTCAGTATCTTGAAAGCTTTCCATTCCATGTAGCTAAGAGAATGTGAGAGTGGTGTGGTGATATCTATTTAAAACATAGTTCTTAGGTTTGCAGGGATCAATGATACGTGTGGGCATGATCATTAATCATCACGGTGGAGCTCATTTCCCAGTCCCTATTCTAATCTGTCACCCCTTACCTTGGTCCCCATCTCCACTCTTCATCTCCTTCTCTGCCATAAGCTGCTATTTCCCTCTTACTCAGAATCCCCATCTCAGATCCAGACACCCAGAGCAGCCGGAGCTGGCCTTGGCAAAACTTGCCTCAAACCTGCACAACTATAACTTCATCACTGGTGTTCTGGGGCTGGGGGAGTCTCTATTCTCACTGCTGGTATGTGAGAAGGGATGATCATGATGATGCTGTGAGAAGAGATGCTACTAGTACGTTGCTGGAACTTTCATCTTACTTCCCATGAGAAAAAATTATGCATAATATTTGGATTCTGTCTTCCTTCCTTCCTTCCTTGCTTCCTTCTCTCCTCCCTCTCCCTTTTTCCTTTCTTCCTTCCTTCCTCCCTCCCTTCCTTCCTCCCTCCCTTCCTTCCTTCCTTGCTTGCTCTCCCTTTCTTCCTCTCTCCATCCCTTTTTTCTTTTTTCCCTCCCTTTCTTCCACCATTCCTTCCACTTTTCATTCTTCCCTTTCTTTTTTCTTCCTTCCTTCCCTAGGCTAGCCACTGGATGTACAAAGGAAAAAGGAAAAATAGCCCCCGCACAAATTATTTACATTTCTCTAGGAGGAGTTCTGGTGTCAGGAGAAATCTGGATTCAAATTCCACCCCTGCCATTTACTAACTGTGTGACTATGACCAGGTCACTTAACTTCCATGAGCCTCAGTTTCCTCATCTGTAAAATGGGCATAATAACACCTACATTACAGGGTTGTTGCAAGGTTCAAATGACAACATGTATCTAGCTATCTATTTTTGAAATTCTTAAAGCCCCACTTAAAGACAGAGATAATTCCTATGTTATTGTTGTTAGCTGTCATAGTAGATGTGCAGCCTGGTACTTAAAGGTTAGAAAGGCTTCCCTCTTGGTTGGCTTTAGAACTTAATTAGCTCTTTCAATATGGTTTCTATGGGAAAATATATTCCTTTAAGCCACTTAGAATGAGCAGCTTTAAAGTTGACAACATATCTTTCTTTAAATTCTACATAGATGGAACAGCCAAGTAACATTACCTGCTGTTTGGAGGCAGTTCTTAAATACAAGCCTCTATAGGAACACAGACCATATTCTCAATATTATAAATCCCCAGTTCTCCCCAATCATAGGCTAAGCCACCCTTCATTGAATCTCACCTGTTTTGTCTTCTACTCTTCTTCTCCGGAGCACCCCTTTCTTTCCATTTACCTTTGATACTATTTCTGTTTTCCTTTCCCTTCCTCATGGACAAAATTTATTTCATGAATGTTAATGGTCTGCATTAGAACATTGTGACTTGGCGGGTGAGAGAGGTGGCAGCATCCCCAGATTTCTGCCCATCTTACTTTCATGGTCTTTTTTTCTTTATCCCAGCAGATGGCAGTAAAATACTGTACAAGTTCTACAAAACTCAAATCTGAAATGTCATCTTTTTAGGGGAAAAAAATCTAACAGGTCATGAGGTTGTGAGATGAAAAGAAGGCATGTTTGCAAGCAAAGAATATTTCGTACTTGAAAAAATCCCAACACTGCATACATTTAGGTGACTAGCAGGAGCTGAGTTGAACCTGCCTGGCCATTCAACAGAAATCAATAGCCTTCCAGAAAAAGCACGTGTGTGTGTGTGTGTGTGTGTGTGTGTGTGTGTGTGTGTGTGCTTGTACACAGGCTGGGTAGGTTTCAGGGAAGTAGTCTTCTCAGAAGTTCATTGTTAAGTGTTGCATGAAATATTACATTCAATCTGCATGAAATAGGAATTTAAAATGTATTTATTAGTATCCATATGGTTATGCTCGAGTTTGGACACCAGGGAATTTCTGTTCTTACGATCACTCCTATTAGTGTTAATGGGAATGATGTGTGCAAATCCCTAAATCCCAGTGCATTGGAACAAGAATCGACCAGCAGGGCTTAAAATACATATTGGAATTAAATTTGTTGGTGGGGAAACTGAGAGAATAGCAGTTGTGATTACATTTTGAAACTTAGTGGAAATACTTCGCCAGAAATGACATAGCCCCAAGTGTTATTACTCTGGTGAAATACTGAGTATAGGGAAGCTGTGGGTCGGGTTCAGAGGCAGATCCTGGAGTGAATTTCTCAGATTGCCGACACCCAAAGCTGGAATTCAGCCAAGCCCCAAGGGCTTCTCCAGCTGTTCCTTGTCACTGCAGAGGTGGTCTTCAGGTCTAACTTCCTAGAAGAAAGGGCTGATGATAACATGGTGTAGTGGGAAATTATCTGGATTTGGAGGCAGAGGACCTGAATGTTGTTACCTTTGTGACCTTGGGTATGGTTACTTGGCTTCTCTGGGTTACAGCTGCTCATTTATAAAGTGACAGGCCTGGACAAGATGACTCAAAGATCCCTTATGCCTCTAAATGACTCTGATTCTCCTTATTCATTGTGTGGTCTTGGAATGGCCATCCACTCTGGGCCTCAGTTCCTCCCCAGTAAAATGAGGTGATAGATCTGATGGCCTCTGATATCCCTGCCAACTCTAAATATGATAGTTTTTTCCTCAGGCCTAATCCCTATCAACCAGTCTGCTGTTGGACACTATTGGAAGATTTTGATCACACTCTCCTCCTGGATACGCTCTCCATTTAGTTCCTATCTCTCTGAGAGTTCTTTCTCAGTCTCCTTTGCTAGATTATTCTCTCTATCATGCCTCCTAACTGTGGATGTCCCCCCCAGGCTCTATCCACAGGGCTCTTGTCTTCTCTAGACATTCAGCACACTTTTGCTATTTCTGTTCAGTGACTGTTCACTTTGTGACCCCACAGACCATACCATCCATGGAATTTTCTCCTTATCCCCCCAAATTGTTTATTTTTAGCTTTCAAATTCACTTCTATAAGATTTTGAGTTACAATTTTTTTCTCCCTTTCTCTCCTTCCTCCCCAAGATAGCATGCAATTTGATATGGAATGTGAAATCATATTAAACATATTTCCACATTAGCCATGTTGTGAAAGAAGAGTCCATGGGTCTTGGTCAAGAGACTGGAGTAGTTTGCCATTTCCTTCTCCAATAGGTTGTTACTCTGACTCACATGCAGATACTCTACTCTGTATCTGCATTTTCAGTCTCTCCTTTGAACTTCAGTACCATGTCACTGGTTGCTTAATGGAAGCACTAGATATCCCCAAAATATCTTACACTCAACATGTCCAATGCTGAACTTAGTATTTTCCCCACTCCAAACCCTTTCTTCTTCCATATTACCTCATTTCTTTCCAAGGCAACTGGCCTTCCAACCGTACAGACTCATAATCTCAGTATTTCCCTGGACTCTGCCCTCTCTCTTGTCCCACATATTCAATCATTTACTGAATTTGATCACATCTACCTTTGTAATATCTCTCGCCTTTGACCCCTTCTCGCTACTCACACAGCTGCCATTGAAGTTTGGGCCCTTCTCACTTTTCACAGATGATTTCTGCAGCCTCCAAATTGGTTTCCCTGTCTCAAATCCTTTCCCATTCTGGTCCATCTTGCACACTGCTGCTAAAGTAAATACAGATCTGACCAAGTAACTCCCTTATTCAATCAGCTCCAGTAGTTGTCTATTACCTTTAGTATAAAACATAAATTCCTTTGTTTAAGTTTTAAAGCCCTATACGACCTGAGTCTATTTTATCTTTCTAGCGTCAGTTAGATATCACTCCTCCACTTGTACCCTTGAATCCAGCCAAACTGGCCTTTTCTCTATCTCCCACATACAACAGTTCATGTCCTGTCTCCAGGCTTTTCCGTTGGATGTTCTCCATGTCTGCTATTCACTCCCTTCTTTCTTTTGCCATATAAAGTCTCTCTTCCTTTAAAATGCAACTCAGACATCCCTTTTTTCATGAAGCCTTTTCTGATTTCCCCCAATTGCTAGTACCCTCCCTCCCAAAATACTTTGCCTTTAACTACTTTGTCCATAACATAAGTAAGAATAATAGCATTTGTATTGTACTTGAAGGTTTGCAAAATGCTTCACCAATATTTTTTCACTTAATCCTTATAGCAACCATGTATATGAGGCTCTGTCATTTTACAGACAAGGAAATGGAGGGGAAAGGAAGTTATGTCAGGGTCACACAGAGAGTTACAAAATGTCTGAGTCCTTCTGACTCCAAGTCTAGTGCTCTATCCACGGCATCAGCTGACTACCAAATGTCATTGTGTTTATTAATTTTATATATACAGATTTTTTTAATAGTTATTTCTTCCATGGAATTTAAGCTCTATGCAGATGATTCTCTGTTCTGAATATGCATTTTCAGGCTCCCCTCCCCCCATTTGAACTTCATTACCATGTTACTGGTTGCTTATTTGAAGAACTAGATGTCCCTGAAACATCTTGCACTTAACATGTCCAACACTGAACTTAATATTCTCCCCTCTCCAAATTCTTTCTTCTTCCAAATTACCCCATTTATGTCAAAAGGCACAACCAGCCTTTAATCTTTTAGACTCATAACCTCAGCATTTTCCTGGACTCTGCACTTGGGAGTAGGGACTGTTTCATTCTTGGTAGCTGCATCCTTAGTACCCAGTATAATGTCTGGGCACATTAATTGATTGGTTGGTTGATAAGTCCTTGTTTGCCACTAGGCTTAATCATATAATTTTTCCTACCATATCCCTAATTCTCCTCTTATTTTCCTTACCAGCCTAGGGCTGAGCTTGCAAGGTCTCACAGCCAACCTTGTCCTTCCTCAGAACACCAACTTGGAGCTGCCTCCCCAGCTCCCTGTGGCTGCCATAGCTCCTCCTCTCACAAGCAGGTTCCCTCCAGAATGAATCAGTTTGAATCGGCAAGGGAGAAATGTCAGCCCTGCCATGGATTTCAGCTGTCCCTGACTGACAGCCTTGGTCTGGCACCTGACCAAGGAAAGAGAGATAGGAGCGATGCAGCTGAGACATTCCCTGCCCCTTCCAGCTGGGAAGATTCTGATGCCAAGAAAGAAATCCTTTCATGTAGGGAGACAAAGAGCCAGCCAGCCTTCCTCTCATGCTGATCTATATCTTTTTCTTCCCCTCCTCTTGGTCATGTTGCTCTGGGTAATTAGAAGAAATCTGGGGCCAAGACTGCTGGGGCTCCTCTATGGCCTCATGCCAATGCCAGACCTGGATTTTTTCAGTGTTTCCTTAGAATTTTTAGGTTTTGTTAGAAGATACTCTGCTCTTGAGAATGGCCTAGATTCACAAATGGCTAAGTCAATAGATATTTTAATCATCTAGTCTTGCTTAAGTACCTACAAGGTTTAATACTGGTACCTGAAATTGTGTTTGAGACACTGTTCAGGGATAGACAAGAATGCCCCCTTTTTCATCATTCCTCTTATACAATTCATTTTCTATTCTGGATATAGAGTTATCAGGGACTTGGTGGACATCTAGGCCAAAGCAGTCTTGGCTACTATCATCATTTCAGTCTCTGCTTGAAGACTTCTAAAGGAGAAGAGGGACCCACCACCTCCTGGGGAGCCTTATTTCAATTTTGGGATGAATATTATCATTAGAAAATTGGTAGAAATCAAACCTAAACTGGCTTGTTTGCAACTTCTACTCATTTCTTCTGGTTCTGCCTTGCAGGGTGAAGCAGAACAAGTTTAATCTCTCTCATCCTTCAGATAATTAAAGATGGCTCCCCTTGCCTACCTACAGCCAAGGATGTGTTAGGGTCCTAGAGCTGTGTCATACAGGGAGGAGGAGAATAGAATAAATGATACAGTGAACTGAGTGATGATGATATATTTGGAGTCAGGATGAGCTGAATATGAATCCTGAATCTTCCATTAAATTAACTAGTTATGGGACCCTTAATAAGTCATTCTTTTAGTCTCAGTTTCCTTGTCTGTAAAATGGGGATAATAGCACCTACTTTGTCAGCAGGCAATCATGATGTCATGTTTTGAAGATAAAATGAGATGACATAAAGGAAGTGCTTTGTGATACACGTAGGCTATTTTTATTATTGAGTCATAGATTAAGAATTTTACAGTTTTGAGTTACAGGGAATAGTGTTTTCTAATCACATCTGTCCCTTTTAGACTATAAATAAATTAAAAAACCTTAATACACATTATAAATATAAACATCATATGATATATGATAAATATGTAAATACACATTTGATCATAAAGCATCAAAGATTTTGAATTGCTACAAAGGCCCTTAAAAATCATTTAGCTGAATTCCCACATTTGACAGATGAGAGGTTTAAGGCTGAGGGAAAGTTAAATTCACTTAGGCAAAAGTCCAAAGGCAACTAGGTGTCTCAGTGGTTAGAGCACTGGATCTTGAGTCAGGAATTCAAATCTAGTTTAAGGGGCTTAATAGCTGTGTTACCCTGGGCAAGTTACTTAGCTGCTACCTTCCTCACTTTCCTCATTTGTAAAATAGGAATAAGGATATCACCTACCTCCCAGGATTGTTGTGAGGAAGAAATGAGATCATATTTATAAAGTACTTTTAAACCTTAAAATGCTGTATTATTTTTGTTTTTATTAGATGGAAGAACCCTGATTTGAACTGAGGCCTCCTGATTGCTGTAAGATCTCAAGGACATATGTGCTACAGGTATTACTTCTACTTTTCAGGTGAGGAAGCTGAGGTTCAGAGGGTCAGGGACTTACATATAAACACAGTAAGGGCTTGAGGTCAGATTTGAACTCAGGACTTGCTGACCCTAAGTTCAGTTCACGCTGTCTCCTTTATCTAGCCTTTTGCCCTTCTAGGCCAGGCAGAATTCTGTTCCTGCAGATAAAGGAGTGTTTTCCAGCTATGTCATGCTCTTCTTCTGGGTTATAAGGAGGAGGGAAATGTCAGCTGGCCTATTGGGGTCACTCTATTAGGATTGTGGAACACAGGGGTCTCTTTTTGTTTTTTATTTGTACCCCCAGAGCCCAGCATAACCCTTGATCTTGGTGAACACTCAATAAATTTGTGGATTGCTTGTTAAATGAATGAGAAATGGGGAGGAGAGCCTAAATTCTGCTCTTTAGTTTTAGTTTAAAGAGGAGGGGGGAAAAGACTCCTCTCTTTTGGAGAAACTCATTTTCCCTCGTTTCTTATAAGTTTTGAATTTCCATGGTAGAAGAGAATCTTTTTCATTCTCCACTCTGAATGGAATGAAAAACACACAGAATTCTCTTCAATCCAGCCTTGGTTCAGTAACGATTGCTTCAGTGGTAGAACAGATTGGCTGTTGACAATAGTCGACTGCCACTGCCACATTCTAATAGGGACACACACACAAAAAACATACTTTATTGATTATAAGACAGAAGTGCCAAATTGGGTTTTGTCCCTTTAAATTGTATTGACTTTAAAATGGAGACCTTGGGCCCTCTTAAATGTGAATTTGATCTGATATTACAATTACTTTTAATCTCACCCAACTCATGCTCTCTGAAAGATCTGAAACATTAGGTCACCAGGAAAAAAAATTAGCACATAGTGACAACTGTTTGACAGATGCTTTGCTGAGTATCCAAATGGTCCCAAGCAAGGGAGAAATTTACCATAATTAATAGGGATGATCTGAGGGCTACCCTTAAAAAAATAATACTAGTTTGGAATCATATTACTGAGTTGTATAGCTTTCTATTTTCTCAGCACTCCATCTTGCTGTTACAGTATTACCACACTCAGCCTGGGATCCTTGAACACCTATCCAAACACCAGTATACTTAGCAACTTCCAGTTTCCAGCCATCATCATTCACCCAGAAAGAATGGCAGTAAAAATCCGAAATGTTCCACCTGTGGGGTGAATAATGGGAGGTAAAGACCTCTGCATGCTGTCTTTCCCAGGTTAGAGTTTATGATTGGGAAGATATCCCAAATTGAAAAGTCCAATCCCTCAAAAGGAGTTATTTTCCATGAGTGAACCAGTCTGCTGAACTCATTATGTCTAAAAATATATATATGTACCCTGTGTGTATAGATTCCTTCAATCCCCTTGCAATCCACAGACCAAAGGTGAAGGCTAAGGCAAATTGAAGATTGAGGTGTCCAGAGAGGGATGTGCTTTAAGTAGCAAGTCACCACCATCTGTTTTCTCCCTGTCTCATAGAAAGGACTTTGGTTCTTAATGAAGTTTCTAGCTAGGTTTATCTGATACTTATTACCTGCCCTAAACCCAATAAGAAGGGAAAACTAAATGGGCTATCTCAGACAGAGCTATATTCTTCATAAAGGTTATTTACAGGATTGGGGCAGGAGAGGAATGAAAGTGCTTGGATGTCTGAATATTGTTGGACTGGTAGCAATGGGATGTAATTATGAATGAAACATTTTGGTGGGAGAAGAGAAGGAACAATATTGCTAAGGTATTTCCATTTCAATTAGAGAAAGTGCTATTTTGAAATTCCATCTGGAATACTATATTTGGTCCTGGGTACTAGATTTTTAAGGAGGACATGGATGGGTTAGAGTACTCCAGAGGAAAGCAATAAGATGGCTAGGGAAGCAGAGACCATTCCATACAAAGTTCAAGGGAAGGAATTTATGGATATGAATATGGATATGAATACATGGAGACATTTATCTTAGAGATGAGAAGACATAGGAAAAAGGTGAAAATTGTATTCAAATATTTGAAGGGTTGCTACTTGGTAGTAATACAGAACTTGGTTTCCTTGAGCCTAGAGAGCAGAACTTGAAACGTAATCTAAAATGTAAAGAGGCAAACCAGTTTCATGTAAGGAGCTGGTTGAACAATGAAAACCATGCAAAAGTACAATGAGTTTCGGGGTCAGTGTTCAAGTTGTAACAATAATCCTTTGCAAGTGATAACATACAAGAAATTCTTCTAGTATGAATTGGAATGGAGGTCCTCTGCAGTCACTTCCAACTTTGCAAATCTGTTAGAATGTTTATATATAATCCAATTTTTACTTTGGGAAATTTAGGGGAATTGAGATAATTGTGCAAGGTTTAGTCTCTCTCCCATTCTATGTTCTCATATCATCAATTCATTTTTAGAGATCTTGAACCAGATATCCAATAGATATCTCAAATTTGATACGTCTAAAACATCTTTTCCCTTAAATACCCCCTTTTTCTATTTTCCTATTAATTATCAAAGGCACCAACACCGTCTCAGTTATGTAGGCTCATAATCACAGTCATTTTCACATATATGATCTGTGATTAAATCTTGTCATTTCTACTTTTACAACATTTCTTGTATTTGTCTCCTTTGTAAAATTCTTATAACCACTACATCAGTTCAGGTCCTCAACATCTCCTACCTAGACTGTTACAAGAGTCTTCTAATTTGTCTCCTTGCCTCAAGTCTCTACCAACTCCAATCTATCCTACATCTAATCTATGATCCAGCTACACTGGTCTAATGGAGGATATGAGTACACAGCACTTCATCTTCCAACCCTTTGCTCTTGTACTTCCTGTTCCCCAAGTGTACAATGCTCCCCCTCCTCTCCTCCACCTTTTGGTTTCTCGAACTTCATTCAAGACTGCTTATATCTCTCCCCTTCCAATCATTCCTGGTCCTCCCAGATTCTAGCACTTTTTTCTCTGAGATTATCTCCCACCTACACTGTATATATATATCTTTTATACACCTAATTACTTAGATGTTTATCTCTCCCATTAGAATATGAGCTCCTTGAGGGCAGGGGCTATGTTTTTGCCTTCCTTTGTATCTCCAATAAATTCTTTTTGACTCACTGACTGGCATTTTAAATAAAATGGATGTGTGATCTCACTAATTTGGATGTTCCCTACAAAAAAGCAATTACCAACGCAGGCATGATTGTCTGTCCTATTCTCCTCTTGCTCATGCCTTCCCACATGTTTACCTCAGGGAGAACACTTGACAACATGCTGGGAGTTTTCCATTTCTCCTCTTCAGTGAAGAATACTACTGCAGGGCTTGAACTGTCTGCTTCCTATCTCTCATCCTTGTTCCATGACCAGTCCAGCTGGCTTTTGATCATATATTTCCCTAATGATATCTATTACATCAGTTTCTATGTGACAGTCTACTTAAATTCATATGTACCACTCCACTGCCCTCTGCGTGATAGCCATTTTCAGTGCTTGGAGGTTTTTGACTTGCATGTCTCATAGCTATATGAGTGAATAAACAAAGTTAAATGCATTTATTAGGCATCATGCTAAGAACTAAGAATACAAAACAGAGAATCAAAATGCACTCTGCTCTGAAGATGCTTACTTTCTGATGGGGAAAACAATATATAAAGGGTAGCTTGAAATAAGGCAGGACAGCGGGGATGGATTGGGGATACCCAGAAAGTATTGAGTTGGGCTAGGAAGTGTCTAGTGTACCAAAGCCACTGAGATAAGGTGAAAGAAAGCTCATTCAAGAAAGTCTGTGACTGGAGGGCCAGATCACAGCACTCTAGCCTGAAAATGACCAGAAACAACACTGGGCCACATTTTAACATGAAGGGGAATATGACAATGAATGAATAAATGCATAATGGTATATATTGATAAGACCTTAACTGTGTGCTCATCCTTCATTGCCGAAGAAGACCATGCCATCAGAGAAATAATGACATGACTTGCACTTGACTTTGAGTGAGGGAGGGCTGTGCAGGTCACCAGCCTCACTTCTCCTCCAGAGCCATCTGAATCCAGTAACCAGATATTCATCAGGATGACTGGAGATGACCCAGGATGAGGCAGTTGGGGTTAGATGACTTGCCCAAGGTCACACAGCTAGTGAGTGTCAAGTGTCTGAAGTAACATTTGAACTCAGGTCCTCCTGACTTCTGCACTAGTGCTCTATCCACTGCACCATCTAGCTGCTCCTTAAGACCATAACTATTGGAAATATGAAGGAATGCTTCCACAATTCTTAACTCTGGTAAAGTTTTTCTGAGTTTTTCGTTTAGTTCTGTACCCAGAAACTTTGAGAAGTATAGAACTTGGAAAAGATCCAGAGGAGTGTAACAGAAATGATAAAAATCTTGGCAAGTGGGCTGTATGTGGGCAGGATAGAGCTGGGGATATTAAGCTTAGAGAAGAGAAGGCAGAGCAGTGTTTATTAACAGTCTTTAGGGGTGTGAAAGGTTATTGTTTGGATGATATAAGCAACTGTTCTCCATTTCTACTGCAGATGGCTCTGAAAGAAAATGAATCCACAGTGGTAAAGGAATAAAGTGATCAATTTCATCTTAATATGTAAAACAGTGTAACTGGAATTAAACAACTTGTAACTTTAAAAAAAGTAATACATAAAAGATAAGAATACTATCTAGCATTTATGTAGCCCCTTACATTTTTACAAAGTTATTTGATCTATTATCTCATTTGATTTTCATAATAACCTTGGGAGGTTGTTGCTAACTTTAGAAGAGGAAACTGAAGTCGACAGGTTAAATGACCTGGTAATGTTGTATTGGTTTTTTAGAGCAGTATTTGAACTCTAGTTTTCCTGACTCCCAATTCATCAATTATCGACTTTTGCTGCCAATCTTATGTATCAAGTTGTGAGACCTGAGTATCTATTCTGAAAGAATACTGCAGAAACTCAACTGAGATGAATTCTATAACAAGATAAAAATTGATTTTTCTGTGTTTCAAGATCCCATAACCTTAGACTATCTGGATCCTCTGATCATACATACATAATTATACCAAAGAGAGAATAGGTATCGGTGTGTGTGTGTGTGTGTGTGTGTGTGTGTGTGTGTGTGTGTGTATAGTATGCAAATACAATGCAAGTGCTTTAGAAGTGATGTGGAGTAGAGAGAAGAAGTGGGAACTTTTTTGCAGAAAGATCAAGGGAAGGCTGGGATTGGAGAGACCTAAACTTGACAATGGGAAACCTCCAATTTAGAGCAAGAGACTGAAGATATGCCACATGAGAGAGAGGATGCCTTCTGGAACAAAACCCTAGATGGAGTAGGCAGGAATACAGAGGGTAAGCAGATAGACAAAGAGCTGGAGTGAGGAATATGATTGCCTTTACTTCTGTGATAAAAGAGAAGGAGAATGTAGGGAATGTAAATGAGAAGGTGGGATGAATGGATGGGGGGGACCCAAGGGGACCCAGTCCAAAAATCATAGGCTTAGATTTGGAAGAGGACCTCCAAGGGAATCGATTCCAACCCTTTTGTTTTTGGATGGAGCACCAATGCAGGAGTCAGGAGGACCTGAGTTCAAATGTTACTTCAGACACTTGACATTCACTAGCTGTGTGATCTTGGGTAAGTCACTTAACCACAATTGCCTCATCCTGGATCATCTCCAGTTATCCTGATGAATATCTTGTCACTGGATTCAGATGGCTCTGGAGGAGAAGTGAAGCTGGTGACCTGCACAGCCCTCCCTCACTCAGAACAAAATGCAAGTCATATCATTATTTCTCTGGTAGCATGGTCTTCTTCGGCAATGAAGGACAAACACACCACACAATAAGGGGTGAAGTTAGATCATTTCCTCTAAGTGTTGAAAGTGTGTTGAGGGTGGGGAAAATAATAGAGAGGAGAGAAGACAATATGGAATTAATACTATGGAAAATAAGATTTTTGTGGTTGTTTAGTCATATCTGACTCTTCATCACCCCATTTGGGACTTTCTTGGCAAAAATACTGGGGTTGTTTGTCTTTTCCTTCTCCAGCTCATCTTACAGATGAGGAAACTGTGGCAAACAGGGTTAAGTGACTTTCCTGGGGTGACACAGTTAATGTCTGAGGCTGGATTTGAACTCAGGCACATGAATCTTCTTAACTCTAGTCTAGCCCAGTACTCTACTGACTGTGGCACCTAGTGGCCCCCAGCGTAATAAGCTGAGTGTCCAATAAAATAAATCACCTTAAAGTAATATCTTCTCCTCCTCTGAAATTACTGTCAACACCTGGAAAAAATTAGTGAACAGTATAAGCTCTCATGGATGTAGGAAGCATAAAGTTTTCTTGAGAAGTTTATGAGTGCCAAAACCACCTGAGTTTGCAACATCTATCTAAGATCTCTCTGCCTACCTACCTATCTATCTATCTATCTATCTATCTATCTATCTATCTATCTATCTATTTCAATTCTCTCTGTTTTATCTATCCATCCATCTACCCATCTATCTCCCTACCTACTTGTCTGTGTGTCTATCATCTTATCATCTGTCTCTTTCTCCATTTTTCTTTTGATCTATTATCTATCTTTCCACCTATTATCTGTCTAGTTATCTATCTTTCTAGTTAAATATATATGTATGTTGTTTATGGGTATGCACATGTGTACATATATTTGCGAATATATTTAGAGTTTTCTGTGTAAATATATATTTGCATACACACAACTTTTTTATGTTTATGGGGCATCTAGATGACATAGTGGTTTAGAATGCTTATCTTGGAACCAGGAAGACCTGAGTTCAAATCCTTCCTCAGATTTTAACAAGCTGTGTGATCCCAGGTCTCTCTCAACTTCAGTCTCCTTTTTGGTAGAATTTGGGGTATTACTGGTACTTACCTTACAGAGTCATTATGAGGATCAAATGAGACAATAGGTACAGAAGGATTTCGTAAAGTTTGAAATGTTATATTAATTTTTGTCATATACCCACACATAATATGTATCATTATATTTCATAACGACATACTTGGATGCCTCGTTGTGACTCTGGGTTCTTAGAGCTATTCCAGAGGAGTCTTAGCTCTGGTCGCTAATTGGAAAAATTTTGAATATGGCCCTTGATGACGGAGCAAGTTTTTTCCCACTTACTTATTTTTTAATAACAACCTATTTAACTACAGATCACTAGTAAACTTCTAGGAAGTAGAATAGAAATTTAAGAGAGCAAAGATGGGAAAAAGCACCTATATTGAATCAGCCACATATAGAAAATATTCACAGTGGAGGCAAATACAATTGCAAGGGCATTGATGGCCACACATGCAAGGTACATGAAGGAAAGAAAGATAACCAAAAGCCTAGGAAAAAACCTCAGACCTTATTAATACTGAAAAAAGTCAATGGAACGAACATCAATATCTACTGGCCTACATGCATACTCTCCTCTCTCTACAAAATCTTTATGAAAGTTAGCTGTACATGAATTGAAGATATATTCCATTAGGGTATTACCTGGGAGCAAGTAGACTTTCTCAAGAGTTATTAAAATATGAACCACATGGTTATTATTTCACAATTAATTGAAAGGTGTAGAGTATATAAAATCCCATTGTCTTTATTGTAAATTTTTTAAAAATTCCATGGAATAAAACACAGTATGTTACCTCTCATCCATCTATCAATATCACTCAAGATTCCTTGAGAGATAAAAGAATATAAATAGCCCTGTTCAATGATGCTCTGATTGCAATTGTCACTTCAGTTATGAGAAAGGTTGATATATGCTGATCAAAGGTATTCACTACTATGATAGAGGAGATTCAGGACAGAGTCTGAGCTGAAGTGGGACTCCTTGTAAATGGTGAGGCCTTAAGGGGTACTCTGTTTGTGGACTGCATGGAACAGCATAGCATAGTAGAGAGAGCTGGCCTTGAGATCAGGAAGATAGGTGTCAAACCTGACATACGTACAATTTGCATAACCTTGACCTATCCTATTGTACACAGGAAAACCCAAGTGGATGAAGACTGTCTATTGCCCGGATTTTTAAGTATGCATTTGGATGGACACCTTAAGGAGCTTATGCATCAATATGCACTTCTGGGATAGATAATGCAGTTAGGCAGTGAGGTGGGCCTAGATTTGAACAGTAGGAGGAGAGCAGATTGGATTGCATTTGAGAAATTATAGAGTTGCTTTACTGATTCCAAGGTGTTGCTGAAAGCAAATGTAAGACTTTTTCAAAACCAAAATTCTACCAGTGTTGTTTTATTGCAATAATACATGAAATTCACTTGCCTCCAAAGACTTAAAAATGAGTGTCACACGGAAGCCAATGGAGAGGTGAATGGTGGGTTTGAGCAGGTTGAATACATAACTAATGAGGAGCTCTGAAAATGAGCACTAATAAAAGATACCATGAAGGAAATGTCTGATAGGTGGAGAAGATGGTAGAAAAAATGAGGAATGCTAGATGGACAACCAGAGTACTCCAGTGTTACCTTGTGATTCCAGGAATACTTGAAAAAGACCTCCATCACATGGGGTAGACCTTTAGTGGACAGTCTATGGGAGGGCATAGACAAGTTACCAGTAGTTTCTTAATTGCCAAATCTAAAGGTCCTTTCTTAATCATATCTGCAATCGACCCCTCTGCAGCCTTTAGCATTGTCAATCACCTTTTTCTCCTTGAAATTCTCTTTTTTCTAGATTTCCATGATACTGTTCTCTCCTCACTGGCCTTTTATACATCTGATCACTCCTCAATCTCCTTTGCTGGATCTTCAACCAGGTCATGGATGTTAATTGTGACTGTCCCTTAGCACCCTTTCCTGGGTTACATTCTCTTCTTCCTCTCTCTCCTTTCACTTGTTGATCTCATCAGGTTCCATGAATTCAATGAACATATCTGTGCAGCTGATTCTTCTGATCAATTTGTATTGACCTCATCTCCCCTGGTTTCACATCTCCAATTGTCTATTGTACATCTTGAACTCAATGTCCCATAGGCATTTCAAACTCAAAGTATCTAGAAGAGGACTCATACCTCCCTGCTACCAAACCCTATCTTCCTAACTTCCATATTTTTAACAATGGTGCCACCAATTCCCCATTCACCCAGACTCACCATGTATGTATCATCCTTGACTTGTCAGTGCCTTCTCACCTCCCATATTCAACCTGTTGCTGTCTTATTGATTATACTCTGTAACATCTCTTGTATATGTTTGCTACCTTCTACCTAATACTGCCAAAACCTTGCCTCATACTTGGTCTATTGTATCCTCCTATCAGTTGTTAAATTGGTCTTACTAAAGTAAAGGTCTGACCCTGTCTTTCCCTGCTATTCAGTAAATTCCAGTGGCTTCCTATTGCCTTCAGAATACTCTGAATAAAAATTTTAAAAATCTGTTTGGCTTTAAAAGGCTAATATAACTTGGGATCTTCCTACCTTTCTAGACTTCTTCCTTATTACACCATCCATGCACTCTGCTACTGGATGCCTTGCTGGTGTTCACACTCCAAGTCCCAATTCTAGGCATTTTCAATGTTTGTTCCCAATGGCTGGAACTCTCTTCCTCTTCACCTATGCCCCCTGACTTCCTTCTAATGTCATTTGAAGTTCCATATTCTGCAAGTAGCTTTTCCTGGTCTTTTCAAACTTAGTACCTTCACTCTGATATCACCTCCAGTTTATTTTATGTATATCTTGTTTCTATATCATTAATTGTGTACTATCTGCACCATTAGACTGGAGATTCTTTGAAGTGGAAACTTTCTCTCCCTCCCTCCCTCCCTCTCTCTCTATCTCTTTCTCTCTCTCTTTTTTCCTCTTTCTTACTCCTATCTCTATCTCTTCTTTGTATTGAGTATTTACCACAGTGCCTGACACATAGTAGGTGCTTAATAAATACTTGTTGACTTGACAGGATAAAAAGGCATGCATTTGTTGTAATCTGAATTCTAGTCTGAATGAAGATCACAAGCCCATTGAGTATTATGTATATACATGCACATACAAAGGTACATTTCTGTACATGTACATATATTTGTGTATATATTATATTCAAAGTATATATATATATATACTGTGTATTGAGAGTATATATATATTCATTGCTTAATGATATATGCATATGCACATCCTTCTCTATGTATATGTATGTATATGTTTATGTATATACATATGTATATGTACATACTTATATATATATATATACATATACATATACTTTTGAATGAATATCAATTTGGCTTCTGTCTCCACTACATATGCAACTAGGGAAATGACTTGGCATCAAATGAGGTATAAAATAAGGACACATATGCTCATCAAAGGTGTTCACCACTGTTTTGGAAAATGTTGCGTTCATAGACCCAACGAAAGGACTCCTTTTTGATGATGATATTCTGGATTCAGAAAAATCTCCCCAGTGAAATGTGCCATGATTTGGAAGAGATTGGTCTAACCATCCACACTGGAATAATGCTAAAGCAGCTTAAAAATTTCATAGACACAGAATTTGTGGTAGAAAAGACTTCAGCATCCATTTAGCGCAATTCACACAGGAATCCATCAATCAGTCAATCAATCAACAAGAATTTATTAAATTATTTGCCAGCAACTATACCAGACCCTGAGGAAAAAAGAAAATAAATGAAACAACTGGAAAAATAATTCTTGCTACAATATATCCAACAGACAGTCTTTATTTGAAGTCCTCCATGGATGGGGCACCCATTATTCTTAGAAGCAATCCATTCCACTTTGGGAGAATTTCAATTGTTCAAAAGTTTTTCCTTTTACTAACTGATTTTTCAAAACATTTTTAATGACTTTTCCTCATTGGTCATCATTCTTCTATGTGGGACCAGGCAGAGAAGATCTACTTGCTCCTCCATATGATTGTTTTTCAAGTCCTCTTGAAAGTAATTATCAACCCCAAATCACCTAAATCTCCTTTCCAGATTATTTCCTTATTTCCTTCATCTGATTGTCATAAGTTATGGCCTTGAGACTCTCCACAATTCTGCTTTCCATCTTCAGCACATTCTCTAGTTTATCAACATCTTTCCTAAATAATTGAAAATAGTCGATAATCCTGGAGCCTTGTGTTTTCTCCACTGGCAGTCTCTTTCCAAGCTGAAATCACTAAGGACTACTCTTTCAGTCTAACCTTTCAACCATTTTCAAATTCATTTGATTCCATTATCTTATAGTTTTCTTCTCTCCACCTCCATACCCACAAGAACAGAATGAGATACTTCATCAAAAATATACTAAAATCTAAGTAAATTGTGTCAATATAAAGTCTAGATAAATGTGATGTACAGCTGGATAGGCAGCCCACACGTAGATGGCAAATTTTAGTGAGAAATTTTAGTGAGGATTTTTGCAGAAATTGGGAACCCATTTGTAAAATTTTGTCATCTTTAGGGAATCCTTTTTGTTTGGACTATATGCAAGGCAACCTTCAGAATTGTGGTGAACACCTTAGGTAAGCATATGGTTTCTCAATTTATATCTAAATGGATGCCAAATTGTGTTCATAGTTTCATATGTCTACACAAATTAAATGCATGAATGGGAGATATTTTCCTTGAAGGTCTTAATGGCTGCATGCTCAGGTACTCCTGAGACAAATCACAAAATCCCCAAATATCAGAGTTGGAAGTTCTGAGGCCTCAGGGTCCAAGCTAGATTCCATTAACAGCATCTATATAGCATAGTCATATAGCTTTGACTTGAGAACCTTTGGCAAAGATCAGATGCAATATATTTGTGAACATGCCTAACACTTTTATAGCACATACAGTATAACAGCCACTTTGCTTAATGCTTGGAAATTATGTCATGTGATGCTTACAACAACCTTGCAATGTAGGATAAAACCCCATTTTGCAGATTAGGAAACTAAGGTTAACAGAGATTTTTTCAGTGACTTGACCAGAATCTTAAAGTTCATGTCTGAGGTCATAGTTGAACTTGGATCTTCCTGATTCCAGGAGCAACATTCTACCTACTCTATCACCTAGCTGCCAAACATCTGTGAAAATATTCTATAGAAGTTAGCAATTGTGATGATGATGATCATCTAATATGTCTCAAGGCATCTCATCTTAGATAAACAGCTTTCTAGTCAAGACTCTTCTATCTTGTAATTGTGAAATTGATTTTTTGAACCCAAGTATAAGACTTTACATTTGTCCCTATTGGATTTCACTGTTAGATTTAGCTTCATGTTCTAGCCTTTTGAGATATTTTTCAATCCTGATTATCACCTAGTGTGTTAAGTATTGCTCTATGGCTTGTATTGCCTTCATATTTGCTACTCATGGCATCCGTTCTTTTATAGATGTTATTGATTAAAATGACACACAACATTAGAATTGTTGTGTGCCTTTAAAATTGTTTTACTGTGAGCATGACTTTCTTCTGCATGCATTAGGGTAAATCCTGTGGGGCTTGCAGGCTTCAATCATTTTCTTATATTCCAAGCATCAAGAGCCCAACACCCATCAAAACTGCTGATAAAATGGAATGAGCAAGATCTTTGTTATAGTTTATTTTTCCTTTTCCTTTTTACCTTGAATTATCATTCTCTCTTGACTAAGGAATGGTTTTAGGATGATCTGGCTTAGCTGGACCTCATGCTAAGTTCTCTCAAGGTTTATTTTCTTCACAACTCCTTTTTGCTATCTTATAAGGTGATATTGCTTGTGAGTTCCCATCATCCTCTGCCGGGATGTCTTTCAAATGAACTTGTCCTTTAAATCAGCGTAGTCCTCAACTGCCATATCTCCACTTGGCAAGATTTGCTGCTTGAGGCAGCTTCTGAGTTTTTTCCTATGCTCATTTACCCACCATAGATCCCCTCCCTCCACCTCTTATTAATGGCTTTGTATCAGTTGAATTTCCATTTTTTCAGATTTGACAGCTTTTTAAAAACAGTTTGGGTTGGTGCTGCTGTGATTGCACAATGTCATCTCTTCATCTTTATTCTGTCTTCTGATTTGGTGTTTACTGTGACCTTTGCTCTCATCAGTGGATGTTCTGACTGCACATAGATAGGCAAGGGATTCTTTGGTTGATCTACATTTTAAAAGAAAAAAATTAATATAAAAAGCCTATTTAGGGCTGAAGTTTTTGAAACACAGCGATGGCTAAGGAAAAATCTCTGGATTCTCTCTTACAATCAGTGGTTTAGACCATCCATATAGAGCTGATCTAAGCCTCTAGAAGGGACCTCAGAGATTGCCTAGTCCAACCTCCTCATTTGACAGATGAAGGAATTGAGATCCAAGAGAAGGTGACTTGCCCAAGGTCAAAAATGTTGTCACTTAGTCAGTAAAACATTTATTAAGTAGGAGATGGCTCAGTGGATAGAGAGCAGCCTGGAGTCAGAAAGACCTGAGTTCAAATTTAGCTTTAAGCTCTTGCTTAAAGGTCTTGTATGACCCTGGGTAAATAATTTAACCTCTCCAGGTCTCAGTTTCCTGACCCGTAATGACATCATTTACTTACCAGGGTTGTAGTGAGGATTAAATGAGATATTACTTGTAAGACAATTGGCACAGTGCCTGACACACAGTAGCAGCATAAGCAGTGCTTGTTTCCTTTCTTCTGGTATGACAGGCACTACGCTAAGTACTGGGAATACAAAGAAAGGCCAAAACACTTGTTCTGATTTCAAGGAGTTTACATTCTAATGGTGGTCACAACTGGTAAATAATTATATTACATTGTACTAACTCTAACATAATCCAAATCCAAATAATTATGTTAGAAATTATCTCATTAGGTTGTGACTTCCTGGGGCATGGAACCTAGAAGTGAGTTCCTGCTTCTTTTTGTATCCCCAGTAATTAGTACAAAGCCTGGTACATAATAGGTCGTTGATAAATCTTATTGACTGACCAAATGTTCATACAAGATACATACAGAGTAGATGGAAGGTGATGTCAGAGGGAAGACAGTGTCAGGGGAGCTTGGGAGAGTGCTATCCTTTTAGGAGGTCTAATGAACACCCACAAGAAATGTCTAACTAGATTCCTGGAAATACATCTCTGGTGACCTGTCTTATCTTCCTGGTGTTATCGTACCCACCATTTATCAGTCTCCTTCAGTTCTGGCTTTTCTATCTTCTATGTGTATTTTCTTTCCTTCATGAACCTTAGCTTCACCCTTCTCCCTTCTCTGCTTGACTATGTGTTACAGTTGGAAGTTATTAATGACAAGTTCCTTATGCAAAGTAGCTATCTGGTTGAACTAATTTACCATTATTAATGACGGATGATTTGCATATTTGTCTTTGGGCTAAAATGTCCCCAAAGTCATCCATGTATCATTTAATTCTGTACGCTCACTAAATGCAAATTTGTTTTCAAAGAACCTGTGTGATTCTGAGTCATTGGTTACAATGACCTAAGACACTCGACTACCAGAGCTGAAAGATCATGGATTGCTGAGACTATGAGAATGTGTAAAAGAATATAATACAATACAAATCATTTATTAAGTGCCTACTGTATGTATCAGGCACTGTACTAAGCCCAGGGGATACAACTACAAAAAAGAAAGATAGTCCCTGCCCTCCTGGTGATTACAATCTAATGAAGGAAAATAATACATTAAAGGAAGTTGGAAATAGAGAGGAGGGAGAAAACAGGAGGGACCCAGGAAGGGAGGTACCATGTACCCTGGAGTTTAAAGCAGGAGAGCTCCATATGGAAAGTGGAGACTTAGGTCCAGGTCCCAGTCCTCTATAAAGGACAACTTTGGGAGGAATTTAGTGCTCCACCCTCTAGCCCTCTGATCAGAGCAGGAGAGGAGGCTGAGGGAGTTGAGAAGGTATTGAATATCTCAAACTGACTTAGCAGCATGATGGATTGGAAGAAATATATTCTAGAGAAGGAACTTCACTAGTAATGGTATAAGAGAGGACAATTTATAACGTGCTCTTTGTCTTCAGATGATTTTCTGTGTTACTCTTGCTTCTGCTACGTGTTAATCAAGAAGCTTTTGTTAAGCACGTATAATTTGAGTTAGTCAGTATTAAGTGCTGGGCATACAAAGACCGAGTTCCTGATTTTGAGGAACTTACATGCAAATGAGGAAGGCAACATAAATATGTACATACAGAACAGAAATGAAATAGATATAAGGTAATAAGGGGATGGGGAGACACTAGCATCTGAGAGTACTATATCTTCTAATTGAAAGTCCTTCCATATATAGTGCTAGGCTCTTTGTATATGATTTATAAGTAAGAGGGAAACTGATTATTGGTTTCTTTTTTATTGACATATATTATTGTTTGCTTATTTTTAATTTTTATTTAATTTTTTAATTTATGGAATAAAAGAAGCATCTCCATAATGTATAATGTAAAAGATGATTGCACATGAAACTGCGAGTCCATTATGCACAACTTACTATCCTTTTAAATATATAATAATTATGTAAATTTCCTTTCTCTCCCTTTTTTCCTCCCTCTTGCCTCCCACCCTAGAGATGGATAGCATTAGAAACAAATATGTGTTACAAATATATGTAAAATCATCCTACACATACTTCTATTTATCAATTCTTTCTCTGGATGCAGATGGACTCTTCTTTTGTATGTCCTTTGTTGTTAATTTGGATATTTATAATAGTCAAAATAACTTATTTGCTCAAAGTCATTCTTAAAACAGTATTGCTGTTACTGTATACAGCATTCTCTTGGTTCGGCGCTGTTTGCTGTTCCTTATGTGTTGCAAGCCTATCCATGTTTTTCTAAGATCATTGAGTTCATCATTTCTTATAGCACAGTAGTATTCCATCAAAATCATATACCACAACTTGTTCAGCCATTGTTTGCTTGGTATTCACATGTAGATTTCAAGTTGACTTTGAGACTTTTCCTTTTGATTGAGGTTAGCTGTTATTTGCCTCTGTGTTCAATGAATGAGTGTTTATTGCGTGTCCAAGTCATTTTTTGAGTTTTCATTCTCTATTGCATCTCACGTGTACTCAGTTACTAAACCCTGCAGATTCCTCCAATTCAATAGCTCTCTCCTATACCTCTCTTCATTTTCACCATTATAGCTTTGTCAAGATCAAGTTCTATAAATTCTGCCACCCTACCCCTGAGCCACTATGACTACTGAAGACCCAGAAAAGAAAGTTTTCATCAGGAAAGTCTTTGGCACCATCCAATGGTTCAGCAAAAGAAATGAATATGCTTTTTTCAGTGGCAATGCCATTAAAGAAGATGTATTATCATCTGATTGACTACTGTAGCTTCATGGAAACTTTCCATCTGATTTGAAGCTGAAATCCTCTCTATGTGTTGTCTTCCTCTATTAGAATATGAGTTTCCTGAGGGCAGGGAGTTAGGGTTGTATTCCCAGCACTTAGCTTGATGCTCTGCACATAGAAAGTCCTGAGTAATAAATATCTTTTCATCTTCTTAGACCAACCCTTATGTCCTTATCCCCTGATTTAGTCTAACAGCCTCCTTCTTACTATTCATATTTTCAGTTCCTTTTCCCTTTAAGTCATCCCTCCTATTCCTTGAATTAAATTTTATTTTATTTTTTAGCCTGACTGCTAGTTTTATCAGTGTAGGGAAAACACTGTGAGGAGTTTCCTTGACAAACGCAAATTTGCCCTTTTCTGAAATGTGTCATTTTAGAGAGCGGTCTAGAAGTGCCCAGAGTCTGTGGCAATGGAGCAGTAGTTGTTGACCATAGCAGCTGTACAGGGAGCTGAGGCAGACACACCAAGGAAAGGTAGCTTCAGGGACCATGATCCCTTGAGACAGAGATGTGCAGGTTATGGATTTTAGAAAGGCACCAATGCTTGGGGCCTCACAAAGGAACTGAGGAGAGCTTTACAAGGAGGCTGTAAAAGGAGAACAGGACTCCCAGTGACCACTACCGGCAAGTTACCCTTCTACCACTTGTGGTCTCTTAATGTGTGCCTCAGTAATTGTGCTTCAAGTTTGGGCTCACTTTCCCCAATGACCTTGTGCATTCAAGGAGAAAGTGGACTCTCTATTTGGGGGTGATTATTTTAAAACAACTGTACTTGTTAGAGCTGCTTGGTAACTTCTTTTTCTAAAAGTTAAGTATGTCTGCTAGATAATCAGTTGTAAACATGAACTCATGAAGTGGGCTCATGGTGGGTTCATGGGCAACAGTCTGGAAAAACCTTATTCCTCAGGGTTACATTTCTAATCCTGAAGAGCAGTGATGTCAAACCCCAATAGAAAGAGGGCCACTGGTCCACACATAAGCATTCCTGCTAGCTGCATTTTGACTTAGAAAATCTACATATTAACCTTCTATGTTTCACTGTGTATATATGTCTATATATAATATACACACATATGCATATATATATACACATGTATATGTTTGTGTGTATACACACATATAGACATATAGACACATGCAAACACACACAACTATGTATGTATATATGTATATACATATATATGTATATACATGTACCCAATTGCATTTTAATCTGGTTTAGGATGAACTTATGGGGTGAATGGGGTCTGTGCAACACTATTGGATAGTTTTAATCAGCTACTATCTGGGGATCTGGCATATCAATGTCATCATACTCTAAAGCACTAAAGAAATCAAATACTATATATTTTAAATGGAATGCGTCTCTTTCATGGTGCCTTTTCTGATGACATCATCCCTCGTGTATCAATTCCCTTCTTTTATTCCCTTTGAGGTTTTTGGGGTCAAATTGCAATCAAATGGTATTTAGGACTGGGGAACTTGTGGGAATCCTTGTTCTATGAAGTTTGGGTTCAGTCAAAGACCACACTTGAGGGCCTAGAGGGCCATATGTGGTCTCAAGGCTGTAGGTTCTCTACCCTTGAAATCAGTTCCTGGTGAGAGATTTCCAAAACCAATGAAAAGTAATAAACACCTGCTTTGAAACTCCTGGAGTATTTCCTGGGAAACTATGAGTGGTTAAGTGACTTGCTTGGGGTCATGCAGCCAGTATTTGTCAGAGGAAGGACTCAGCCCCAAGTCTTGTGTCTTTAGAGATGTTTTCTTTCTAAATTTTTACATTCAGTGCATTTAGTAATCTGTTAAAGTACTCTATCTCCCTTTCTCCTCCCTCTTTCTCTATCTCATTCTCTATCCGTTTTTCTGTCTATCCTTTATAACTGTATGTGCCTCAATACAAACGGACCAAGCGCCTGGGCCTAGAATGTACTCCTAAGAAGAGACCTCACTGCCTTTGTTTTTGATGCTTTCAATGACCCTAAATGATTCACTGCTGAAAAAACCCATCCCTTTATCATCTCAGTTCTTCAAATGATGCTCTCTGGCTGTGAATTATGGAACATCACAATTTCTGAAGAAATGGCACAGGGCTCTAGTTTGTCCTAAAATCCAAGAAGCGAAAGGAGTTTTTATTTCTGTTTTCTATTCCACATGATTATGTTCTTGCTTTCTCATAAGTCTCCTGCCAATTATGACTCCAGGAATGAATTAATAGAATGTGATTCCGCTAGCATTATCTTGGATTATCCAAGTAATAGGTTTTAACGGTATTTCATTTGAGACTCACAATCTAGAAAAGGAGCCACTACGGGGTTCATTATCGTCCTCATTTTACAGATGAGGAAACTGATCATGGGCGCGCTGAACTGAATCATCCACAGCAAGATAGGTAAATATTACAGGAAAGATTTGAATTCAGATTTTTCAGATTCCATGTCCTATATTATATCCATGAACCTTACTCTCTCTAGGAAGCTTTGACCAATTAAGAAAAAATTCTTTCATTGCCTAAGAGTTGATGATATGATAGACAACCATTTAATACTGGCTATTGCTTTATTTCTATCTGTCTCAATTCTTCATAACTCCCAGTAGAATTGTTTGGGTGCAGTTTACTTCTTTCCTCCCTCCCTGCCATAGTCATTTTCAGTTGTGTCTGACTCTTTGTGTCCCCATTTCAATGAACTTTTCTTGGCACAGATACTGGAGTGGTTTGCCATTTCCTTCTCCAGCTCATTTTATAGATGAGGCAAACAGGGTAAATGACTTTCCCAGGGTCACATAGCTAGCAAGTATCTGAGGCTGGATTTCAACTCAGGGAGATGAATCTTCTTGACTCCAGACCAGGTGCTATATCCATTGCTGCCTAGCTACATGTTCTCCCCAACCCCTCTCCCCATCCCTCCTAGTATTGTTTAGGAAATCACAGCAGGATCATGGCTTTCTTAGGTGCATCTCTTAGTCTGATGTTGCTATGGTTGGGCAAGTTTCTTTCTAAAAATTGAATCCATCCACTTTCTTCCTTTTATAATCTTGATGCTAGAATTGACCACTTTACCTGTTTAGTATTTGGGATTTAAAACTCTTTGCAGACTGACCTGAACCTAATTGTTTAGCTTCATCATACGTTATCTCATCTTCATTCTACAACCTCAACATTGGAATTCTTGTTCCTCACACATACCACTCTTTGCGTTGTCTGTCCCCCATGACTAGAATATATTTACATCTTACAATCGCATGCTTCCTTCAAGACTTGGCTTAATCATCACTTTCTACATGAGGTATTGGGTGCTGCCCTCTAGTTACTCACTCAGGTCCACAGCCTTGGAGGTATCCCCAACTCCCCAGTCTTTTTCACTTTATGTATCAAATCATTTACCAAATCTTGTCATTTCTACCGTATACATCCTTCTCTCCACTTACTCAGTTGCCAATCTATTCCAAATCATTATCACCTCTTGGTGAACTATTATTTTTACGGGATCTTCCTACCTCACACCTTTCACCAATTGAACCAGTCTTCCATAGAGTTGTCAAAATGATCATTCTACAAAGGGTAATTCTGACCACATCAAACCCCTCCCTAATCAGGAAATGCCAGCAGTACTCAATTATTTCTGGGATCAGATATAAAGTCCTCTGTTTTGCATTTAAATCTCTTCACATCTGTCCCCTTCTCACTTTCCCATCACTCTTATCCGCACACTCTGTAATCTGTTTGTACTGATTTACTTGTGGTTCTGAACACAATAATGTATATCCTCTTGTGCTTTTGCTATAACAACCTCCTGGAATTCATTTCCACTTTACCCTCTGTCTCTTGAAATCCTTGGTTACCTTTATGACTTAACTCAATTGCTACCTACTATATAAAGTATTTCCTGATTTCCCTTTTTGCTAATTCACTTCCTCTCCAAACTAACTTTTGTTCATTTTGTATTTTTGTTTTCAGTTGTGTCCAACTCTTCTTGGCGAAGATCCTGGACTGGTTTACCATTTCCTTCTCCAGCTCATTTTACAGATGACAAAACTGAGGCAAACAGGGTGAAGTGCCTTGCCCAGGGTCACAAGGTAATAAGATCCGAGGCCAGATTTAAACTTAGGAAGATGAGTTTCATGATTTTAGGCCCATTGCCCTATCTACTGTACCACCTAGCTACTCATTCATTTTCTGTATATTATGTATATAATTATGTAATTAGAGCCACCTCATGTAACATTCTCAGAACCGACCCTCCAAAGTCTAATTGACCAAGTGCCCAGCACTTGGCATAGCAGAGACGAAGAGTTTCATGTCTGCTTTCAGTGATGTGGTGAGCAAAGGATAGAAGATGGATTTTTTTTTTATATGATGCAACTGTGACAATTAGTCTATTGTTAGGTCCTAGCTGATAGATGTGGCTCCATATTTGACCATTGTTTAATTTTCCTACATGCTGAGAAGTTCCAATATATGCACTTATTGGTTTAGCTTCATCTAAGTCAGGTATGCAAAATGTGTAAGGTTTTCCTAATCATGGTTAGTTTAGCAAACTCCTAATTACAACGTCCTTGTGGTCATTAAAGGGGTAGGCTTGTTGCTTGCTGAGTGACTGTTCCTAACAACTCCCCCTTTCTCCAGCTTGATCCCTGTGAATCTGCTAGCAACAACAATCAGATATCAGGAAAATCAGAATTTTGAGCTCTCAACAGGAATATACATTTTATGGTAGACGAGCTGCAGGTGCCAATGAGTTGAAGGGTTGGAGAATCTTAGACTTGCATGTCTATGAGTGACAGTGATCCTAGAATGCTTGTGTTCATTCTTGGTAGTTCACTTAATCTCCCCACAGAGGCAAATTAGGAGTGGCCCCTTGGTCCTTCTCCCATTCCATGACAGGAATAGTTGCATAGGATACTTCATCTGTTAAAAAAGGGACAGCTTATGGCTCAGCTTCTAGCTTCACTTGTTCCATGTGGAAAGTCCCATGTATGGTCTCTCCATTAGGGTTTATGGGGGATGCACTAACCCTCACATCTTTCCCCTCATTCTGCCACTTCTCTCAAAGGAGCATGGATTCAAGAAAGCAGATGTGCACCTGAGTACCTGATTGGTACTTCTACTTTGTGCTTCTTTTCCTGAGTAGGTGATCCAATGTCAGCCTTGAAATAAACATGCCCAGGTCTGGAGATGATGATGTGAATGCAAGAAGTCCAAAAGTCCTAGGTCCAAAAAAATAGAACTGGGCTATTAGTTAAGGAATCTCCTATGGTGGAGAAGTCAGCCACTGACAAGAGGACTGGCCCAAACCTGGTGGTTTTACCAGGAGATATATTTCTGGAATTTGCATAGTGTAGAACCAGATGAAATCCAAAATGCTGAATCAGTAACCCCACAAACTGCTTGAGATTTATATATTAGCTACCAAAAAGATTGTAAATATAGTTTACAAATTAAGTTGCTAAATCCTGCTTAAATTTGTTTTGTCAAATTCCTATTTGTAAATGCCCCATTTAACATTAATTTTGTTTATAGGAAATAAATACCTGTTCCATACTTAATTCATCTAGTACATTGAGTATGCATTAACTCTCTACTTTGGGGAAGCACTGGATATGATTTTGAACCAAAAGACTTCAGTAATTTGCCCCCAGTGAACTGGTTATAGGGATTTAATAGTTTGAAGAATTAGAGAGAAGGGAACCTACCCCCTATGATTGGAGTACATGTTTCTCCAGGGTTGAACCAACACTGGAAGCTGAATGCAGATGGATGCTGTAGGGAGAGAGAGTGAGGTTACCCTCGCTCCTCTGCATCCAGCAGCAGATCTCAATGTTAGAATTAAATAGAGATGCTGTTCTGCTAGGGTCTAAGCTGTTTGAGGGCAAGGACTACTTCAGTACCTAAAAGAGTAGGGGCTTCATAAATACTTATTGAGTGATTGTTTATCCTCCATCCTTAAAGCCCTTTGCTCTCCTGACTGAATCAGGCCACTAGACCCAGAGGGCTCTGGAGGAGAAAGTGATTTTGCACAGCTCTCCCTCACTCAGATCAAAGTCAATTGTAAGTCATGTCATTATCTCCCTGATGTCATGGTCCTCTTAGAGTACGAAAGACAAACCACACAGACACACACACACACACACACACACACACATTCTTGCTCATACACGGCCAGATCCCAACTTTGTGTTACACCTACCACCCACCTTTCCTGTCCTTACACCCATGTTGTTGAATTCTATGGAGAAGAAATCACACAATTTGCTGACAGTGGCACTAACCCATATCAATTATACTAGACATCACAACTGTCCTCTAATTTTTCTTTGATTAGCTATTTGTATCACATTCCCTGCAGCAGTTACTTATTTCTTTTCCTTCTTTCATGTCTCCTTTTTAGCATATCTGTGAATTCTGTCTTCTCCCCTTCTCTACATCTCATCCCTCATTCTTTGCTGTCATTTTAAAAAAGAAGTAAGTATTCCTCCTCTTCCTCCTCCAGGTCAACACTTTTACATCAAAGGATCATAGATGGAACCCTTGCATGGGTATTAGTGGATATTTGGGTAACCCCTTTTTCTGGATGATGAAATGGGGGCTCAGGGAGTTTAGGTGACTTGCTTGAGGTCAGTGTTAGAGGCAGAATTCAAACCCATATCTTCCCAATTCCAGGTCCAGAGTCCTTTCCCCTATACTACTCTGCTTTATTGAATCCTTGTTCTCATTTCTTCCCAGCTCCTGTAATACCTTGCCCCACAATCCTCTGTGTCCACCCTTTCCAATTTCAATCTCCCCATATAGTGTGGTTCCTTCCCTGTTGCTTACAAATGTGCTCAGGTCAATCCTACCCTTCAGAAACCTTCCACTGACCCTGTCTTTCCTATTACTATTGTCTTATTTCTCCTTTTCTTTTCTCAGCTGAAATTCTAAGAACAAAATCAGCTGTACTCCCTGCCTCCATTTCCTCACCATCTGCTCACTTCTCAGTCCCTTGCAATCTGGCTTCTGTCCCTACCACTCTACTGAAATTGCTCTCTCCAAGGTTACGGATGATCTTTTAACCGCTAAATCTAATGGCCAGTTCTTAGACTTTATTCTGCTTGACCTCTGTTGCCTTTAGAACAAAATATAAACTTCTCAACTTGGCAGTCAGAGCACTTCACAATGCCCGCAGCCTACCTTTGCAGACGTATTTCACGCTACTCCCATTCACACATTATTTTCCAGCCAAATCTGGCTAATTGCTATTCCCCAAACTCAGCGTTCTGTTGTTCTCCTGGATGAAGAAATAAATGAATGAAAACAAAATTCATTAAGTGCTTACTATGTGCCAAGTGCTGTGTTATGCTGTGAAGTCAGATAGTTCCTGATCTCTAGGAGCTTACAATTCTAAGGGGGTCACTCCACATAGGTAAGGAGTGATGGTCAAGCACAGTGTTTTGGACAGGGAAGTCATTGGGGAGGGAAGTGGAGGAAAATTCATTGAGAAGGTTGAGTAACTGGGAGAGGGAAGGATGAGAAATGAATGCCAGTAAAAGGTGACATTTGAGCTAAGTCTTAAATAAAATGAAGGCTTTTAAGATGCAGGGATGAGGAGACAGTGCATTCCAGGCACAGTGGATAAGCAAATATCTGGATCAATAACATTATTGGTTGGATTGTGGTTCCAGAACTGGAAAGGGGAGAGAAGTAGCAGGACAGATGTTGAGGAGGTGGCAGGAGCACAAACATAAACATGGCTGAGCTTAAATAGAGTGGGCCATGTGATGCTCAAAACTTTGTAACCACTCTCTCTTACCTTTGAGAGAAAATGGAAAATCTTCAGCCATGCATGGAAAGCCTTCCTATTACTTTTCCAGCTTTTTTTCATATTACTCTTCTTCACTTACTCCATACTCTGCCCAAATTGAACCAGTAATTATTTCTTTTTCTTGATTTTGTTATCTCCTACCTTCAGATAGTTTTCTCATCCCCCATGATTGGAATATAGACTCTCCTCACACCTGCACCTTGGAAGCCTTAGTTTTATTTATGAATTAGCTCAGGTGTCACTGTTTACTGGATGGCATTCCTGGAGGGCATGATGCCATTTCCTAGTTGTTCTTTCCTCTCCAATCACCTTGTATTTATCATTCTGTATATATATTGAGTACAGGAACCAAGCCCCCTAACCCTATCTCCGAGCTCCAAGTAAATTTCTCAAGAGCAGGGACTCTTTAGGTAGAATATTTTTTGGGTGGGGTCTTTATATCCCCAGTGCCTAGTGCCATGCCTTGCACACAGTAGGTGCTTAATAAATATTCATGGAACTGAATTTAATCGAATGGTTTGCTTGTGATGTTTCTTGAGTGAGGGAGGAAGGACTTTAATATTAACTGGTAATTGGCAGTATTTTAATATGAATGCACACAGAGGTTGAATTTTGATAGGCACATCCTATAAATTGAAAGATGACTGAAAGATCAAATATATCTTTCCCTCTGGCAGATCTTTTTCTCCCTTCTGGCAGGTGAGTTATAATACTTGTCAACTCACAAAATGAAAAAAAAAATAAAACAAAATTCTGCCACTATAAGGGAATATTCTAGATATGTAAAGGATGGGGGCTCATTCTGAGTTCACTGAGAGTCCTAGATCACTGTAGCATCACTAAATTTCTTTTAAAAAACAAAACAAAACAGGAATAGCACAGCATAGAAACTATCCTCCCTACCTGACCATCCCTACCCTGCTCCCAGCTTCCTTCGCCTAGTTCTGCTGACTGTTTTAATCCAGAGTTGCCAAGACCACCTATGGAGAAAAGACAAGTGACTCAGCTCTGGGGCCCTTTCAGCTTTCTCTTGCTCTCACTGTTGGTACCAGCCTTAGAGGTCAGAGTTCTGTTGACTGTGAACACAGCCACTTTTCATTGGTAACTGTGCCTGCAGTGAGCTGTTCAGATATCTGTTCCCGTTTTCCTGATTTGAAAAAATCAAGGATTGGGATGACTCTGACTTGTGTCACATGATTAAAGACAGAGGAAAAGGACCCAGAGGTTCAAGTTTATTTATAACAGCAGTTATTCTGGCAGCAAAGAACCGGAAACCAAGTGAATCCCCATCAGTTGGGGAATTGCTGACCAAGCGGTGGTCTTAATGGAATATTATTGTGTCACAAGAAATTACAAATATTACAGGTTTGAAGAAGCATCGATGACTTCCATCAACTGATTAGCAGTGCCAGGATGACAAGAATAATCTGAGGAATTCTGATCAGAGTACCAAATGATAGTGTCTTCCAAAGACTGGTGATGGAACATGCCTCCTACTTCTTGACAGTGGAGTAATGGATTAGAGATACAGAAAAAGCTATGAATGATCGGATATGACCACTGTGTTCATTAGTTTTGATAGTCTATGCATATTTGTTGCAAAAGAAGTTTTCTAATTTAGACAGAGGAGGGGGTGGTGGTAGATTAATGGCTAAGGATAGATAAATCAGGAAAAATGTACCACTAAAATAAATTTAAATACATAGAAAAAGTGGCAAAAAGCATAGAAGGGGACACATTGAATAGTTGTATTACATTGCTGTCATATACATGTATGTGATGTGTTTACATATATTTTTCTTATATTTCTTTTTCATGTTCTTTTGCGAATTAAAATGTTTGAGCTAAAGTTTATAATAAAAAAATTAATGGTATGCAAGTTGTGTCTGAAGGCCATCTCTTGGAAACACAATGATAAAAATGGATAGAAAGCTAGACTTGAATTAGCAAGATCTGGGTTTAAATAAATTCTATTCAACAAAAAATTGTCAGGTACCTACTATGTGATGCTGTATGTGGTCCTGGGAGTATGAAAACAAAAGTGAAACAGTCCTTTCTCTCAAATAGCTTGTTTTCTACTTGTGAAGCTGGTCATGGGGGTAGGTTAGGCAGTAGTGGTGATGATGTGGAGAGTGTATGCAAAATGTAAATGCCAAATGTATACAAAATAGGGGACAGCAACAGGACCTGTGATTTCACTGGTATGGGAACTCCTAGGGAGAAACTTCCTTTAATACAGGTTGGCCACTTTTGTGCAATTTCTGCTGATTTCTTAGAGCTGCCTACAACAGTGAGAGATCAAGCGATGCCCACACTCAGCCAAAGTATATCAAAGGCTGGACTTGAACTCTGGTCTTACTGGATCTGAGGCCACCTCTTTAAACATAACAATATAATGCTTCAAAAAAAATAAAAACTATTTGGGAGACATTGGTTGAGGAAAAAGATTTGGGGAAATTAGATGAGGTCTTTACTAGGACAGGGCATTGGATCTGAGCCTTCCAGAAAGCTAAAGTTTTCAAAGAAAACTAGCTCTGGAGTAAGCCAGCCTGGATTCAAATGCCCCCTCTGATGTTTCCTCACAGTCTGCTCTCTAAAAAGAGTAGATTGAATGAAAAGGCCTCTGAACTCTCTTAGGGTTCTAAATATCAAATCTTGTGATAGATCCTGCGAGATGTATTTTAGGAAGGGAATGGGAATAAGACCATTCAAAGACACATAAGAAGGGAATGAATTGTTATATTGGGAAGGGCAAATAGTTCACAAAAAAAGTACATGTTCCAGAATGCCTGCATTTGGGCTTTTTCTTGCAGTGTGATTCATATCATTTCTGTTTTCCATTTTTTTTTTTTGGTGGGAAAAGGGAGGATTCTTCCTCCTATTAAAATTTAACCTATCCACAGAAAACCTTAACATGTTAACAGACATTCTGGGGCTGCTTTGCTCAACCCTTGCTTGTCCTTGCAATCTGGGTCTCCAAAGGACAGCTGACTATTTCTGTCCTCAGAGCTAAGAGGATAACTGTTAGTGGTGTTTCTCTAGTACAAGTGTTCATAAGCCCCTGCTGATGTGTTTCCCCACATTGATGATTGGTTTATGATAATCAGCTAACCATAATTAATTAGGTTTTAGAAACTAATATTTACTAAGGTGGTGTAGAAAGAATAATTAATGTAAAACCTCTCTCCCTCCCCAACCCCAGATGAAGAACATACTATCTCAAAAATACTATATATATAGGCTCCCTCAGAAATTGTGGTCAAAGTTACAGAGTCCACATGGCAAAAGAATAACACAGTGCCTGGTTTATCAAGTCCTTTTGCCCCCTCCTTCTCACCCACCTCTGCCTTGTGGATTTCTTAGTTTTATTGTAAATTTCTGCTGGGATCCTTGGAGAATCATGAACCTAGTGTTTCTTGTTTGTTTTCAGCTCCCAATGAAAACACAACTGTCAACCACTGCAGCTCTGGGGACACTCCTATTACATTCACTGGAATTCCCTAATTTTCTGACCTTCGAAGTTCACAAGGCTATACTCTCTGCTCAGCAATTTCCTCTCAAAGACTTGTTTGGCCCTGCCTTTCATCACTAATCTGGCTCTCTACTGGAATGTCCGATTCTGAAAGGGCTTGCTATTTTATCTAAGCAGCACAGGGCACAATTGAACCTTTTTCAATCAATCCCAAGATGCAGTTTATAGCATGATTTTATTCCATCCAAGGGCTTTTACTCCTTCCAAATTGATTAAGGTCTTATTTCATTCCCAGTCTTTGCCTTAAATTGATTGATTCAACAGAGGTGTTCTCACCTGATGAAGGTATTGAAGTGTAGAGTATCTTGTTAGTTACTTTAAGTGAGAGAGGGATTAAATTGATTGATTGATTTAATAGGCTCTCACATTTACATAAGTATGAAATGAAAAAAATAATCTCCTCTTCTGAGAGGTTGTATGTTACAATGTAAATACGCTGATGTTTGAATCAGAAGACAGGTCAGTTTTTCCACTGATAAACTTTGTGACCTTGGGCAACTCTCAAGGTCTTAATTTACCCACCTCTAAAATGAGGATATTGAAATAGTCCAAAGAGTTTATTTATCCATGGGTAGACTTGTAGATGTAGACTTTAAGAGGGCTGGATTTGAATACAGAAGTTCTGTATTCAGATTCAACCTTTTCTATTTATTATCTTAGGATCATGTATTTGGGCAAATTACTTCCACTTTCTTGGTCTCTGTTTCCTCATCTGTAATACAAATAATCTCAAACATCCATCACAACAAAAAGAAACACAATAGAGCAAATTTTGCCATCAATTTTGTAAGGATTGAGCGTAGTTATTGATAATTACTGAACCACTGCATTTGGATCTAAATACTTGGGGCATCTGGGAAAATGCAGTTAGAAAGGGCAGTTGGATCTACTCAGCAATATCCAAAAGAAATCAATGATTTAGATAAGCACAGACATAACATGTTTATTACCTTTATTAATGGACTGAAATAGGGTGAAGAGCAGCTCTGTTGGATGACAGAATCTGGATTAAAATAGATTTTGAAAGGCTGTATCTAAGAGGACATTTTTGTTGTTATTTGTTTAGTTGTGTCAGACTCTTTCTGACTCTATTTGGGCCTTTCTTGGCAAAGATACTGGAGAAGTCTGTCATTTTTTCTTCAGCTCATTTTAATGATGAGGAAACTGAGGCAGACTGGGGTAGGTAGCTTGCCTGGTGTCACACAGCTAGTAAGTGTCTGAGGCCAGATTTGAACTCATAAAGATGAGACTTCCTAACTCCAGTCTTGGAGCCCTATCCACTAGCTATATTATTAAATCAAAGTCTTATATTTTGTACCAGAGGTATCAAACACATGTTAGCCTATAGCATTTCAAAATGTGGCTTGAACCAGATGAAAATATAATGGGAAATATTTAACAAAATAAAAATACAATAGAACATAAGTAACATTAATATATGATTGTCTAAGTCCATTAGTAATGCGCAGAAATCCTTTTGTATTATTTACTCATTTCTATTTGAGTTTGTCACTCTTGTATTTTACAACCAAACCATTCCACTTTCTGATGATAACGCTCCTTTCTCCATCTATGTGCCTTTGCTGTAAGTGGAATTCCCTCCCTCTTCATTTCTGCCTCTGAGAACTTCCTTCAGAGAAGAGTTCCTGCATAGGAAGAAAGTGTAAACACGAACATAAAGAATTTATAAAAATGAGGAAGATTTGTACAATCTAACGCAAAAGATGAGAAGAATCTGAACATTATAGACCATGATAACATCAGTGCAAAGAAAAAGATCTGAAGGAAACCAGACTCTTACATAATTAAAAAATTATATTCTCTTCCACAGAACAGATAATGACACAAGTTTCTTATTGGTAGAGATTCAGGGGAATATTAGCATAGAACCCTGAGTACAATTTCCTACATGGGCACAGGACTGGTTGTTTTTGCTTAACTGTTTTTTGTATTACTGGGGAGGAACTGGTTCTTGGCCTTAGTTCTTAGTTCTTAGCCAAGGAATGACAGTGAAAAGTCATCAACAAAATCTGTAAAAAACCCTTCTCTTGAGTTTATTAAAAAGTTATGTCCAGATCAAAGAAGATAATATTCCTACTATGTTATGTACTGGTAAGTGCTTATTTGGATTTTTTACTGGGCACCATAGTGTAAGAACAATGACATGCACATATACGTTCATAGAAAAATATTTGTCGGGAAGCTGAGAGACCTGAAAACCATATTGTTGAGCATTCAGTTGAAGGAACTGGGAGTGTTTGGCCAGAAGCTCTGACAGTGGGTGAAATGGTCACCTTCTTTTTTTGAAGAGTTTTCATGTTGATGGGAAATTTGAATTTTTCTCCTTGGTTTGAAAAGGCCCAACTAGAACAAACTGTTGGAAATTATGTTTGTCCTTCATTCTCCGAGAGAAACAATGATATCGTGAGGGTGATGTTTGGACTTGCTAGTGAATTAGGTGTAAGGTAGAGCTGTGCAAAGTCATCAGCCTTGCTCTCTCCTCCAGAGTCACCGGACTCCAGTGGCAAGACTAGAGTCAAGAGGACGGGGGATGGCGCAGGATAGTAGAATCATATATTTATAGCTGGCAGAGGAAAGAAGCAGATTTCCAATGAAGGTAAGAAAAGACTTCTAATTAATTATACTTGTCCCCAAATGAGATGGATTGTCTTGTGAGGCAGAGAATTCCTCATCAGCAGAGGTGCTAAAGCACAGGTATAGACTTTTGGAGAAATTATACAAAGGACTGATGTTTCAGATAAGTTATAAATTGGATGAAAGAAAAGGCAATGGATTTGGAATCAGAAAATTTGGGTTCAAATACTAGTTCTGTTACTTTTTATTTTGGGCAAATCCCTTAGCCCATGTGTGCTTTAGTTTCTAAAGATGAAAAATGAAACAGTAGTATTAGATTATTTGCAAAACCCTTTGAGATTTTGTTTATCTCCATATCTTCTATCAATTGAGCTACAAAATACAAGGGTTGTAGAAAGAGACCACAGTTTTTCCATGAAAATCATAAATAACCACATGATGGAGGCAGTGGGGCCCCTGAAAGAGATAGGAAAGAATAGAAGAAACATTTGGTCAATCTTATAGTAGTATAAAGATAAAGGAAAGGGTAACTATTTTTTTTCTTTTGGAAATTGGTACGTTCCCTACTATCTTGATTGGCATAAAATTGTTTGAATGAGAGAGAGATTGTTTCTGTCTTAATTAAGACAATAAAAACCTAAAGGTTATGGGTTTGAATCATTGTCTTCAAAAGAGAAAAAATCTATTAGGAAGTCAAATATTTTTCAATGCCCTTTAAAAATATACCTCTAACAGGCAATATTTACAAGATTTTCAGACATATATTCTGAGAGTGTTATTGAGAGAATTGCAGTTTCTCCTTTTCTGTCAGAATATGAATCACAATTTGAAGAATGTTTAAGGCATCTGGAACCCGAATTTTCTCACCATTCCGGGACAAGTAATATATCATGTTGTAAGAAATTCTTGTGATTTTGATAATTCAGGAATCCAAACAGTTTGTCATTATCTCATCTGACTCTTCGTCTGTTGTTATCTCGGATAACAAGAAATGTAGCATAACTATTGACTTTACCACACCGAAGAAGTATTTTTCAGTAACGACGACAGAGAAGGTTCTCTAAAGTTAGTTCTCATTTTAAAGTCACAAAATGATCTCATTTTTTTTCTTGCTCATCACAGAATTCAAGTTCTTCCATATTCAAGTTAATCAAATTCAAATTTTTCAAAGCCAGAGCTCATCTTATCAACCTATATCTAAAAAAAAATCATCTCCTCTATGGTCCAGAAATACACCTTTCCCTTTGTTTTGGAGAGAGGGGGAACTATAGGTGTGGAATGTTGTGTATATTTTCAGTTGCAGTCAATTTGTTGGTTGGTTTGGCTTAAATATCTTTTCTGTTTTGTGACAAGGGAAGGCTCACTGGGTGAAGGAGGGCAGGAGCAATATATTTGAAAATAAACAAAAGAGAATGAAATAAAAACAGTCCTTTCAACAACAAAACTGATGCATGATCATCCAACTACTTTTTTGAAGAGGTTGTGAGGGAGAGTCCACTGCACTTTGTGGCAGTCTATTTCACTTTTGGATGGTTTTAATTGATAAAGGTTTTCTTTATAGTGAACTTGGGTTTTTTTAAACTTCTTCCCATTGTGATTAATTCTTCCTCATCAGGCAAAGTAGAACAAGTTTAATCTCTCTTTCACATAGTCCTCCTCGAGAATGAAGGAAAAAAAACATACAACCATGACTCTTCTTTGAGTTTAACATGCCTATCACCTCTCCACTAAATCTTCTCTTTACTGGAGTAAACATTTCAAGTTCCTTCACGTAATCATACACTTTAAGTATTATTAACTGTTTTTTTGGGAGGGGCAATCTGTTAAAGTGTGCACTTTAAAAAATGTATATAATAAACAAAGAATTCCAAAGGAAACCAATTATATACAAATATAATCATCAAAGTATCTTCTAAAACTGAATTCAGGGATCCCAGATTAAAAGGCTTTGTAAGTTGTAATCAGTATATGGTTTAGTTTTACCCATCCGTCTTTTCTTATTTTTAATCACAAGGCAAGATTCCCTGGATAGGCAAGGTTGAGAAAATACATCTGCATATGACCAATGTCAGCTTATGGCATGATTTTGTTGAACTTTACAATTCTGGTTGTTTTCCTTTGGATACTCTCCTGACTAAAATGTTCTTATGAGAACTGAATAGAATATTTGAGATGTAGTGTGACTAAGGCAGAGTACAATGGGAACATCACCTTCTTATCCAGGATTCTTACACTTCTCTCAATGCAGCTTAAAGTCACATCATCTTTGGGGCTGCCATACAATATCCCTGACTCATGTTGAACTTGAAGTTCACAAATGTCTACATCTTTTTCAAAAGAATGACTACCTCCTCAGTCTTACTTTTGTTGTTGGATTTTTTGAACTTTATAGTGATCCCTATTCAATTTCATCTTACTCAATTTATCTCAGTGTTCATCTCTGTATCCTTACTATGCATCAGTGTGCCATCTCTGCTAGCTTTGTGTCACCTGAAAAAAATTAATGTTTGTTCTTATGTATGAATTTAACCATTACTTTTCTACAGAAGTAGATATTTAAAAAGAAAGTAAGAAAAACGAACAGCATGAAACTCAACTGAATTAAAGTAAGAAGTCTCTTCATATTCTTTCAAAGTGAATGTACACATTATAGGACCAAATGTCAATCAATATTTGTTAAAGTTGATGTATTGTAAGAACAGCTTTAAAGGTAGTAACACCACCATTGTACCTGCTCTCTGCCTCATCCCTCACCCCTTTAAAATGAAGGGGAAAGGAAGTGAATTCCTAGATCACATGATTCTCTAGGCTCTTGGGTTGTACCGTTTGGGTAATTTTGGAGAAACACATTTCGTGAACATAGGATTTTTCTCTCTACCCCCATTATTACAAAGCTTCCCCTGCTGTGTCTATGGGGTGATTATGCCTGATTCAGTAGTCTGTAATACTCTCATCTCACTTGGAAGTGTTGCATACAAATCATCCATTAAAAGGGTAGAATAGATATCATTGAACGTTACTTTAGGATGTGGTAGATGCCTTTTCAATTTTGTGTAGCTTCAGGGGAGGCATCCCTGCAAACTGCTTTCATTTGAAACTTCTCTCATTTCCCCGCTAATCCATAAATCCATTTTCCCTCAAATGTAACCGCATCACTCCTTTCTCTGCCCTTGTGATCTTCAGTTATGAAGGAAGGAGCCAAGTGGAACGCGAAGTCCAGAATTGTTCACTTTACCTAGAAAAGTTCTGTGCCAACTTTCTTGGTCAGGTAGATGGCTGGGCTTTCCTTTCACTTCAGTGCAACACCACTGTAGAAGCCAACACTTTGTTCATTGTATGATGTGGGAAATACAAATAAGATGCTTTCATTTAGGTTCCCGTCAGAACAACTTTTGAGCTCAAGTGATGACAGGTTTTTAATCAGATCCAGAGCTCATTCAGTCAAACTGATGATACAGCATTTCTTTGTTAGGGTTTTTTCTCTTGGACTTAGTTTGCTGAGATTGTTATTTAAAATGAAATTGTGTAATCTTGGGACAGTCACTTCACCTCCCTGAGCCTTAATTTCCTCATCTGTAATATGAGAAAGTTGGACCCACTGGTCTGTTGAAGTATTTTCTAGCTCTAAAACTCTGATCTTCTCGTGTACGTTGTAGAGAGGCAGTATGGCCCAGTGAATAGAAGGTCAGGTCTGGAGTTTGGGCAGCTAGGTGGTCCAGTGGATAAAGTGTTGGCCCTCAAGTCAGAAAGACTCAACTTCTTGAGTTCAAATCTGGCCTAACTGTGTGACTCTGGTCAACTAATTTAACCCTGATTGCCTTAGTTGCCTCATCGGTTAATGGAGATGGCAAACCATTCCAATATCTCTGTCAAGAAAAGCCAGATGGGGTCATGGAGAGTCAGACATAACTGAAATGACTGAAGAACAACAGGCTGGAGTTTGAGAAGACAGTGCCTCTGATATAGATTAGCTATGTGACCTTGGTCAAGTTACTTAGCATCTCACAATCCTAGGTAATTCTCTAAGATATAAATTGCAGAAGAATTGCTACAAAACAAAAGTGGGGAGAGTTTTAAAGCCAGAATTTTCCTAGAGCAATGAAGTCATTGGTCAGGTCCAAATCAAGCAAACATAATGAAGTATCAATAATAATATAGTTCACAATCACCTAATTATAATATTGATGCACAGAAGCCTAAAAAAATAATGCTTTTTAGTAGATGTTGCTAATCTGATTAGCTCATCTATGGCACTTACTCTCTTACCTAAGGAAAATCATTTGACCTTCTTGGGTTTCAGTTTTCTCAACAGTAAAACAAGGAGGTCAGAACGTAGCCTCCTATCAGACTGTAAGCTCTTGAGGGCAGGAACTTTTACCTTCCTTTGAATCGCCAGCACCTAGCACAGTGTCTGACCCATACCCGGCACTTAGGAAATACTAGTTGACCACCTGACTGAACATCGTCATCATTATAATTTAGTTCTTCTCATCTTTATATTCAATGATATTTATATAGGAAAGGTATCAGGACAGGTTGTTATTGTACTTTTTATGTTAAATGATTGTTTATAATCCAATGAAACTGGTGGTGTGAACATTCATCTACTTAGTCTCAGAGAAAGTATTTTTGGGACAGATCCTGTAAGAGTCAGAAAAACAAAGATTAAATATGCTTCTTCCTATTCCTACAGTCTGATTTCTTCTACTAAGTCTCCATTTTTGAGAGGTTTTATCACTTAGTTGGACATTAGGTATATTCCAAGGACTGCAGAGCTAGAGTTGGGAGGTACATTTCTGTTTGCTGTGGAGGATGCAGGCACACTTTTATGACATGGCTCCCAACTTCTAGAAGTCACAGACAGCAATTGATTCTCAAAGTGCAATGGAATCTCAGATGTTAACTAGCTTATTCTCTATCTGTACAGAATTCCTGGGTCAAGCACTTCTAGTCTAATCCCTCTCTCACGACAGTAACGGAGGAGAGCTATTTTTATATCTCACCATCCTTTGTCCCCTCAAGTTTCTCTCTTTCTGGCTAAGTATCCACAGCTCCTTCAACCATTCTTCCCATGGTATATTGTCCATTTTGCTCACCTTCTTGCTTACCTTTCTCTAAATATGCTCTGGTATTTTAATGCCCTTCCAAAAATGTATTGCACAGAAGTAAACTCAGTATTTGCAGTTTTTTGGAGAACTGTTTGTATCATTTGACCACTTATCTATTGGGGAATGGCTTTTGGTCTTAATACTCATGAGTTACCTATAGATCATGGCTACTGAACCTTATCAGAGATAAGAAATAAATTTCTGATTGGTTAAATGTCTCAGAGAACTCAACATATTTGGTGGACTCAACTCTGATTCAACTTGTCTTTAGCTCTTTTCTTCTCAATGAGCCTAATCACCATTCACCTAACTTCCCCTGGCTTTCTCATCACCTGACTCTCAGGTCTAAAGCCATAATCAAATAAATACTATCATTATTAATGTAAAGGCTGTTCCAATCTACTCCCTATGGAGATGATCATCATTACTTGACTACCAAACCAAAATACTGCTCCCTAGTTTACATTAATCTCTAAGTTTTGTATTTTTTTAATTAAAATATAAGCTCCTTGAGGGCAAGGACTGTGTTCTCTTTTGTTTTTGTATTTCCAGAAATTAGAACAGTGATAACATTCTTATTAGACATCAAATAATGTTTTATTCAACTATCCAACTTATTTAATTTTATTCAAAGTTTCCTCCCTTCTTTATTTGGTTATGTTGATTTTTTTCCAGGCAAAATTCATATAAATTAATTTTACATTTAAATGTTAAATTTATTGATCTTATATTTTGTCATTGCTTCTATCTTGTTTGGTTAAGAATTAACCTTTTAGCCATAACTGTAAAAGATACTTCATTTGGTTTTCTCTCTGTGTCTCTGTCTTCATCTCTCTGTCTCTTCTTTACTATTCAGATCACAGACCCAGTTTTAGTGTATTTAGTTTATTGTGGTATTTGGTGTAAGCTGTTCTACTGGTTTTCTACTAGACATAAATGCTTTACTGGGAAAGGCAGAAGATGCTATATACAAATAAAGGATACTAAGTAAAAATAAGTAGGATAAAAGGGAAATTGTGATGGGAGATTAGAGGTAGTGTCACAGAAAAGGTAGCATGTGAACCTGGAGAACATCCTTGCTTCTGAGAACTAGCCTGACTATACTCCAAAAGTTCAATCACCAGAAAATTGATAATCAGGGAATAGTTTTATTTTTAAACACTACAACTCAGGATGATTATCTTCTAAGAATTACAATTGGCTTTGTGGAGAGAGTACCTATACCAGCAAACTCATAAATTCTTAATGGAAGAAGTACATTGGTGAATGGTTTCTTTTTATGGCTTTAAAAAAATTTATTTTTACATAGAGTATATTTATTATATATAATATTATATGTTTATTTATACATGGCCAATGTGGTATAATAGCTAGAAAACTGACCCAGAGTCAGGAAGTTGTAAGTTCAAATTCATCCTTTTAAACTCCCTCTGTCTTGGAGGTCACTTCCTCTGATAGGATGACCATTCTTAGAATCTCAATTTAAGAAACGGACCATCTCTTCATTTTCTATCAGGTTGCTCTTCTCTGGACTTGATATTCCCACTTTCTTTCCATGATTGGTTTCTTCTTATGTGCTATCATCTCCATTAGAATGTGAGTTCTATGAGAGTAGGGACTGTCTTTCCTTATTCTTTGTATTTGCATTCCCAGTGTTATGTATAGTTCCTGGCACATAGTAAGCACTTAATTTATGCTTGTTGGCTGTCTGATTGCTTGTGGGACTCTGGATGTGTCCGTTAGCCTCTCAGTGCCCCAGACAAGTCTCTAAGACTATGAAATTGTAAGGAAGGTATAGGTCTGCATTCATAAAAAGAGTTCTTTACAAAGAACTAAATCTTTCCTTCTATGATTCTAATCACTTAATAAGTGTTTGTTGGACTAAATTGAACCCAATAGAGGTAACAATAGAGCTTGAGTTTTACAAGAGACACAAGATGGTGGTGGTGATATTTGCAAACTTCATAATAGTATGGCAATGAGGGTAGAAGAAGGAAAAGAAAAGAGATTCAGATCTGTCATTTTGCCTTGACTTAATCACTCCAGGGGCTAAGGTACTTATTACTGATAATGCAGTCATAACTGTCTGATTATCCAAACATACTCTCTCTCTCTCTGTCTCTAGCTAGACACCTATGTAGTACAATGGATAGAGTAGCTGGACCTCTGAGTGCAAATGACATTTACTAGATGTGTTCCCTGGGCAAGTCACTCTATTTGTCTCAGTTTCCTTATCTTTAAATGAGGATGATAGTAGCACTCATCTCCCATGGTTGCTGTAAGAATCAAATTTTATAATAATTGTGAAGAGCTTAACATGGTATCTGGCATATAATACATGCTATATAGATGCTAACTATTATATATATATATATATATATATATATATATATATATATATAACATATGTAAGCACATAGTTTAAAAACACACACACACACATTGAAATGTGAGTAAACTCCATTTGCTGTTAAAAGGAGCATCTGAATTGACACAAGAAAGACATCAATGGGGAGAGTCATACTGCCTACTCACAAATTTATTAGGGAGAAATGAGAAATTGGTTTGAGGAAGAAGATAGAACAAGTCAGAGAAGTGGATGAATGTTGAAAATGGGAGATGATGAGTATGAAGGATTATCTAGTTCACTCAAGTTTAGGAAGGCTTTGAAGAAAACATCACAACTATATTACAATGAATGAAGAAAGAGCTGTGGTGATAGCCATGCAGGCTTAAGTGAAGAAATAAAGTAGCCTGTGGGGCAACGCCAGTCACCAGGAAGAAGGATACATTGAAAACTATGGAATTTGAACAACACTTGAGCAAAGATTGTATGTCAGCATACATTGTATGTCTCTTTCTGTAGAGGATAGCCAGTAGTCACAGCTTACATCAGGTAGCAGCTGTCAGGAATCATTTTTTGTTGCTTCAGTCTTACCACCTAAAATTTCCAAAGTTCACTGATGGTTAGGGCAATTACCTCTTTGCCAGCCTTTCCTCCTTTCTGATCCCCTCTCCCCCTCCATATACTGGATGTTCTTTCAAATCCATTTCCAACACATTAAGGAAAGAAGATAAAATAATTATTTTCATGTTGCCCAACTTGGTCTTTTGTAGCTGTGATACTGCAATATGGCTCTGAGTCTAAGGGGAAACAAAACCACATGTCTCAAGGACAAGTTTAGTGGAAACCTGTTATTACCTTTTCTTTCTCGCTCTTTTTTTCTGTGTGTATGTGAACAATTTTAAGGGTAATTGTACTTTAATAGAGACTGTTATTTACAATGACTGAAAAGTGAAGGTGGAGAAAGAGGAGCTATTTTAGTCTTATTCAAAATGTTGCTGTGGCTTAGAATCATAGAGTTGAGGGGGTCCAATCATGTATTTGTTGCATGTATCCCTTCAACAATAATATCTCTACTTGAACAACTTTGGTATCAGAGTGCTGAGAGGGAGCAAGAGTGAGAGAATGAGAAATTTACAAATATTTTCCTGATAAAAGTCTTTTAAAGTAGGTAGCATATCATTATCCCCATTTTTCAGATGAGGAAACTGAGTTGTAGTAAGGTTGTGAATTGCCCATCTCACACAGCTGCTATCAGACAGATGATTTGAACCCAGACCTTATCATTCCCATCCAGTGTTCACTATGTGTAAGAAAGACCCAAGATGAAAGGACTGGAGGGTTTGTGATCTGCGTCAGAGGATGGGGTTCCAGTAGTGATGTTTAAAGTATGGAAACCACAGATCTATACAAGCATTATTGTGCACTATCATGAGACCCCCAAATCATTCTTTTTATATGATAAACCTGCCTAGTTCCTTTACCTGATCCTCATGGGATTTTCATTTGGATATCTTTCAGCTTTTCAATGGCCTCCTTTGCTAACGTACCCAGATAAGGACCTCATATTCAGGGTTCACTCTTAGACTTTGTTTTTTTTAGAATTTTATTTTTTTGGTTCTATTTTAAGTTCCAAATTTTCTTCCTCCCTTCCTCCCCATCTTTCTCTAGAGAAGACCATTTGACACACACACACACATATGCATATTCACACACAAACATATATATATATACATATAATATTAATGTAAAACTATACTATGCATACATCTATTTCTCAGTTCTTTCTTTGGATGTAGATGACATCTTCTTTCATGATCCTTTGTAGTTGATTTGATTAATTATAATACTCAGAACAACTTAGTTGTCCATGGTTGTTCTTAGAGTAGTATTGCTGTTACTCTATACAATTTCACTCTGTTATTTCATATCTTTCCATGTTTTTCTAAAATCAACCATCTCCTCATTTCTTCTAGCCCAGTAGCATCCCATCATTTATTCTGACTTTGGCAGAGTTCAGACAGAAGAGACATCTTGCCATAGTGATTAAAGAGTTGACCTTGGAATCAATAAGTTTTGGGTTCAAGATCTATCTCTGATACACACCGTGACTCTAGACAAGTCACTTAATCATTGGTGCTACAGGCAGCTCACAAATACTATAAGCTGGAGAATGACTATAAGATCTGCATTGGAGAGGGAACTACCAAATTCACCTATAAAATTATAGTTTTTTTAATGTCTAAAATAGAAAGATAGCTTCTTTTATTCTGAACATTCAACTTCTATTATTGCAACCTAAGTCAAATGACCTTTTCTTTGACTGCCATGTTCTTGTGAAATTGAATTCTTTCTTGAACCTTTGTGTGGAACTTTCTATATACTTCTATTATATTTCAGCCTATTAGATTCAGGATATTGTTTGAGTCTGTCATGATAACTTTAGAAACTGGTTCTATACCTCCCAGATGCATGCCACATCAAATTTAATGAAATTTTAAATGTGATGAAATTTGATGAACGAGGTCTTCATTGACCTAGGTCTTCATTGAAGTAATTAATAAAAAATTTGAATAAGAAATTTAGAGCACTCCCCTGGAGACCTCCTTCCAGTATCATCATTTATTCATTTGCTAATCAATCACCACTCTTAAGGTAAAGTTATAGTTCATCTAGTTAACACATCCAATCAATTGTATTATCCTTTAGACCAGTGGTGTCAAACTCATGTAGAAATGGAGACCAATAAACTATTCCCTGCATTGCACATTGACTTAGAAAACATAATATTATCTATTTTCTATTGTATTTTTATTTATTTTGCTAAATATTTCCCAATTACAATTAACCTGGCTCAGCATCACTCAAGAGTCTTGCAAGCATTGTGGCCATGGGGCCCCATGTTTGATACCGATTTATGTCATATTTATCCAACCTGTTTCTAAGGTTTTCATGAGATTCTTTGCTAAATACATTCTTGTAAAGAAATCTTAGACTGCATGCATTTCAGATCATTCTGACAAGCTGAAAGCTCCATAAGGATAGGCACTATTCTTTTTTTGAACTTTGCATCTTTTTCAGGGTGTGGACTTAGTAACTGCTTCATAAATATTTGTTGAATTTAGTATTTGAATTATTGAAATCCAGAAATACTGTATACACAGTTTCTCTGAGCTAATTAGAAAGGTTAATAGTTTAATCTAGCATGACTTGTTCTTAGTGAATTCATGCTGATTCCTCATAATTGCCATTTCTCTTCCACAATCCTTTCAAAAAACCCTGAAAAATCGACATTAATGGCACTCATCTGTAGTTCACAAAATCACTTTGAACATTAGGCATTTGTTCATTTATTGTTTTCTGCTACCTAATCTTTTTAAACTCTCTGTGGACATCATTTCAGGGATCCTTTCTCCTGAGGACTATTTTAGCAGCATCCCAGACACTTTGAATTTTGTCATCATTGGAATTTTGTTTCACATACCTAGTAATTGTTTCAATGATCTGTTCTTTGACCTACTCATTATTTATGATTTCATTAGTAACTTTTCTTTTGAGTCTGTGTCTTTTGTTTTTATGCTTTGCACTGACTACAATTTTTATTGTATATAAAAGATGTGTTTACTATTTCTGCCTTTTAATATTTGTTTGTAGTATCTTTGCACTCTAATGATAAAGTTTTGTAAAATTCCATGTGGGACTAAGACATGTGTATGTTAACAGTACAGTTTAGAAGATGTCATTAGTTTTCTTTTCAGCTGTAATTTCTCCAGAAATTTGTTCAGTCCTATATTTCCCCCTTTGTTTATATTTCTATTAGATTTGTTCAAAACTGAAAGAAGAATATGAAAATTTGCCACCACTGTTGTCTTACCATGTATGTCTTCATGTAATTTGGTTAATTTTTCTTGGAAAATTTGGGAGCTAAAGAGTTTGGAGCAGACAAATTTAATATTGATATTGATGTGTTGTCTATGGTTCCTTTCAGCATAATATAGTTTCCTTCCTTCTTTTAAGTTGTGAATTTTTGTTTTTACTTTGACAGATAGCATGATTCCAACTCCTACTTTTTAAAACTCATCTGATAGACAGTAAATTTTATTCCAATATCTCATTTTCATTGTGTATATTTTTGCTTTTTATATGTGTTTCTTCTAACAAATCTTTTACCCAATTTGTCATTTTTCACATTATTAGAATGCTGAATCCATTTACATTTAAAACCATAAGGATTAAGTCTATATTTTACTCCATTTGCCTTGAATATTCTATTTCTGAATTAGGTCCTCCTCCTTTATCTTATATAGAGCACACTGTCCCTTTAGTTATTTGAACTTAATCAACTTGAAGGCATACTTTGGCCTCTTACTATCCCTCCGGTCCCTTTCCACTATTTGTCACCCTTTCCATAATTTTGGAATATTGCTTAATTTATTATTTTATTTTACTTTTTTGTTTTTATCTGATTATTTAACTCTTCCCCTCATTTCATCCCTCTTAGTTAAATAATCAAGTAAAAAACCCTTTCATTGTCTGTTAACTTGCTTATTAATTTTAAATTTCATCTTTTGTACTTTCTTTTAAAAACAAGATTTCAGTTCTCATTCTCTTTACTATATACATTCTCTTCTGGAGTTTTATTCTTTGATTTGTGGTCCTTATACTTACTTATTACTTCTTCAGTCTCTATATTCTTCTTGCAAATTCCATAACTTTGTGTCTATTTAGTGTGAATTTTATGGTCTCATCATATGATAAATTATTTCTTGATAGATTTCTTTCATTCTTTGTAAAGTGAAAAATACCTTATGCTCTCTAGAATGAGTAAGTTTCTTTAAGGTAGATTATTTTCTGTGTTTGCAGTACTGGAGCTTAACATAGGACTATGAACATAGAAGGCATTTGTTGAATTGAATTGAATTGAATTAAATTCCAGACTCTCAAAGTTGGAAAAGACTTGAGAAGTCATCTAGGATATTCATACTTGATGTTTATGGTATACCCAACAAATGACCATCCAGCACAGACTTAAAAGGCTTTTAGGGATGTGGAACTATCTACCTCCCAAAAGAACAATTCTAATTGTTAGGAAATCATTCCTTATATAGAGTAGAAAGCTATGTCCCTATTACTTCTTGCTGATTGCTTCAGGTTCTTACATCTAGAGTGGGAGATGCAAAACCCCATACAGTCCTTTGTCCAAAGGACTGCCCTTCATAGCTCTCAGCTCCTTCCCTCCAACCTCCATTGCCCAAATCTCTTTTCCAGGATAAACTTATCAAATTGCTTTAATAGTAAGGGATTTGGAGTCATGAAGATATGAATGCAAACCCAATATCAGGCATTTACTATTTGTGTGACACTGAACAGGTCACTTAACCTATCTGGCCCTTAGTTTCCTCATCTGTAATATGTAGATAATAAGAATAGCTCATACCTCATACAGTTGTGAGAATAAAATGAGATTATACATATACTTCCATACACATATACATATGTGTATTTATAAACACTTTCAAACCTATAAATGCTCGTTGGTATTTTTATTGAATTTATTTTTATATAACATTAGTCCTTTTCAATATGAAAAGACAAGACCACCTTATACAAAACAACAGTAAAATGTAAAGTTTTTTTTTGAATCAAAGACCCTATGTTTGGTAGATGTTTTGTAGATATGATAGAAAATGACTGCTTATAATTAAAAGCAAATTTATTAATATGCAGATCACATACATAATAAATTACAAATCATCTTACAAAATGGCACCCATAAATAGGAAGGTAAAACTGAGTTTTAAAGAGAATGGAAATGAAGTATGCATAAACTAAAGAAGAAAATTAACTTTGTCTCTAAATATTGTTTAAAGATTACTCCCACAATTCTTACAGCATTTGTTATTAAAATTCCTAAGTTAAAAATTTACAAGTTGCATAAGGAGTTTGCAAAGACTGGGTAATTAAGTATTAAATTCTTTTTGTACTGAGTGAGTTCTGCATTTGGGAGAAGGGTGAGATCAGAGGACTGAGTAGTCAAGAGTGGTCTCATGACAGAGTGAACCCAGGTCTCTAGACTCCACATCCAATCCTATTTTAACTATGTAATGCCGCTTGTCTCATTTTCCTCTGATCCTTACTTGATTACCTCTCACTTGACAGGATTTGGGGATATACATCATCATTCCTTAAAAAGACAAGCAGCTGCTTCCTCCTCAGAGTGTCCAGCCTGGAAGGCATTTCAGACTGGGGGGAGAGCAAGAATAGAGGTGTGCAGATGGAAGACTTGCTTGGAGAAATTCAACAAACATTTATTAATCCCTAAAATATATAAATCGCTTTACTGGGTGACAGGGATACATTTTCTTTTAAAATATAAGAAAAAAGACAGTCTCAGACTTCAAAAAACTCATATTAAGGAAGATGTAACATGTATACAGATACCAGATGATACCAGATCAAGTAAGATTGAGGTACTGGTGGGACAGTTCTAGATATTCTGAAAGCACCTGACTGAGCAGGATGAGAGTTCATGGGAGACACTGGGGATGGATGCTTAAATTTGGGAGTCATCTGTGTAGAGATTTTGAAAAGGTCATTAAGAGAAAAACAAAACCTGTAGAGAAAGAAGGATCAACCCTAGATGAGAATCTTATGGGACACTCACACTTAAGGGGTAGGAGTAAGGCAAAGAATGAGCAATAGAGACTCATAAGCTTTCAGACAGGAAGAAGAAACTAAAGCAGTTCATAGAGACCAAGAGTGGAGAGAGAACAAGGATCTCTTTGGCTCTGTACTCCCTGTGCTTAGAACAGTGCCTGGAACATGGTGGGTGTTTAATAAATCCATGTTGATGCACTGGCTGTTTACGGCACTGCGTGGATCCTACCCTGATTCAGTTAGAAGATGTGCATAGAGAAGTAGCGAGAAGTAACTGAACACAGGCGATGTATGTCTTGGCCACAAGATAAAGAATTTAAACTTGGTGCAAATAGAAAGGGGGAGCCACTGGAGAGTGAGTGCAGTTTACAGCATGAAAGTAGTGTATGACATAAACTATTTTATCTTCTCCATTTTATTCATAAATCTCTTTTCTTCCTACTAAACTGTAAGAATTGATTGTGAATCAATTCAATTCAATTCATAAAGATTTGTTAATTGCCTGTTTTGTTCAAGGCACCAGACCCTGAGGATACAAGGACAAAATTAAGCCCTGTCCTCATGGAGCTTTCATGTTATAAGTATTTAGCACTATCTTGTAAGTTTTTGTAAAGATTATCACTGTGTCTCATACTTTTACTTTTATTTTTCCTATTTTAAAGAAGTTTAACTCATGAAATTTGTTCATACACCTCTTTATTGCCTATCAAAATAATACAAGTGAAATCGCCACTTATTTCACGAATGATTCCCATACACCCATAAGATTTTACCTATCCATCTCAGAGCGGGAGAGGAGAATTGGATTCAGGAAAATGCATTTACTATTAATGATATTATTAGTATAATAATGAAAAATTTCCCAGGCCAGTTACATTTTTGGCCTATCTATGCAAATGTGGATTATGGATTTCCAAATAGTTTTGTAATGAAAGTAAGGGGTAATGACTTAAGGTCTCTGTGCCCCAGGAGGCTGACTACCTTATAGCCTGGCTGCTGATTGGCAGAAGGAGTCATCACCTCTTGTCTGGACTATTACAATAGACTCCGAAAAGATCTCCGTGCTTCTAGTCTCTCCCAACTCTATACAATTCTCATATCAGGCGCCCAATTGATATTCCTAAATGAGGGGTCTGCCCTTGCTCAAGAAGTGTCCTCCAAAGCTCCTCTCTCTGGCGTTCACAATCTAGCCATCCAGGCTAACTACACTTTACACATCCTCTATGCTCCAGCCAGTCTGGTCTATTTGGAGATTCCCATACATCACAATCCCTCTCTTATTTTCATGTCTTTGCATAGACTTACTGTAAAGACCGAAACTCTCTACCTCCTTACTTCTGCTTCTTGGAGTACAGAGTTGTTCTTCAAGTCTCATTTTGACTTCTGCTTTCTTTAAGGAGTCTTCCCTGATTCTTCAGGTGGTAGTCTCTTCCCTCCTCCACTCAGCTGTGTATTTGTTTTTCTCTCTGTGTGTGTATACGTATACACATACACATACACATACATATACATATACATACACATACATATACATATACATATACATATACATATACATACACAGAAATATAGGCACCTAGGTGGTGCAGTGGATAGGGTGCTAGCCCTGGAGTCAGGAAGACTCATTTTCCTGAGTTCACATCTGGTCAAAGATATGTAATACCTATGTGATTGATTCTAAGTAAGTTACTTGGTCTTATTTACCTGTTTCCTCATCAGTAAAATGAGCTGGAGAAGGAAGTGGTAAATCACTCTAGCAACTTTGTCAAGAAAACTCCAAAGGGTATTATGGAGTTGAACACAACTTGAAAGTAACTAACCAATAGCAAATACATATATATTTATATATATTTGTATATACATACATATACAAATATATATATTTGTATATACACACATAAATATATATAAACAAGTATGTACATATCTACAATAACTATATATACATATATATATATATATATATATATATATATATATATATATATATATATATACTTAAACATAAACACACACACACACACACACACACACACACACTGAGTTTATACATCTAAGCAAAGCAGAACGTAAACTTCTTAAGGGTATAGACTGTTTTTGGTTTTTGTATCCCCAGTGCTCCATTACAGGTACTTGATAAATACTTATTGATCGATTTATTGAGGTTCCATATCAAGATCTCACTGTACTGATAAGATTATAAATCCAATTCACCCGACCAATACAAAAGGGTAATAGAGGCAAGTGACACCGAATATAGAGAAGCCACGAAGTCTTGTATTCAAGACCTGTCTCTAACATGGCTGTCTGACCCTGGGTGAGACATTTAATCTCTCATTGTTCTAGGTCACTCCAAGACTCTAAGTTCCCTGCATTGCTAGAGGGAGTTTCTTTTACCAATGAAATCACAGATCTAGTCCTTATCTCTAACCCTGTACATTGTTCAGTAACATATCTCTGTGTCCTTCTTGTTTCAAACATGAAGACACAGCACTTTGACTGTTTCTTCCAAGGATGCCTCCTTTTCACCTGTATGAACTTTTGTATGAATATATGTATGTGTATATCTTGTATGAACTTTTTATATTTATTCATTGCTTTTCTCATTAAAATGTGAGCTCCTTGAAAGCAGATATTGTCTTTTTTTGGTAGCACTATCACTTAGCAGTGACTGTCATGTTAATAAATGTTTGTTGATTGATTGATCAATAACTCCCTTGCATATGGGTATTGCTAGAATGTTTCCTGTCTTAAGTAAAAATACTTATTTTCTTGGTCTTGATACTGCCATTAACCTTGGAAGAAGACATTTAAATAGCATGGCTTCACTATCCCTGTCCATAAAATTGACTCAATGGTAATCACTTACATTTTTTACAGCCAAGTTTTACAAAATGCTGACCTTACAAGCACTTGGTAAGGGAGATAGCACATATATTATTTATCCTTGTGTTACAGAGGAAGAAACTGAAGTTTGATGAGATTCAGGTTGACCAGTGCTAAGGCGTAAAGGCACTTCTCCTTGGGTGAGCTTGGTCAAGTCACCTATCCTGTTTGGGGCTTTGTATAAAGACAACTGATGATTTTGATTTCTAAGGGCCCTTCTAAATCTGAGGGTAAGCGCCAAGCTCACTTGGCCTGACTCTGCTTGAGGTCCCTTCTTGTTTATTAGTCTATACCCTAAATAAACCTTACTATTGAAAATAACTCCTGGAGATTGACTAGCAGAATTTCAGACCATAATGCCACAGCATATGGTTTTAAAGGGAGGATTATGGGTGGGGGGAAGTACCTGGTTAGCAAGGCTAAACAATTAGTGATAGTACATTAATATTTAATTTTGATCATGTTTGAGTCAGGAACATTTCCAGTACATTACAGAAAATATGATGGAGGTTTCCAGACATATGATTTGCAATCCTTTTTTTTTTTAACAAGCAACAAATCATTTTTCTTAGGGCATTTCATTCCTCCCATATTAACCTGGTAAGAAAAATACTGGGCTTTCTCTATCTGACAGCAGGGACCCTTCCCCCCAATCCCCCAATTGTTTTCTTAGAAGCCAGGTTTCCCACTGACATCAATGGTAGGATTGATGAATATACAGTATCCTGGGTTTTAGGTTTGCCATATGGATCTGTGACTGGGATCTTGCTCCTAGAGATGTCATTACATAAACATCTCCATTGCTTCTTATCCTCTGTGCTCTCAGACAAATTACTTCGCTTGGTATCACCCAAGCTACTGCAGTCATTACACAGTAGGAAAGCATGTTTCCTGGGCCAGCCAGCCTGATGGTAACTCACACATGGCCGTGCACATGTGGTCACTTAATAAATACACAGTCAGGATGATGTTTCGGACAGTCCACAGACTGTCCACACAACAGACAAGGAGATGAAAGCAAAGCATCCATCCAGGACACTCATCAAATCTATAGGACTTAAGAATTTCCATTTCATTTTTGGTGAAAACTAAGAAAAACTGATGCAAGAAAATTTCTTTCAGGCATTACTTTATTTGGTAGGGGAGCATTTGTGGGGCTCAGTTTAAATATGAAGGAAATAGTTTTTAAAGTAAAAGTGAAATATTCCATATATCGATCTAATTCACATGGCAGCAATTATTACATTTAATTCTCCAATTATTTCCTTGGGGGAAAAATGGTAATTTTTTTTCCATTAGGGAGATAGACAGTACATTTTCCCACACATGTTCTAACAAAACATCTATAGAAAAGTTTTCAGGGAAGATGTGACAGCAATTCTTAGTGATTTCTTTGTTATAAATAACTTTTTTTAAAAAGGTACTTTTTAAAACAGAAAAGTTAAGTTATGAACAGTTTCATATTTACAAAGCCCTTTGACAAATGAGAATCATGTGGGGAATTTGGTAATGGGCTCTAATAGACTTCAGACAATAAAAAACCAAAACATCTAAAAAGACCAGCACCTACACTCTCCCTCCCTTCCTCCCCCCTCACCCCCAGATAACATTCACTTCAGGAAATCCAAGTTCAATAGAAATATCTGCTCTATGTACAGTGTTTCTACATTTAATGTATAGTAATGGGCCTTTGACAGATGCAGGCAGTAACTTGACCATTACATCAGGTTATACATTTCTCCAGCATTGATTTTTTTTACTTAATTAAACTCATAAAGGCGTAAAAGTGAAGAATTGGTAGAGCACAATTGCCTGTTGACAATTAAGAAGTGACTGAGTCTCTTTCAGAGTATTATTCATAGAAGGAAACTGATTTCTTGCAGAGGGGTCTGTAAGTTGTTGTCATAGAAATGTAACTAATGTATTTCCTTAAGTTTCTGAAAGGGGTTTACTCCTTCTAAACCTAATTTTGTCCTCGCCACTTCTACTTTACATAGACAAGTTTACCAGAAGAACAACTAAATGTTTTGAGTAGTCATTTTCTTTAATGTTATGTTTTTCTCTTCCTTCATTCCTATTCTAATGGCCCACTTTAGGTAAAGAAATTCATTACTAAAGGAGGGAGGGAGACGTTTTTAAAGGCAGACTTCAAGAAAAAAAGTGGTTCTTTCATGTTATTTGATCATTTCTTAGGGAAGAAATAAGTTTTTTGATAGATGTGGCTCTATCTCTAATAAGAATTATTCAATCCCTCCCCACTCATTTGGTCTATTATTTTTGACACCAATTTACAATGACTTGTAGGAATGGATAGAGTAGTTGTAAAGGGTAGAATATGTTGACTTGCATATTTCATGACAATCCTTATCTTGTAGATGACATGACTCAATTGAAGTCTGATTGTCCAATAGGTCACTTGGTGTTTTTACAATACCATATTATGAGAATTAATAACATTTAAGTCTGGTTTCTCTTTTTATGCCTGTATTGAATCGGAATGGCCTTTTATTTACCGTAAACAGCCAGAACAACAAGGAACATTTTTGAATAACCTATAGTATTCTTCCTGAATCTGGAAAAAAATAAAGACAGACAAAAGATACAATATATTACTTTTACAGAATTCCATGAATTCAGTCATAGCAAATTTCCAAAGTCTCTTATACTGATTTTCAAATCAAGAATTAGAAGACTATCATGCTGAGATACTTAAATATCCATGTATGAAACTTTCTTTCCAGAAGCAATTAGTAAAAATGGTGATGAGATTCAGCGTCTTTAGGAACTGAAGGCCCAAAGGAATGAATTCTCTTCTGAAAGGTATCAGTCTTTTGAATAACAAACATGAGATACTGAATGAAGGTGAAATACTTACTTTTCTAGACAAAACACAAAGAAATATGAAGATGAACATCCCCTGGAAAGCATTGCTGATTGTGAAGAGGTATGCTGTCACCACTGATGCATGTACAACATGGAGAACCCCAAAGATCCAGGTGGTTCCAAGAAGGAAGAGCAGGGCCAGGGCTCCCCGTGCACATGACCTAAATGATATTTATAACAGTACAAAAGACTCTTCAGCACATTGCTTGACACTCTGTAGTTTTCCATGATTATACTTTGGAAAATTTACAAGCCTAACAATCTTCTTCTTAAACAAAGACCGAAAATATTCTAAATTATGAAAATAGAAATCTTACTGTAGTTACATGGGGTGGCCTTTAGGGTGTGCTGCTGTACTGTTGCAAGAACTTTTAGCTGAAAGCAGGCTATGTACAGCATTAAAAAAGTGGATAATTTTTTTTTTAAAGAGACTTTCTTAATCTGAAAATATTTCCCCCCTTTCCCCTTCTGGTATACTGCAGACCAATATGATTTGATTTTAAATCTACTGTTCATGTAATTCCCAAAGGTAAAAAATATATCTGTTATGAAGTATTTCCCCTAAGAAACCTTGAAAAATGTGCTGTGTGCTCATAGGTCAGCCCATGTGCACAACATCAAAAGAATTTTCTGGCTTCCTTTCAGATACGATACAGAAGAAGTTGCAGGATATAAAACTAGATTTTCTTCTTTTTGATCTTACAACACAAATGCTTCTCAATTCTTCCAGGGTCAAAGTACTGATGTCTCTATGTTAGAGTACATAGTATGTTTGTGTATATATATAACAAACATATAATATATGTGAATGTGGTATAATACTCATGGGCGTGTGTATGTATGTATACACATTTTGACAAAAAAAGAACTGCCTATGACTTTTGGTGAAATATTAGACAGCCTTTTTCCCTGACTATACTGATGACTTTCATTGCCTTGAAAATGAAGTAACTAATGATTGCTTTCTCATTCATTCTTAGTCCAATCACTCCTTAGTATGGAAGATCTTTTAGCCCTGTTCCTTAGAAAATGAATCATTTTCAACTTCATTAAAACCAGCTCCCTCCATGAGACTGTGGAGGGGAAGGAAAAACAGAAAGTCATCAATCACACAATAGCTAAATCCTAACTATAAATCTGGTGCAACACATGGAAACTGCAGGAGTGTTTCTAAGCAACACAAATACTACGTTGTTTTCAATGTTCCCTATTGTACACTTCAGCTTTCCCTGCACAAACGGTTTTCAAGGTCTCAATAAATCAGTTTTAAGGAGAGAGCTGATGGAGAAAATCATGGCAACATGCAAACTAGGACCAATTCTCCACCTCCTCCAAAATGTTTTTAAATAATTTTGTCCTTCTTAGAAGGAAAATTACTAAGACATGGCCTTTACTTTTCTGAGCACAAGTCCTATCACTTTTTACATAATAATTACTGATATTTATATAGTATAAGCCAAGGTCCTGATCTTCTAAGAAATTGAGAAGGGCCCCTAGCATGTTGGGAAGACCCTCTGTGGCCAATTTGTTTGAGGATATAGAGAATGATGCAAAAATGGGCTGCTTGGATGGTTTGAGATCTATCTGCATGCTCAGGGAACACACCCATCAGTGACATTATTGTCTCACTGCAGTAGTTGACTAGGTGGTATTTTAGGGTTGGCTAAGCACCACATAATAGCAATAAAAGCTGTCATTTTATGTAGGGCTTACTATTTGCTGGACACTGCTAAGAACTTTGCAAGTGTTATTAACTCATATGTCCTCTCAATAACTCTGGAAGGTAGGGGCTATGATCATGATCTCCACTTTCCTCTTGAGGAAACTGAGGCAAACAGACTTGCTTAGGGTCACTCTAGCTAGTTAGTGTCAGAGGCTGGATTTGAACTCAAGTCTTCTTGACTTCAGGCCCAGCACTCTCTACTCTGCCACCGAGATGACTCTAGAATGTAAGTTCCTTTAGATCACTGACTTTTTCGTTGCCGTCTGTATCTTGTATATAGTAAGCATGAATAAATAATTAGTTAATGAATTATGATCTCACTAGAACCTCGCTACAATCCTGTGACTTTACCAATTAGGAAAATGACTTTGACAGATTAAATGTCTTACCTAGTGTCATGTAGCTAATATGTCAGGCAGAATTTGAACTCAGAACTTCCTGACTCCAACTCTCGTATCCTATTTTACCAAGATAGCTTACCTATGGTGATTATAATGTTAAAAATATATTAAATGGTTTTGCAAAACAATGAGGATGAAATTACTATTTTCTGAGTACTTCAGTCATAGACTGTAGTATATATTAATGCAGGGTCTACTTTGACAAAGAAAGGAGACTCAGAAGAAAAACTTACCTTATATTTTCATAACAACTAACTTCTGGTTTTAACATAGCAGTGTGTCGAAAAACTTTGTAGATGATCACCCCAAAAGCCAGCAGATTAACCTGGGGGAAACATATTATTTTCAATCGACAGTGAAATAATTGTGAAAGTTATGATTAGAGGCACAGTGAGGAAAATGAGAAAAGAGGTAAAGATTTCACATTGTAAGAAGCCTAGAGACATCATAGCAGTTTTATATCTTAGAAAAGCGAAATCCTCTAATAGACATGAGTCAACAAATCTGTAACTAGACCTAATCTTAACATTATCGCCAGAAATGTTTATTGATTTCTTTTTTCGGTAAATCTCTCCTATTCCCAGTGTAGATTATTTTAAGCAAATGCCAAAAAGGCTCTTCAGATTTCCCACTATCATACATATTGATCAGGGCATATCAACTGTTGCCAGAAACATCAAAAGCTCACTGTACATGGAGGTCATTTTGGGTGTGGAAAGCATTGGGAATAATTTTGAAGACAATTTTGATAGATCTTTTACTGAATAACATGGGTTATATTTTTACAAGAGTTTCCATGAAGAATGCTATTTATGACTTTTCTGAAAAAATTAGTTATTCTCCATTGAAGTAGATAAGGGGGATCTAAAAGAAAACTGGAACCTTTAGAAAATAATGATAAATTACCCCACACATAGTCAAACACCAAATAAATTTGTTTAATTGAATTAATTGAATTAAAAATCATTGTTATGTTTTGTCAGATTTCATGAAGTGTCCTACCATTCATTCTGTTCTAGATTAATCTCATATTACTGATATGATTTCTTTCCTACATTTTTGTGTCAAAATCTCTTCAAATATTTATGAGGTATTTTTTTTCTGTAAGGCATTCAGATTCTATTAATGTATACTTGTAATTTAATTCTTTGCATTTGGTATTATGAACTAAATTATATGTGTATCTTTTCTATCATTTTATTTTCAATTTTTTTTAAATTTTAAAAAGGATAAATATTATTATTTGTTTGGAGGATGAAAGCCCCTGTCATTATTTATCTTTGTAAATTTTTAGAAATTAGTTCAGCTTATATGGGAGGGGGTGGGTATCTGACAAAAAGCAAACTTTGTCTTAATTATGTACTTATTCCCATACGAAATAACTCAAATCCAAATGAACATAGTGATCTCAAAGTGTAGAGGCAAGAGTATTACATGAGAATTAACAAGATATTTGAGTTCTTATCCCAGATCTTTCACTCATTCACTTTGAGAGATCTTAGACTAAGCACCAAATTTCTCTCGTCTTTAATTTCCTCAATTATGAAACGAGGGCATTGCACTGGAAGACTTCTGTGGTTCCTTCCAGCTCTGTGATAAAAAACAAAACATTGAGATAATTCATATTTAAATCAATATTCTCTTGTTAAATAGTTTGTGCTTAAAATAATATTAATACTTTATATTTGTTTAGCATTTCCAAAGTTTTAATTCACTTCGATGCAAATTTCCCAACGTGAGTCTCATAACATCTTATGAAACATGGATACCGCAAAGGAAACAAACTGGCACCCAATTGACAGCTATCTTAATTAATAGTAATTAGCATAATGTACCATTGAAAAGTCATGGTGCCCTAACTACTACTCTTGCTTTGAATATGTTTTCAATGGTTTTTAATTTTTGAAACTTTGATAGACAAAATGATAGTGATCAATTACATTTTAAACAAATCTTAATAGGGAATTTGTTAAGCTTCTGTTGTCTTTGTGTCTGGAACTAACTTTAATTGGAAGTCTCTTTTTTATGATCTGTTTTATGGGTTGTTGGACATTTTATAAATTGCTCTGCGTGCTACAACTTCAACCAAAGGCCAGGTTCAATATTTGCTAAAAAATAGCAGGATAAGCACAAATAAAAGGTGTTAAAAGAATTTTGTGTTGTTGCTTCTCTATGGGGTTGATCTTTGGAAGCAAAACCTTATGGGTATAATATAAGAAGTGGTTTAGGCTCTTCTATACTGGAAAATGCCCATTAATTCTAATTACTTCATTAATTAATTCTAATGGGAATAGTGCTTCCCTATCAGGAGGAGAGAAGACCTTTCAAAATTGCAGAGGGGAGATAAAATTGATTTAAATAAATTTAGGTGACAGAGTATTGGAGTAGTCGTCATTCAGGTAACTATTATGACAAGCAATATTTTGTATGTAATAATTTCCAGTGTCATAAAAATCCCTGACTATCCCAGGAACTCAATCTTTCTCATGGCATGGACCCCATCTCAGAATAATGTTTATTGCCTATACTCAAAATGGAGGGAAGGGCTAAGTTTCATTTAGTTAGTGAAATGGAAAATGCAATTTTTTTCCCCACCAAGTTCAGTTTCCTTGAAATGTAAGGATCCCTGGAGCATATATTGATTTTAGGTTTTCGCAATTCTAAAAGACTATAATTTCCTTCTAGCATCATCAATTAAGACAGCATAGATATTATATAAGGCAAAATGCTAGAAAATCCCACATAAAATATGCTAGAAGTTACTTTTTATGTCTTGAAAATATTTTTGAGACATTCTAAGCTGCATTGGTTATCTTGGTAAAAACAGAAGTTGGAAAATATGAAAATGTTCAAAACAGTTCCAAAGACCCACACATTTTGTAATTTGCAGTATGTTCTAGCAACACTTCTCAAGTTTTGCTTCCAATATAGCTAGCTATAGGTTGGGGCGTGGAGAGAAAACTGTTGCTCTCACCACTATGGGTTCAGTGGAGTGCTCACTTGTTCAGGCTTTGCAGTCCTGTGCCATATGCTGAAATTGGGGAATAGGGAAATGCAGTGCTCCCAAGGGACAACTTGGGCCTGGAAACTACATTTTCCAATATGGAATGGGAAACTGTTCTTGTGTTCATAAAAACCAGGTGCTCCTGGGCAGTGGTAAACTAATTCTCATTTCATAAAGGACATCCTTGGATGTTTTTTTAAATCTGCATACATGCCCATGTTGAAAGCTTTTCTGTATTGATGGTATTATCTATGATTGGGCCTAATCCAAAATTTACATTCATTTGCTTCTTGGATTCTTGATGATGAGTTGTAAGCATATGGAACTTGTTACCTGGAGATATCATTATATACCTCTTAAGTCTATAAATTCAAGAAGGCTTTTGATAAATTCAAGGATAAGAAATCCACAATGACATGCTAAAGGGATGTTAAGGATATTTAGGGCTTTTTCTTAACCTCTAGAGATCACAATGGGAAGTTCACATGCTCTCAGCCTAAAATCCCATGGGGTCATTTTCATAGTGAACATTTTGGGATCTTGTCATGAGACCATAGTGCTTACTTATCAATGACTTGGTGAAGGGCACAGGTGGGATTTTTACCAATGATTTGAGTTAAAGGAATAGATAATATTCTCATCAAAGTTGAGGAAGACACAAAGCTAAAACAGCTAGGAACTGAAAGGTTCTTAAAAAGGCTAGGGCACTGGGCTTAAAACAAATGACATAATTTAATATGAATAAATTTGAAGTTTTGAACTTTGGTGTAAGGAATTGGCTTCATGAGTACACAACTGGGGAGACCTCTTTAGAGGGAAATTTGTCTGGGAAAAAACATCTGGGGGTTCTGGTGACAATGAAAAAATGAATGTGGCTTTGGACTACAAGAAGAGATACATAGCTACTAGGAATAAAGAAATAATAGTCTTTCTGCATTCTCTCCTGGTCAGACTAAATCCAGAGCAGGAGGCCTAATCTTTATTTTATGTCATGGATCCCTTTGGCAATCTGGAGAAGCCTTTGGACCCCTTTTCAGCATAATATTTTTAAAAACATTAAAAAAATACACAGAATTATAAAGGAAAATAGTTACCAAAATATTTTTATAAAATCATGGACCCTAGGCTCTAAATCACCATCAATTAGAAAAATGCAAATTAAAACAACTCTGAGGTACTACTTCACACCTGTCAGATTGGTTAATATGGCAGAAAGAAAAAAATGATAAATGTTGGAGAAGATATGGGACACCAATGCATTGTTAGTGGAGTTGTGAACTGATTCATCCATTCTGGAGAACAATTTAGAACTATGTTCAAAGGGTTATAAAACTGTGTAACCTCCAAACCAGCCCTACCACCTCTAGATCTGAAGAGATCATAAAGAAAGTAAAAGGACTGAAATGTACAAATATATTTATAACACTTTTTGTGGTGACAAAGAATTGGAAACTGAAGAGATGTCTTTCAATTGGGGAATGGTTGAAAAAGCAGTATTATGAAAGTAATGGAATGCTATTATGCTATAAGAAACTATGAGCAAGGGGACTTCAGAAAAGTCTGGAAAGACTTACATGAACTGATGATGAGTGAAGTGAGCAGACCCAGGAGACGCTGTACACAGTAACAGTAACATTGTGCGATTAGCACTTCTCAGTAATGTATGATCCAAGGCAGTTCCAAAAGACTCATGATGGAAAATACTATCCATATCCAGAGAAAGAATTATGAAGTCTGAGTGTAGGTCAAAGCATACTATTTTCACCTTTTTTTTCTTTCTCATGGTTTCTCCCTTTTGTTCTGATTCTACTTTAGCAACATGACTAATGTGGAAATATGTTTAACATAATTGTACATGTATGACCCTTGCTTGTTGTCTTGGGGAGGGGAGTAGAGTGGGAGGGAAGAAGAAAAATTTGGAATTAAAAATCTTATAAAAATAAATGCCGAAAACTATCTTTACATGTAATTGGAAAAATAAAATACTATTAAGTGGAAAAAATGGTAACAAAGATCATGGATGCTAGGTTAAGAACCCCTAATCTAGATGATTATTTTCAGTTCAGGACCTTATATTTTGGAGGTACTGATAAGTTGAAGAATTTCTAGAGGAAGTTAAACAGAAGTGTCATTGTGCCCGTATCCGATAAGAATTGGTTGGTTGATGGAACTAGGGATGTTTAGCCAGAAGGACTCAAGGGAAATCCGGTAACAGTCTTCAGGTACTTGAAAGCTGTCATGTGAAAGAGGAATTAGATTTGTAATTGCTTGGCCCTAAAGGTCACAAATAGGTATAATGACTGTAAAGAGATGGATTTAGGCTTGATTTCAGGGAAAACAAATCCTAACAACCAGCATTTTCCAAAAATGCATTAGGCCATCTCAAGAAGCAGTGGGTTCCTCCTCACTGGAGATATTCAGATGAAGACTGGATGATCCATCACTTGTGCATTCTATTAGGGATTCTTTTTCAGACACAGGTTAGACTACTATATTCCGAAAGTTCCAATCAACTCAGAAATTTGGTGCTTCATTTGATTCTGTAATGTGACATTTTTAAATGTTCTTATGATTATTTAGTGACTCCTGGAATTAAAGGAAAAAAAATACCGTCCTTTGTACGTGCTGCCCAATTCTAAATCTATGATGCTAGGATTCTATATAAATATTATTCCTCACCATGTTGAGTATGGTATAAGTTACATGCAGTTTCTACTGTTTAATTTGAGCTAGTAAAATTTTTCACAGAATATCAAAGCTATAGATAATCTGAAAGTCACTATAGGTGAAGATGGTGAAGAGAACTGAACAAGATACAAACACAGGGGAAAGAGGAAAACAAAGTAAAGTAAACAAGAAGAATAAGAATCTACCTACAGATGGAAGGAGGGACAGTTATATGTGGCTTAGAATGAATGACTATGGAAAGAGGGGAAAGAACAGGTAAAATCAGATTGAGGACATCAGGAGGAAGGTAAATTAGGCTATGGAATTTTTACAGTCTGAGCTTTAGCATTCATTTTTGGTGCATAGAGAAAATTCCAAAGGGAGAAAATTCTTGATCACAGCCTTCTTCTAATGAAACAAAACAACAAAAAGAGAGTGAAAACTAGTTACTAGCATTTTAACATGTACGTCATGAGTATAGTTTAAAATTACAGATTATCTATCTATGAATTATCTAGCTATAACAACCACATAAAATCTTTTCATTTATGATTTTATGTATTTTCCCCAATAGTTTCTCTTCTCAGTGACCTGGAAGTCTCCAGCGACCTGACAGATAAAAGTGACTAATTTTGCTAGTTATTCATTCATTTTGTAATTCAGTGATTTATATCTCTAACTAGATCTGTATTCAGGATGCATCTATTTGTAGATCAATAAATCAATATTTGTAGAATTAGAACCTGCTATGTACAAAAGGCAATCAAAAAAGTATAAGTTATATCGCTGCCTTTAAGAGGCAGAGGTTGTTGAGGAGACAGTCTAGGACATATGAAAAAATATAAAGAACTCATTGGTAATATGTTCATGAAGATTGCTTGTAGTCTTTAAAAGGGTTGAGTATATCTAATGGTTTCCTCCATGAGTAAGATGTAAACTTTTTGCAAGGAAGGCTATTATTATTGCATTATAGTCTTTAGTTCCTGGGTGGTGTTGCAGGCATAAAGTAAATATGGCACAGTTTGTGCCCTTAAGAAGCTTATTGTACTTAAGAGGAAAAGCATTAGAGATACTGAATCATGGAATGTATGCTATCTCCCTTAATATCTTAGAAATAGGTAAAAGCAAGGGAGGGTCCCCACACATTGGGTGTATCCTCTGTGGCAATCATAAGGGAGGACATAGACAAGACCTACCCAGGATGAGCAGGCACTGAGGTGTTGCAATCTGCAATGTTGGAAGGATTACCAACAGTGATAAAATCATGGATCTGTTTGAGATGCTGAGTATTTGAGGATTACCTCCAGAATCTAGTATAGTTCCTTGTACAAAATGGGCACTTAAGTATGGTCTCACATTGATTATTATATAAATATATGTATATGTATATACTTATATAGTGTGTGTTCATCCTTCATTGCCAAAGAAGACCATGCCATCAGAGAAATAATGACATGACTTGAACTTGACTGTTTTGAGTGAGAGAGGGCTGTGCAGGTCACCAGCCTCACTTCTCCTTCAGAGCCATCTGAATCCAGTGACCAGATATTCATCAGGATGACTGGAGATGACCCAGGATGAGGCAACTGGGGTTAAGTGGACTTGCCCAAGGTCACACACTAGTGAGTGCCAAGTGTCTGAGGTGAGATTTGAACTCAGATCCTCCTGACTCCTGCACTGGTGCTCTATCCACTGCAACACCAAACTGCCCCATATACATATATATGTATATATATATATATACATATATATATACACACACATATATATGCATACCTATATATACATTACCTATATACACACATTATAGATATAAACATACACATGTATACACACACATACGTACTACCTCTGCTATAAGATACAACCTATTACAATAGGTATTATTTGTTTAAAGTGGTATGGTTTACAAAGTTCTTTTAAAAAATCTTCTAATTTGATCCTCCCCACAACCCTAGGAAGGAAATGCTATTATTACTATTAATTAATATTGTTACTGCTATGATGAAGAACCTGAAGAAAACAGAAGGGAAGGGACTTGACCAAGGTCATACAGCCAGCAAGTGTCTGACTGAATTTAAACAGAGGTCTTCCTGACTACGGACCTCATTGCCTCTACAATTATTACTCTAGTCCCATCATTTTTATCTCATTATTTTACTGGAGGATTTAAAATACACACACTTGGTAATGAACACTGATTCACAATCAGTTTGTTTTACAGTTCTTGGACCATCAATCCCTAAAGCTTTTTCAGGACTGTGCATGGAGAATATGCACATCAGGTTGTGAAAAAGGAGAAAGAAACCCTCCAATATCCCCCTCCATGCCTTCCATTATAGGAAATACTGGAAATGGACATTTACCTAGACCAAATAAACAGACCACTTCTAAAAAGAGAAAGTAAGTCATCATTCAATTTAGAAGCCTTGATTTTTTTTTTATTCCAACTACAGGGGTATTTATTTACGGACTGGAATCTGTGTTCTCCTTTATGATACATATTCCTTGTAGAAGATCAGTGGTCACCCTATGTTGCTAGTTTCAGTGTATTAGAGCTTGTTCAGTGCCTGTCTCTCTAGAACTGGAAAATTTAGCAAGAGGAGTGAGTGAAAAAGCAGGAGATAATTCAGAAAGATTTAGATATACAAGTCCTGATTCAGTCTGAGTGCCTCAAATGCAGACTTCAAAATGAATCCCCCCAAATCAGTCATTTTTCTTTTCTTAGTCTCATTCTCAATAATTGATGAAGCCATCTATATGCTGATGTCAGATCTTACCAAAAAGAATGAGAAAATTTCTCCTGCTGCTCCTTTAGATGCGAGCTTGAATTTTTTACATACATCAGATGGAATCTGGCTCCCATGGAAATGTGTGATGTTCAGAACTGCTATATTTTCTGAGCTACTCGTATTACCTTGAAATTAACCAGTTTACAATATCCCCAATTTTGTCAGGGGCAAAAGACATAGGTCACTGTGTCTGCTTGGACAAAGACATGCAGGAATTAGTGGTCTTTTCTCAACCAATGTGCTATTTTAGTTAGGGTACCATATAGTGTTAAACAGTTAACAAGGCAACAGTTTAAACTTCCAATTTTTTAAAAAAAGTCTGCCATATTAATTGCACAGAATTGCTCACAACCTGGCAATCAAGCCGTCTCGGTTTTGTCTCCTGTATGATTTTTCTTATTATTTCCTCCCAATTGGCAGTACTTCTGTAAATGCTTTAGCTACAGCACTAGTCATGTAGAGCATTGGAAAGCTGGAGGTGGGGGAGGGGGGCGAGAGCAGCAAGAGACGCTAAAAATTAAATTAGAATAAAGAAATGCTCAGCAGTTGTACATGCGAGATTTTGCAATTATAATTGCTTTGAAAAATCTCAATTATTTAAAATATGAATACTTGATAGCTAAATATATTTAAGACCTTGTCTAAATAAGTATTAATTTTGTCACAAAATTATGCATTGCTATGAAAATTTAATAGAAAGTTTATAATTTATGCTCTAGATATAGCATATTTGGCAAGTATGTCAACGTCAACATTTCTGAACATATTCTCAAGAAGGCCTTTATTTATTTATTCATTTCTTTTGTAGGTTATGCCTATAATTTTATCTTAAAAAACCCCAAATGCTGGCACAAATCATAATCAACAAATGCTGTCTTGAAGAAAAATTAAAATCACCATGACAAACTCAAACACTTATAATCTTTATCCATTTGGAAAGCTTTCATTCATGAAAATATTCATTCATTCAACAAGCATTTATTAGTGACCAACTGTGTGCAGAGCAGTGTGCTAAGTATCTGAAGGTCATACAAAGTTTGATGAAAAGACATTCCCCCTCCTCACAAGCATAGCTCAGGTACCCCTCCTACACTTTCCTTTCCCTGATCCTTTCTGTAAAAAGGCTCTTACCTTTCCTTTGAAATTCTTTGCGTAACTTTGCTGATCCTTTCAACTTATTTGTATGTGTGTATGTATGTATGTGTATATATATATACACATATGTATTTGTGTGTATGTATATGTATATATATAGATAGATATGCATATATATTTATAGAGTTTTCCTATAGTACAATATGACTTATCTGAAGGCAGGAGCTGCCCTGTATCTTTGTCTCCCCTGTTAGCCTAGTGTGGGGAAGAGTCAGAGAGAGGAGGGATTTCATTGATGTAAGGTAGAAAATTACTGGTGAGTCAACTCCCTTTTATCAGTTAAGATTAGCAGCAGTTCTCTAGCAGGACTGCATTGACTTACAAAAAGTTCCATAGCTAGTAGTACTTGAACCTGGGTAATTCTGACTCAGACGCTGGCCATTTATTCACTATGCCAGGCTTTACCTTACCTTGAATACAGGAAGTGTATTCTAAATGTTTGCCAACTGAATTAAACTAACCCGCACAATAGGAGGCGTTCAGATAAATTGATTTGGTATTACTGATATCAAAAGAATGCAGCGAGAGATAGACTTTCATCAAAGAAGACAAGACCTCTTACCGATGCTATATGCTTAAAGTATGCAAGCAGGCAGCATAGGTCCCTGGGTCTTTAAGCTCTTGGGGAAAACACACTTATACCCACTAATAAATATGCTTTTTGTGACACGCTGCACATTTGACACTCTGAGGTCTGCATCGTGTCATTTCTTGCTAATTTCAATTCTCTATTTTTTATCTAATTGTAGATTAGTCATGCAAATTAAGGTGAAAAATAAAAATGTGAAATTTTGAAATGATCAATTCAAGACCTAAAAAACCCTCAACAAGAATAAAGGATCAAAAGATGCCAAAATAAATAAATAACAAAAGCATATCAAAAAAGTTATGGGTTAGAAGATAGCACTTTCGGATTTCACTAATAATTTCCTTCTCTGATGAAACTTAGAGTATATCAGAGGATGGCTTGACTGCCTGAAAGACTTCAACCATGGCACCAGCAATAGACTGTTTCTGTTTTCCTGAGGACCAGTCTAGCTAAGTACTCAGAAGTAAATCACAGTAGGATTGGCCACTTGGTGATAGAGTCTGAGGATATAGCAATGCATAGCAAATTACAATAACTAATGATACCTATAAAGAACTTCCACAAAACGGTCCTCAGTTCTGGGGACCCCCTTTCTGTTTCTTTGGTAAAAGTGCCAGAGGCAAAAGATCAATGAAATATTTTGATATTGACCTAGTTTGGTCATAATTGGAAGAGATTTCCCCCCCACAATTCCATGATGACACAAGATCAACATATCAATAAATATTCATCAAGTAAAAACATTGTAGTCAGTTCCAGGAGAGACAAAAATTTTAGATAAAAACATGGTTCCTTCCCTCATGTAGGTTACAGTCTAGGTTTTGGATATGACACGTATGCTTTAGGAAATGCCCAATCAAATTCACTACTGACTGAGTCCATTATGGTCTCAGACAATGTCATCGAAAGACATTTTAGGGAAGAGTACAGTTGCTTTCTTAGATGTGAATTTAAAGACAATTAGATATAGACCACAAAACATCTCAATTTCTATTAATGACTCATCATGGCGTATTAATTTTTGTAATTCATTAACTTCCACAAACCTTTTGGAATCCAGTGCTATTTTCAGTTTTTCTACCTCTTTTTTTCTTTTTAAAATGGAGGAATTTTTTTTTAGGGACAGAGTATTTAAAGAGTATATTACTATAAAGTATATACTCCAAGGTGCTGTGATCTTTAGCTCAGAGATAACATTTGAATTAAGGAAATATTCAAAGCCACAGCCCTTATTTACCCGTATCATAAGCTACCTAAAAATATTTAAAATTCATCACAACATACATATTTTAATGAGAGGTTATTTATCATCAGCCTGTGCATATAGGTAGACCACAATGAAAGGCATTAATCAACTGCAGACTTTCTCACTTAGAAAGGTATTCCCATAGGTTATATCTACAACTGACATATTATTTTTTTAATATAGCTAATCTTCTAATCTTAGTATATAATCTTAGGTATTAAACTGCTGCTCAATCCTTATAGCTTTGTGAGATTAAAAAAATATAGTAGCACTGGCAATATAAAAATAACTCTTTAAATCCAACTCAGGAAGTAATTGGAAAAAAAGACAGCCAATAATGGGTATAAATGAGGGATGTTGTGATCTAGTGGGCACACAAGAAATCTTGTAGGTTCATTCTTAAATGTATTTTATCATTGCAGATGGAAAGAACCACAGACTGATGGTAGGGCAGGAAGAAAGGGGAAAGAGTGGACATATATTAAAAGTATTAAAAAGAAAAGTCATTTTCTATTTCACAATGAAGTAGATGGTGATGAAAAAACCTAGGAGATAAGATAAAAAACAGTGATAGATATTGACAAATGTGGGAGATATTTGATGAAGACCTAGTTTTGTACCTGAATTTCTAAAGAATAATCATAACTCAGGAGCAATTTTAATCATGACAGTTTCAGGCATCCAAGACAGGACTGAAAAGATGGAGAAGGAGGAGAGCAATGAATCATTTTAAAACAGCATTTGAGACATCCTAAACCAATTGGCTTACACAAGGAGGCTGATCTATTTTGTAATGTTTAAAGAAGCCAATTTTATGATATGAAAAGTCATGATCCAAGTATTTTGTACCAAAAATACAAGAAATGATGCAAAATAGTATTGAGTAAAAGTCAATACTAAACTGCATTAATTTTTCTGACTTCTAAAATGCTTTTATATTTGTTTTCTAATCTTTATCTTTATAATAACACTATGAGTTAGGCAGAACAAGTCTTGTTATTGTCATTTTACAAATGAAACCTCAGAGACAGATTAGGAAAGTTACTTCCTAAAGCTTACCAAATGACATAGTGAGAGAAATAGGGTTAGGGACAGGATCATTTAATTTATATTCCAGTGCCTTCTTCAGGTAACTCTGCTGTCAGAGATACAGTTGGCAAAGATATTTAATTAGGTCCTATTAGTTAATAAAATAAATCAACAATCTTTTAGTAGGTTCCCACTAAGAACTAGGGACAGGTCTAGGGTTAGAAACATATTTCTAATGAATAAGCATATCGTATATATAATTTTAAGAGGGGAAACTTTCAGGCATTTAGGAAATGGAGAAAGGGTATACTGGATGTTGACCTTATAAGGTCACTACTTAGACCTTAGTATGACTATCTATGATCTTTAAAGGCTGACTAAAGGCAAGATCAAGTTAGAAATTGTGTAAAAGGCAGAAAACTGAGAAAAAAAGAACAAATATTTTTTGTCTTGAGAAAAATGAAAAAATCTCCAAGCAAAGAAAAAACCTCAGAAAGGAAGGTACAAGGAAAGAAAAACACTTGTTTAGTACCCAGGCAGATGTAACCAGTGCTTTTCAAGGGAAATACAGAGGAAGACAGAATCCATTCAGTCAAGCAGTTTTCAATTGAGTCTGGCCAACATGTAGAGGAATGTAAGGCAAAAGAGAAGTAACTCTTAGTCACTGCATATGGACCATTAGTCAGACTTATAGCTGAACATCCACACGAGGGAGAGTTGAGCTGCCTTTGGATAACAGCACAGCTCTTTTAATGGGTCCAAGCTTCTCTCTGAAACAAAAGTTCATTGGTTAAATACCCATATTATTCCACTGAGGCTGTATTGTAACTGTTTTGTCATTGTAGACAGACACAAGTCATAGACTAAAACTAGGACAGGGAGCAAAATTAAAGAATGGACGTATATAAAAGAAGTAATTCATTTGCCATTTAACAATGGAATATATGGTAATTCATGGAGTTTCCAAGGAAATGCACTTGAGGAACACCTCATGGGTGGTGGAGAGATACTCAATGGACAGTGACAGATTTTAAAAAATTCCATAGGAGAAGCAGGATGATGATGATGATGATATCTAGCATTTATATAGCACTTTATGGTTTACAAAGTATCATACTTACGTTATCTCATATAGGTAGGTGCTGTTATCATTCTCATTTTGCAGATAATAAAATTGAGGCTAAAAGATGTTAAGTGACTTGCCCCACATAGCTAGTAAGTGTCTGAGGCCAGATTTGAATTCATGATGATGAGTCTTTCTGACTTCATGCCCAACACTCTATTGACTGCATCACCGACCTGCCCAATGTGAAGGGGCCCTTCCAGTTCCCTTGATATTTTTTGGCTACCCTTGGAACAAATAGACCATCTGCTAGTTATCCCTCACTCTAGCCATGTGGCAAAACTTTTCTTTTATACTCATTCATTTCTTTGCTGGTGTCCTCCACTCTAAGGCAATTTGATGGTAATCTAGTTGAGAACACTGAAATTGGAGTGGAGAAGTCTTAATTTGGAATACTGTCTCAATTTCCTCATCTGTAAAGTGAGCTGGAGAAGGAAATAGCAGTATCTTTGCCAAGAAAAGTTCAAAAAGAGTCACAAAGAGTTGGACATGATTGAATGACTGAACAACAATGAAGTAGAAAAAGAGTATGATGGGATGGGCAGACAAAGTTGATAATGACCTCCACAACAATGAGAGCATTGTGTCATGTGTATTGAAATTTAGAAATATGAAGTCACTACTTCACCTATAAGCTACAATAAGGTGCTGAGGAAGTGTGAATTGCAGGAAAAATCATCATGAGGTACTCAGCTCCATGATGGCTTGGTGAAGGAGGTGAAAAGCAAGACGTTTATTAAAGCTTGTAGAAAAAAAGCTGTTGACAGCAATAAAGCAGATAGAATTATTCTATTAGTGACGAAGAACTGTAGGGTTAAAGAAAATAATTTGACAGAAAAGTCCCTCTAAAGAAATAGGTCTAGTAACACATGACAAGGAATGTGAACTTAATCGAAACTTTCAAAAGACTGGAATACTAAAATCATTTTTTCAACCTGAATCCTGTGAAAGAAATGAAGAAAACAAAAAGGAATTTGAACAATTAGATCTAATGGAGACTGCAAAAAAAAAGCTATCAATAGAAACCAAGTAAGAGAATACTTGAAAGATCTGAGCATGTATAAATCAGCAAGTCTGGCTGGCCAGCTCACAGGGATGTTAGGGATCTTAGCAAGCACCGTAGCAGTTGTGTGCATGATGTTTTTGGCAAGTACTTTAAAAAAGACCTCATTTAGAACTGGAAAGAGAGCATGTGATGCCAGACTAGCTTTTTTTCTTTCTTCAACAAGATAGGAAAGAAGCAAGCTTGACACTTATTCTAAGTAAAATAACAGACTAGATGTTATGGGAGGAACATGTAAGAACATTAAGAAGATGGAAGCTATAGGAATTATTCTTGAGTTGTATTCCGCAATTGCTTTGTCTCTCTGCACTTACCTACGAGTTGTGTGGGAAGCTAAGGGTTGGGGTTGGTTAAAAGAGTTAAAAAAGAGTTTAAAAGCATGCAACCTAGACCTATTCCTTTATCCTCTTGGTGTCTCTAGATAACACACGCAGTCTTCTCTATCATATTTTGGGTGATATCGTTATAAAACTTATTTGTAATCACAATCAATCACACAGTAGGGAAAGAGAAGAAGCGTTCATAGCTCAAATCTATCCTGAAATGCTTATTAACTGTGTGACTCTGGGCAAGTCACTTATTCTTTTTGCCTCAGTTTCTTTCTGAGCTGGAAAAGAAAATAGCAAACCATTCCAGTATCTTTTCCAAGAAAACACCAATTGATGTCACCGAGAGTCAGACAAGATCGCAAACCATGTTCCCCAGGTACCAGGTACTGCACTAAATGCTTCATAAATACTATTTCATTTACTCCTCAAAACAAGGGTGGTAGTATGTGCTGTTATGATCCCTGTTCTATTGTTGAGACAAAACGAAATTAAGTGACTTGTCCAGTGTCACACAGCTAGTAAATGTTTGAGGACACATTTGAACTCAAATCTTTCTCTCTCCAGGTCCAGTCACAATAATTTACACTCTGCCTCCCTGGTGTAGGATCACATTAATTAAGTGATCATAGATCATTGGATTAAGATCCAGTATCACAGAACCACAGAAACTCAGAAAGGATTTAAGGATAATGGATTTGAGACTGAATACTCCATATATTAAAGGATAAATTGCATCATAATACAAATTAATATTTTATTATTTGTATTATTATGTAATATTTCAGCCTAAGAATTCCCTCTATTACATATCTAAAAAGTAGTGAATCATTCACTTCTTGGGGACCTAATAATAATAGTTCATATTAATATTGTGTGTTCAACTTGGCAAAGTGCATCATATACATTATCTCATCAGATCCTCACAATAACTGTGTGTAGTAGATGCCATCACCATTGTCAATGTTTTCCATACAAGAAAAAATGACCCTGAGAGGTAAAACATTTTCTAAGGGACACCTAGTAAGTAAATATGTGAGAACTTGAACCCATAGTTTCCTGATTCCAGATCTGGCATTGGGTAACTCCATTATATTACACAGTATCTGATACTGTCCATTCAACTTCTGGAGAGTCTGCTAGGTTATTTTTTCCCCTTTACATCCATCTAGCCTAAACCTGTCTCTCTAATTTGTACACATCATTCCTCATTCTGCCCTTTAAGGGAAATAGAACAAATCTAATTCCTCTTCCACATGATTCTCTAAATACCTGAAAGGAGTTTTTATATCCACTTTTCCTCAAGACTTTTCTCTGAGATAAGCATCTCCTGGTCCTTAAACTGAACTTTTTAGGGTGTGATCTCATGACCCTTCATGATACTGGGTAATTTTCCACTGGATTTTCTTCCACTTATCAATTCCTTTCCTAAAATGTGCCCCATGCCAAATTGAATACAAAACAATCTGTGGAGATATCCCTTATATCCTTTGACCAATTAATTTCCACAGTTATTTCATTTTTATGAGGCTACTAAATTATGTATCCCGAAGACTTTATCAGGAACAGTGCTTCCAGTTAGGAGACACACATGAGTCTGGGAAAAAAATAGAAACCACAGATGTATTCTTTATTCTAAGTTTTCATTTTTTCCATCTATTTTCTCCCATTAAGATAAGCTATTATTTAAAAAGGTATGAACCACTGGTGAAGAGTAGAAAATCATGAAATGTCAAGGTCATTCTGTCATTGGAAAAAACATGAAAAGCTGGCATTGAGCTGCTTGAAAGTACAAAATGTGGGGGAAAGGGCAGAATATTGAAATACTCTGAATCACTGAGGTCATCATACAAACCTCCCAACAAATAAAATACTACTAAATTAAAACATGTAATTAAAATGTTAAGGTGGCTAACCATAACCTTTAAGAATTTACAGTGGGTAGCATTTCTAATTCAATTTAAATACAGTCATTAAAAAACACTATGTTATATACAAACTATGATTTAAAGTCTTTTTAAAAATCTTATTTCTATAGGATTTATTGAAAACTGTAAGAAAGCATACAATATACTTTAGAAATTCAGTAATACTTCTCACTGTTGAGTGGTAGAATAGAAAGAGTTCATGATTTGGAGCTAAAGGAACGAAACATGATTCTGGCTTTGCTAGTCACTATCTCTCTGAATTTGGACAAATCATTTCACATACCTGGCCCTCAGTTTCTTGATCTGAAAAATGGGAAGGTTGAATAAGAAAACTGCTGAAGTCTCACTTAGCTGCAACCTTTTCTACCTCTACCTTGAAATGTGTCTGCTCCAATTAATTTATTAGAAAAATCATACCAATAATCTTCTGCTGATGTTCTACAGCTAAGAGTCACGAAAGACTACAGTCTCTGAAGAATTCATGCTGAGGCCAACGTAATGGACAATGGGGAGCTAATAGTGGCCATGCACAGGATGCAACACACCATAAACAAGGACATGAGCTGGAGTCACCAGGGCTGGGCAAGCACATTTAGATCAAGATCTGAATCCCTGAAGAGAGGCCAAAGATCCATTGTTGCATTTGAGAATGACAAAGCAAATGCTGACATGATCAGGGTTTTAGGGCTGCAAATTAACTAGGTCTCAACATATGCAGAAAGCTAAAAAGGAATGAAAAAATCCAGACTTGGTGAGAAGTATGTAAGGAAATGCAAGATCAAGAGTTAAAAAAAGGAATAACGAGGATCATACAGACAACTGCTCGATTGTAGAGGCAATGACTTAAACTCAAAGGAATGTTTAATTTTTAAATAGTCTTTTTTTTGGCCAACACTTAATTAGTGTTTTTCTCCGTCAAGCAAACGCTATTCTTCAATGCTGAAATAATTTATCAGTTTCTTTTTAAAAATTAAATTATTTTCTCAAACTGTTTCTTCACACTTCTACACTTTGATCTAATCGGCAGGATAGTTAAAATTGTTTCATTAATAAAGATTAGAAATATGAGAAGGAAGTAATAAACTGTATAAATTATCTTCAGTTTGCAGCTTGCTTTACAAAGGTTTACAAACCCCTTTCTTGTACTACCCCATCTTTCAAATGCGTGACCTGTTTCTTTTCATGTCTGGTTGCAATCTTAAAATGACACAAGGCATCATTCTCAGATAGGATCGACTGGGCCACTGGTTGACACTTCAGAATTAAGAGAGATCCTTCATATTAATGAGCAAACACCTCAGGAAGCAGGGTTGCCACTTAAGAAATCAAAGAATGGAGCTTAGATTCGAGATGGGAAACATGGGAGTAGTTTGAGTTTAGTTACTGAAGTGGATTAAAAGAAGACCAGGTATTTGGGGGGTGGTTGGGTGGGAAGGAAAGACTGAGGTCCAGAAGTCAACAGCACAAACTAGTTTCGTTCGTCATCATTCTATTGAATATCTCAAATGCATTTTACTTTGTAATCCCCAAACACAAATATCACAGGCATTCATTCACAAGAGCCAGTAAGTACCATTTATAAAACTTATTTCTACCATTTGGAGGGAATAAAAATTCTCTATGGAGAAATGATGGTAGTCATTTGATAGGGAGCTCAGTAGTTGAAATAGCAGTTCCCTTACATGTGATCTGTAAATGCTATGAAGTCCATGACATCCATTCTTTAGGATGGGAACAAAATACAAACTTGAACGATGCTAGCAATGACTGATTTGTACTTGAAGGTTACATTGCCTGTGATGGTTCACTAGAGAATGAAAGTACTACTTCTTTTAAGGGACTCCACTCATTTTCTCAACTCTTTTCTCCCTCAACTTTAAATTAAGCTTTGGAATACTGTTTCTGGTGGATAGTTTTAAAGTCCATTTATGTCCAAAAAACCCCCTGAAACAAAACAAAATGCTTGCAAGAATTAAAATCACAAAATAACAAAGTAGAACTGGAATAAGAGATGTCATAAAAAGGCAGGGATGAGCAAGAAAAAAAGGGAGACTCTTCATATGGCAAGATGGACAATGGACACACTGTGTACTCCATTAAATTTTTTTGATGTTTAGAGAAATCAAGGAAAGCCCACAATGTATTGTGTTGACCCCCCTCTGACAAACTTATGGAGGGAAAAATGGGCAAGTTACAGAGGTCAGGAAGGCTAGAATGGCTTGTAGTTTGCGCCTTTGAAAGCAGCTACATCATGAGATCATGGATTCAACTGAGTTTTTGAAGAATCAAACAGATGCTTCTAATCCTTTAAAGATTTAGAATGCAATTTTTAAGATTTTGAAAACATCTTTCCATTAAAATATTTGAAAGCATATATGTACATAATTATAAATAAACATATTTATCAATATATGTATAGTAACGTATATGTCTATACACTAATTGTTTTATATTATACATATATATATATATATATATATATATATATATATATATGTATATACGGATAGAGTTACTCAAGTATAGCGGTTCTTAGCAGGTCTGTAGATAGGTTTCAGAGGGTCTTTGAACCTGGGGAAAGTTATCTTCTAATTTTCACTAACCTCTAATTGAATTTGAATATTTTCTTTTAATTATGACAGCGGGCAACAAAACCCTATTCTGAGAATGAGACCACAGGATTCACTGGAACCAAGAGTATCCATGACAATAACTCAGTTAATAAGCATTCCTTAAGCACCTATGTGCCAGGCATTGTGCTAAGCACTGGGGAGATGGTCCCTATTCTCAAGGAATTCATGGTCTAATGGAAGAGACAACTATGACCAATGAAGATACATACAGAATAAATTGGAAATAATTAACAGAGGGAAGGCATCAGAATTAAGAGGGATTGGGACCCATAAAAAGGCTAAGAGGTTCTGCTGTAATCCAAATTTAATCATGATTGTCGCTTTTGGTTTTTCATGTTTGTTCGGATTCTGAAAGGATTCAATGACAAGCAGTGTAGTGTGCTGGCTAAGAGAGATAAAAAGACCCTGCCTCTGACACATATTAGTTGTGTGAGTCTAGGCAAGGGAGGCAGGGTCTGTTGCTAGAAGGAGGACTGGATCTAGAATAAGACCCGGGTTTGAGTCCCATCTGTGTTACTACCTGTGGATCTTGACCCTCTGGTCTTCTATTAGTATGCATTAAATGAGACTGAAGGACTTCTAAGGTATGTTCTGGCTTTAAATTCCAATCCATGACCCAAATAATTTCATATCTTAAATTCCCAGGTAATCTCTAAGGCTACTGATTACAGAAGACTCCCTAGTCTTCAGTGGTAAGGAAAATTTTCACAAAAGGTTTCCGCTAAATTGGTGAAATCACGAGTCTAGACAACCTGCCTACCGCATTCTCTCCTCCCCTGTCCCCATCAAAATGTCATGCAGAACTTCTGTTCACACAGTCACATTTGAGAAGTGATATTTGCCGCATTTTAAAATATATTTTCCCAATTATAAAGCATTACATTAATCACCTTATTTTTTTTACCCATATTTGCCTCCTCTCCCTCCAAATGGAAAGATACAGGAGTGCAGGGAATAAGAAAAAGAATATAATAAGATAGTTATCACTTCGAAAGACACAGACCAAAGTTGCCCAAAGATGTTTCCACTGTGCCTTCCCTGATGATCATGTCATTCCCTAATTATTTTCAGACTTCCCACATTCATTGTCAGACTATTATAGTCAGAATGGATGCTGAAAACTTCCAGCACTTAGAAATGCTCTTGAGACACATAAAAATATCTTTATTTAGAATGGAACACATAATATCTGCCAAATTTTCAGGTTGGAAACCACTTCCAATACGAATTAAAAGGCCCTCTTTCCAGCTGAAATAGGCCTATCAATAGATGAGTTGTCTACCCATGAGAAATAGTGGGTTCTTGTTTTTGACGTTGCAATTTAGTATCAAATAGCTTTTATGATGACAGGGTACATAGGAATGATAAAACTGTAGAGATGACAGTCTAATCTTCAGAGATGACCGATCATCAATAAAAGATTAAGTAATGTAACATCCCAAATGCCAGATTACCAGTCAATTGGCATACTCCCTGTAGCCATTTCTTCCGGAATAAGGTTGAGATACCACAGCAGGGAAAAGCTTTTCCTTATAAACTGGAAATGATTCCCTTTTGTCTATTCCATTCTCCCCAAAAGACAGAAAGGAAAAGAATAAAATGAAATGACCTTTGTCAAATATCATTTTTTCTGACTAGCAGCTTTAAAAGCAGAATAAGTAATGACCGGAAATATTCTTGCTTTTGTTTTTACATACGGCTGTCCTTAGGGTAATGACAGTAGTTATTGAGAAGCTTATGATTACTCAAATTTTTTTAAAAAGAAATAAAATACACATACAAGAATGATGAGACATGCTGGTCCTATAAAGCTCCAAATAAAGTTATTTTCTGTGCTGAGCCAACATCTGAAAAGTAAAAATAAAATAAAAATAGATATAGATGATACAGCTATAGATCAAGATATATATATATATATATATATATATATATATATATATATATATATATATATATACACATATACCTCTCATATTTTATACTGTATGACATTGAAAAATAGAAATACTTGGTACTTCCCCAAAGTCCCGATAAACTATTTTACACAGGTAGTATAGTGTAAGAGATAAGAGAACTGGCATAGAGTAGAAAAGAAAAGGATTAAAGTCATGTCTCTGACAAATATTGCTTGTGTGACCCCGAGCAAGTGATTTTACCTCTCAGTGTCTCAAGCAACTCTCTTGGACCATAAGTTCTAAAGAAGGTGCTAAACTGAACTGTTATCCAATAAACTCTTCCTCTTGCCTCCAGGAGCAAATAAAATAACGCTCTGTCATTCAAACGTAGCTGTCCCCCTTTCCCTCCAATCTTTTTACACCTTACTCCCCCAACATGAACCCTTCCATTCAGTGACACTGACATCCTAAATGTTCTATGTACAAGACACTTTGTCTTTCAGCTCCGAGTATTTTCTTTGGCTATCCCCCTCTGAGATGCTCTCCCCACTCTGCTCCAACTATAGCTTCCCTGGTTTCCTTTAAGTCCCAACTAAAATCCCACCTTCTCCGGGAAGTATTCCCCAATCTCTTAATTCCTGTGCCTTCTATCTTTTTCACATTTATCTTGTGTGTGGTTTGTTTTGTATATATTTGCTTGCATGTTGTCTCCTCTGTTAGACTGTAATCTCCTTAAGGATATAGACCATCTCTGCCTCTTTTTGTATCCTTGGTGCCTAGCAGAGAGTAGGTCCTTAAAAATGTTTGTTGATGTATTGATTGATTAGTAGAAGGAGCTTCTATTAGGAGTTCCTGTAGAAAACCACAGGTCTAGTACCTATCTTGAGGAAAATGAAAGTGAATAACATGTAATTTATAATTACAAACCTACCTAGAAACACGTGTCAGCGTAACAGCTACTTCCAATGAAGAGAAAGGGAAGGAATTTTATGGGTGTACCAGAATACCCTTCTAGGTGTAACTTCTGGTTGTAAATATGTTGAATGTGAGCAAAGAGAAATTAGGAGTCATCCTGAGGCCCCCTGCCCCAAGCATGTCTAAGATTATAGCAAACACATCAATGAAACAGCAATCACTTACACTTTTGTTGTCCCATAGTATCTATATCCTAGGGCTGCTGAAAATCCAACCACCACAGCTGGACTGAGGTAGCCAAACATATAAAAATTCTTGTGTAAGAATCCTTTGTTGTAGATGACTCCAACAACGATGAGATAGAGGTGGATGCCTTCGATGCACATCCATGCAAAGGCAGCTAGAAAGAAATAATGTAGCAATCCAGCAATGATTGAACAGAAGAGCTAGAAATCAACCAAAGAAAGGGAAGTTGTAAACAAATTTTCACTAGTATTATAGAGCATAATTTTCCCTAACTATGCCACTTGGCAGCGTGATTGTGTGAATTTAACAGTTAGAGATGCTTGTTTTCTTCCATAAATTAAAAATAAAATAAATTTATGTAGAAAAAAGAATTTAATAGGAAGGCACCTTAAGCTCGTAAAAATATTTAAAGATAAAAGGATTTAGTCCTGGAAGGACCTTAGAGGAGATGCTGGTGCTTCTGATCTTTATTATAGGAATAGGAAGGCAGCTCGGTGGTGCAGTGGATAGAGCACCAGGTCAGGAGGACCTGTGTTCAAATCTCACCTCAGATGCTTGACACTCACTAGCTGTGTGACCTTGAGAAGTTATTTAACCCCAGTTGCCTTATTCTGGGTCATCTCCAGTCATCCTGATGAATATCTGGTCACTGGATTCAGATGACTCTGGAGGAAAAGTGAGGCTGGTGACCTGCACAGCCCTCCCTCACTCAAAACAAAGTCAAGTGCAAGCCATGTCATTATTTCTTTGATGGCATGGTCTTCTTGGGCAACACATACACATAGGAATAGGAACTGAACCTGAAATTTAATTGGTATAGAGAACTCCCAGATAAGGAAACTCTCTTTATCAATATAGGTTAGCACTTACTCTACAATTTATGGTCTTGGAGAATGGCTTGGGATGACTAAGAAGTAAAGAAACCTGACTAGAGTCACATGTCATCAGTATAATTGATATTTATTTGGCTCTGTAAGATTTGTGAAATACTTAAATGCCTTTTCTTGTATGAGTCTCCAAATAACAGTATTGGCAATATGTCTTTATATTTTCTACTTTAAAGAAGAGCCATTGAGGTTTATATGATTGAAATTACTTGCCCAGGGTCATATCTCTATTGCTTGTCCAAGGTAGGTAAGGTATTCCTGATTGCAAATTCAGGGTTTCAAGCACTATGCCACAATGCCTTAATCATCTAGTTAAATAACCTCATTTTAAAGATGAGGAAGCTGAGATCCAAGGAGTTGGAATGATTTGCCCAAGGTCACTCACATTGTAGCAAAGGTCAGATGTATTGGGTTGGCCATGGTCACAGACTCTCTTGCTTAGCGAGGATATCAGAGGTTAATGAGTATAAGCTCTGAACCTAATGATAACTCTATAACATCTTTCACAAGCAGTTATCTAGCCTTTGCTTGAAGATTACCAGGGAAAGAAACTCACTACCTCTCAAGTCAGCATATCCCATTTTTTGTAAAGTGCTTGAAGGAAGTTTTGTTTTTGGTTTTTGTTTATTTCACCTTCTTTCATTGAGCTGAATTTTACCTCTGCAGCTTCAACCCATTGCCTGCCATTCTCTTCTCTGGGGCTAAGTCGAATGATCTAATTCCACTCCCAAATCAGGTCTTCATATGCTTGAAGACGGCAATTATATATCCACTCAATCTTGTCCTCTCAAATTCAGCCATCTCTAGCTCCTATAGTCTATCATCAAATGTCACATTCCTTTCTCATCATTTGTATTCTCCAAGAGACATTTTATTTTGGTAAAGTCCTTCTTCAGATAAAGTGTCCAGACTGGAACACAATACTACAAATGGAGTCTGACCAGAAGAGAGATCAGTAGGGGTCAATTTTCTTATTCTGATCATGACTTTCTTAAAGTGTTCCAAGATTATGCTACCTTTTTTTTGGCTGCCATGAAATACTACTGTTTCATGTTGGGCCTGCAGTATACTAAAACTCTCAGATCTTTACCCCACATATCACTGTATAGCCATACCTCCTCCATCTTATATTTGTGAAACTGATATTTTAAAGTCAAGTGAAGAAATTTACATTTATACCTCTTAAATTGATTCTCATTAGATGTGGCCCATCATTTTAATCTGTCAAGATCTTTTTGGATCCTTTGTGTTAATATCTCTCTCTTCTAGCTTTGCATCATCAGACAATTTTTACCTATGCTTTTATCCACATCACTGACAAAAATATTGAATACCATAAGACCTCGGAGGCACTCATGGGAATCCTCCATTAGAAAACTCCCTTGATGTTGACATTAACCCCTTAAGAACTTCTCTTTAGGGTCAATTTTATTCATATTTTAAACCTGCCAAATATAGCCCACAATTTGTCATCTTGTCAGCAAGAATATTGTGAGAGATTTCAATGAAAGCCTCAATGATATTTCCCAATTGCTGACCTAAAATCATCTCTGATTGAAGGATTGACTACATTTTTTAGTTTCCAATTAACTATTTATCTATGTGGTGTCAAACATCTCCTTTTCCTCTTCCTTCTTCTTTCACCTAAATATCAAAATCCTTTAAGACTGTCCTTTGCTTTTGAATCTCTCTCTACCTTGTTGACATGGCAACGAATTCAGATCCAGGCTTAGATATTTTTTGGGCAGCCAGGTCGATAAAGTACCAGGTCTGGAGTCAGGAAGACTCATCTTCAACTTACCTGAGTTCAAATCTGGCCTCAGAGACTTACTAGCTGTGTGACCCTGGGCAAATCACTTCACTCTGTTTGCCTCAGTTCCTCATCTGTAAAGTGAACTCGAGAAGGAAATGACAAACAATTCCGGTATCTTTGTCAAGAAAACCCCCAAATGGGGTCACAAAGAGTCTGAAACAACTGAAAAATTAGACTTTTCAAAGAAAATGATCAAAGAATGATCATTAATGATATTATCCAAGAAAAGTTAATTGTTTTGTTTCTGATGAAAAAGAAAAGTTGTGTGTGTGTGTGTGTGTGTGTGTGTGTGTGTATGTGTGTATGTGGCTGAGTACCATCAAAAGAGAAACTCTCTAGGATGTATTAAAGGACTAACTGTTAAGAATTTTATGTCCAAATAAAAAGCCTAGGGTTAGCTGTCAGCTAAAATCAAGGTTCTGCATTCAAATCTTAGCTTTGTTGTTAATCAACTATGTGATGCTGTGAAAATCACTTAATCTCTTTGATACTCTTTTCCATTTCTGTGAAATGGGAGGTGGAGATAGATGGTCTCTGAGGTGTCTTTAAATGCTGGAATTACAAATGATGCTAGTGTTAAAAGAGAAACTAGGAAGATAAAGGTATTCAATTCTTACTGGAGGATTTTAGATCTATAAGGGAGGGAAGGGTTTTGTAATCTGACATGTGGAAGCACTGAGGAAATTATCAACCTGGATTATGTTTTTCCTAAGAATGCCAATTTCAGTTGTTGAGTTCCAGCTAAAAAAGCTCTGCCTTGATTCAATCTTCTTCTTACTGCTTCTGAGAAAGGCAGTGACCTGATAGAAAGGTCACTAGACAAGGAGCCCAAAGACTTGGATTCTAATGCTGTCACTTCTATGTATCCATGTATCTATCATCTTTGTATGTATGTATGTATGTATCCAGCATCTGTCTGTCTGTCTGTCTTTCTGTCTACTAGCTGTGTGACTCTGGTTAAGAAACTTAAGGAATCAAAACCTCAGTTTCCTCAACTGAAAAATGGGGATTATCTTCTTGTATGATGATCCTCACAGAACTGTTTTATGAAATGTGTTTTACAAACATTAAAATTAATTTTAACATTAAATGACATAGAGTAAATGTCCTTATCTGTAAAATAAGGTTGAACTACTTGACTTTTGAGTGATCTCCAGTTTTAGCTCTATGATCCTATGAGTTAAGGAGGTGTTTTTGTGTGCTGACAAAATTTGAAACTCCTTTCCAAAGATATGCAACCATGATGGGATTTTTCCTAAAGAATGAAAAAGAAATGAGTTAATACTGACATTACCAGATTTTAGTCTTCTCCCTCCATTTGATTCTGACTTTTGGCAAGAGTTGTGGAGCCAGTTAAATGACTAGTTGGGGAAGGGGAATCATATTGTATAATTGCTTTACGGGGATGACAGATGAAGTCAATGTCACTAGCCAATAGCTAGTAGGAAGTTGAAAACACCCAGAAAATACCAGAGACCTACCTTATTAGTATTTGTGTTAATTCCAACAAGGAAAACAAGCTCTGCCAGAAAGAGGCTGCAGCAAAGATTCTTGTGAATGGTGGTCCTTGTGCTTTGAATTTCACTGAAAAACCAGAAGGTGAAAATGCACATGGCGAGGCAAACCAACGAAATGATTATTCCAAGTTGAGTGATCCTTGTAAGAATGTTGTAATCTTTAATACCCTGAGGACCAAAATAAGAAAACTCTTAAGAGACTAACGCAATTGCTTGTCATTGGAACCTCAACCTACAGTGAACCTCCTTTTTCGGGTGTGAAAAATTAATCCAAGTGGTCAATAACTAGAAAATGAACATTCATTTAGATGAGAAACATTTTAGTACTTTTGAGTACTAAAGCAGCAGGAAAATTAGTGTTTTCATTTTTTTTTTGTTGCCTATGACAGGAATTAATTAGCATGATGATTTTAAGACATCTTTACCATCATTTGGACAGCACAGTGGATAGAACACCATCAAACCTGGAATTAAGAAGACCTCAGCTGAGATCCAGTCCAACACTTTGCTTTGTTACTCTAAAATTCACTTAAACTTCCCTCAACCTTATTTTTCTTATCTATAAAATAATATCACTTATCTGACAGGATTGTTATGAGTATCAAATGGAATAGCTTGTGTAAAGCACTATGTAAATCCAGTGTTATTTGAATGCTAGTTAGCGTTTTAATAATTTATTTTTTTATAATTCTAATTTAATTGAATTCACAAATATTAGAAAAATGATTTTTCCTTTTTTTTAAACCAAGCAGTGATTCATTCAGAACATGTTGAATAAAGCTATCAGGGATACTAAATATACAGATTATTAAACATAACTAGTATAGCTCAATGACTTTAAAATTGGTTTGCTTATTTATTTATTTGTAATTAGAGAAATATAAACTGAAAGTATGCTTGCTCTGACTACTTGGAATCCGGTGAAAATGACTTTCATAATAATTTACTTGCACATCAGTTTGGGAAAGATTTAGTTATAAGTTATAAGTTATACCCAAATGTAGATTCTAAACTTTGGCAGAGATATTCCTCTACTCTAATTTAGTTTGTGCTACAAATTGTGAAATATAAAAAAAATCAACCCTGATGAATATTTATCTATGAATCAGAGAGCATTATTTCAGTGCATACATATTCTCATCTGCACCTACACTTGAATTTTGGGGCCACCAAAGAAACAGTTTCATAGGGATAGAGAACCCACAGTGTAGAAATTCCCTGTCTCTTAAAAAAATCAATAAATCTGTAAGTGTTTAGGAGAGTGTTACCTGAAGTCTTGAAAGATCAAGTTAATCAATTATAGTCATTTAGCTTTTTTTAAAGCTAATCAATGTCAAATGTCAAATATAGGACTTGACCCCTGAATTTATGACTTTAAAGTCTGCTCTCTATCCCCTAAGTCACACAGCCTGCCTCTACCTTCTTCCCTCTCTCCCTTTGTCCTCCTCTCTATCTGTTCCTTCTTTCTATCTGTGTATGTATATACATATAACACAAATAAGTGTATACAAACATGTGCACCCACATTCTCTTTATATGTATACAGATGAATGTTTCAGAGGCATCGAAAAAATAATAGGCAATAATAGTTGGCATTTAAATAGTACTTTAGGATTTGTGAAGTGTTTTACAAATATTAACTTATTTTATTCTTACAATAACCCTAGGAGTTGTTAATATTATTAATATTTATAATATATTTATATATCTTATATTGTCATATATTTTATACATAATTAATCTCTATGATTATTCCCATTTTACACATGAAGAAACTGAGGCAGAGAATGTCACTTGACCTGGGTCGTAACAACTTGTAAATAGCTGATGTAGGACTCAGGTCTTCCTGACTCTAGGTCCAGTCCTCTATCCATCACCAAATAAACACACATACACATGTGTGTGTATTTGTATGTGTGTGTATACACACGTGAATATACACACAAACACATGCAAATAATTAGTCACATTGTCTTAATTGTAATTTTTTTTTGCCAGAGTAATGAAAGCATTATAGAAAGTCAATCATAAAAATAACTACGTTTTAGATATCAAGATATAGACATCCAAAATAATTTAGTAATTTCCTGAGGCAGGCTAAGTAAAATCTGACTGGCATTTAAAACAAAGAAATCTGGAACAAGTTATTACATCATTGATGAAATACATCCTGCACATAAGGATCTAGGAATTTGTAGGCTTTAATGTAAAGTTATTTTTATTCTGTAGAATTTACATGGCAAATTTACCAAAGGAAAGGAGGTGAGATGAAATCAAAGACATATTCTCTTTAGGAACACTGAAAAAAAATCCAACAAACCCACCTACAAGTCTTATCTTGATACTAAATGATAAAACCCCCAAATGCACTTACAATAGGAGCACCTGAAGACATCAGAATAGCAAAATGTGTCAGATGATTGCATTTACATGAGGTATGAGTAGTGTTGGAATGCATCAGTTCACAGCCTTCTGTAGACCAGCTGCCATTCATTGTATCACTTGAATAGTTCCAAAAGGCACACTCACTGCTACCCTTCTCTCTAGGCTGAAAAAGAAGTGTACTGTTTTATTGAGGGAGAAAGAAAAGAAATTTCTCATTTACTGTTGGCACATTAGAAATACAACACTATAACATTCTACGACATCAATAGAGCTGTGATCTCATTGGTTTGGGTCTTTCTTCCAATGGTACAATTCTTGACCCATTTATGCCCACTCCAGTGTGGCTTTTAGATTATATGGAGATCAACTTAAAATGTATTTTTGTAGCATTCACATCATTGAAGTTGACCTTGAGTAAGGAAACATATTCTAAGATCACATGCCCTTGGTCACATTGTATCATCTAAGACAATAAAACGATAACACAATAAAGAAAATAATTTTTAGGCACCAATTGTATACGGTCCTATAGAATTTAAAAACTTCAGATGAGAAATTGACCTTGATCTTAAGGAGTCAATAGACTTGTAGTGGGATGTTACCAACAAAGGTGGAGAAAGAGGAGACAGATGAAGAGAAAGAAAAAAAGACGAAGGAGGGGATGAGGAAATAGAAGGGTAAATATCATTGCTACCATTTGTAAATGTTTAAACTAAGATCAATTTAAGGCCTTGTCTCAAATCATCCATTTGCTCTTTCCAAGTCCATCTGTTATTTCTACTCTGCGTTCATGTTTTCATGTTCATCACTTTCTAAATTATTACCCTTTCTGATCATTTTTATCAAAGAATCTTCTTGGATTAAATTTCTCAAAAATATCATCTATTTGCTTTTAGGAAGGGATTTGGCTGAGAAGCATGCTGCATGGAAGTTGGGGATAGGCTCTGAAATATCTTAAATAAACTTAAAAAAATTCCAAATATGAGAGAAGTGAAAGAATCAGCCCTACAAATGAGATTTCTACTCAGAGTTCAGAAGGCAAAAACATTCTTTTTGAAGTGACTTGGCTACCCAGTCAAGATGACTACCTTGCTAGGAGAACAAATGAAAATATTGAACTTTGTACAAAGACTACATGTTGATGTTCATTCCACTGCCAATGGTCTTTCCGACATCTGACCCACAAAGTTGTTAATGATACTGTGATTTGAATTTTGAAACACTTGAGTCAAAAGTGGTACCCTAGGATGTAACATTTTCTCATTATGTTTTCTGTCCTCGTACTCTCACTTTGTACTCTGTGCGCATGTGAATGGGAAAAAAGAGATTACACTGGGAGACTAATTAAGAGGTTATTTCAATAATAATCCACAGTAGAGGTAATGAAGACCTGAACTAGTAGGCATCCGAATGAGCTGAGAAAAGTTATGGATTCAAGACATGAAGGTAAAAACCTAAAAGACTGGACAACTGAATATATAGAGTGAAGGAGAGTGATGGGCTACGGAAAACTGAAATTTCTAATCCGGTTGATTGAAAGGGTCATGGTGCCCTATATAGAAACAAATAATTTAGGAGGAGGGAGTGGATTGTGAGGTGGGGAGTGGGAGCTGTGTTTTAGAAATATTGAATTTGACAGGACATCTAGGTTTAAAACCCTAGAGACGACATGGCATACTGGATAGAGTGACAGTGGGGTCCAGAATACCTGTGTTCGTTCAAGTACTGCCTCTGAAATTTACTAGCTATGTGACATGGACAAGTCATTTAAACTCATGGACTTTGTAAGACTACACATTGTAGACAAGTTGACAGTCTGTCCCAGTGGAGGAATTTTCAGTACAATGAAATCACATGACAAGATCACATAAAAGGATATTTTTAAAGAATCGGTCAACAAGTATTTATTAAATACTTACTGTGTGCCAAGAGCTGATGTTAAGAAGTGCAAAAAATAGCTCCTACTTTTCAAGATCTCACATTTGCTTCTTAGAATATGCTACTAAGAAGAGGTGTGTGTATGTGTGTGTGTGTGTGTGTGTGTGTGTGTGTGTGTGTTTGATGAAGATAAAATCTTGTACATGTGCCCAGAAACATTTTATATTCTTATTAGCATTTTATAAATAAGTTGAATGAATGCTATGCTACAACAGAAGAAACTGGGATAATAAATATCTTGAAATATATTAATCCTTTAAACTGAATGTTTAAAAAAACTCTGAAGCATCAATAACAGGGGTAAGATGCGGTTGTTCAGTCATTTTTCAGTTATGTCCAACTCTTCCTGACCCCATTTGGGATTTTCTTGGCAAAGATAGTGGAGACATTTCCTTCTCCAGCTCATTTTATAGGTGAAGAAACAGAAGCAAATAGGGTTAAATGACTTGCTAGTGTCTGAGGCTGGGTTTGAGCCCAGGAAGTCTTTTTGTTTCTAGTCCTGGCACTCTATCCACTGTACCATCTAGCTACTTTGATGATAAGATGGTGTGCATCCAATAAATATTAGCCAAATAAAAGAATGGAGATCTCTTGTTTCACTTATAAGATTATCAACATTAAGATGATTTAATTCCTCCCATAGCATAGCATCTTACTGATATTTGGATAGAGATGTCACATTTTGAGCACTAATATCTAAATTAATGCTCTAGGATAGAAAACCAAATGATTCTCAGCAGCCTCTTCTTTTTCTTTTCTCTTCCCTTCTTTTCCCTTCACTCTTTTCTCTTTCTCTTCCTCCTCTTCCTCCTTTTTTTGCTCTGCAACTACATAATACTGCAGAAGCAAAAGGAGGCCATGCAGGATGGACTTTTTGTTTAAGGGTTGCTAGGGACAAGGAATCCATCATCTGTTGGTTAACTTGCTGGGGGCAATTCTGTGTACCAATAGCAAAATTGGTTATACAAAACACTTTCTAGAAAATACTTTAAGCTCTTTCTGCCTGGCAGACCCTGACAGACCTTGGGATCCAATGACAGAGTCTTTGAGAAACTTGTATCTTCTCAACATTAAGATGAAGCACTGGAATGGGATGTTTGGTCAAGGGTGACTTGAAAGTTCTCAGTGTGGTGAAGAAAAGATTTTCATTCTTTGTGTGTTCCAGGGCAAGGAGACAACTTGCTTCATGGAAGAATCAAGTACTTTCCCTTACAGTGGCCATGAGGGACAAAGAGGAAAGATGCTTGCAGTTTGTGCTCTAACATCTGTTATTGAAAATGTGGCAAAATTTGGTGGACTTAAAACATCATTCAAACTAAGTCAATAAATACTTTGATATTCAATTTCTTCCCTGAGAAGGTGCACACAGGGGAGAACAGGGAAAAAAATATGTTGGGACAAATAATTTGAGAATTAGAAATGAAAGAGACCAAAGACTTTCATATGACTCTGAAGCCTCATATCTGCACATCATGAATATTTTGTTACAGAAGAATTGGAACAGGTTGGAATTAACCAACATGGATATATATTAGAAGGAATGAAATTGATTATATATTAACAGACATGAAATTACTCATTGCTGATGTGGGAATCACTCATGAATTAGCTCTTTCAGGGAAGTCATCTACTAATAAAAGCAATGGACAAAATTAGCACTACATTGGAAAAAAGGATAAAGGCGAAAAAGACACTGAATGCAATTATGACAACTGCATCTCAAGCCATTCAAGTGAACAGTTTTCTGTTCAAAGTGGGAAGAATAAAAATAAAATTTTTGACTCTATTGTCCCCATTTACAAGAGAAATATAGCTAATGTAAACCATTGACCACAAGGAGAAGATTAAAAGATCCTAGAGGAAGGCAATCTGAGTGATGAAAGGACTTGAAACAACACTCTATGAGAGCCGGACATATCGAATGGACATATAGACATACAGAATGGACGTATAGAATCAAATATATAGAATGTTTGGCTTAGGGAAGAAAGGAGTGTGCGTGTGTGTGTATGTGTGTGTATGTGTGTGTGTGTGTGTGTGTGTGTGTGTGTGTGTGAGAAATAAGGACTTCAAATACCTTTAGGAGAGAAGAGGGATTTGAAATTTTCAGAGGGCAGAACCAGGAGCCAAAAAGGTAGAAGTAAAAGAAAAGCAGCTTAATTTAAGGGGGAAAACATCCTAACAATTAGAGTTATTAAAAAAATGAATGGGAAATAGGGAGTTTCAGGTCAGTAGAACTCTTCAGGCAGAGACCAAGTGACTATTTGTCTACCTATATGTGTAACCTTTGCCACAGTGCTCAGCATGCAGTATGTGCTTAATAAATGTTTGCTGACTGCTTGATGGTAGAAGAGAAACCTCTTGTTCAGGTGTAAGTTAGCTCTCAGCTGACCTTGAAATTTTCTCCTGACTGAGATTGGATTCTTCTGTTATTGCTGGAAGAAAGTAGGGTTGATTTTCTGTTTCTGAAAAATCTGTTTTAATTTCTAAAGTTGTTGACACCTTTTTTTTCCCCTTCAACATGATGTTCTACAATATGTTTAATGTTGCTGATTCCTATTTACTTACTTTCCACAAGTTTGTTTCTCTCCACTGTATGATGTGTTTGTTGACGTACAGTGACATATTTTTGTTTGTGTGTAGGCATGCCTGGACCTTTTGTTATAGCAAATGTATCTTTTTTTCCCCATGAAGTATGGGAACGATTGGTCAACTTCGTTTCTCCATATGGCTTTCCTGAGACATTTTAATCATATACTAAGATGTTCCTTTATAATAGTATTCTACTCCTGGAAAAATCAAGACATTTTCAACTACTCCATATGCGAGAAGTGGAAAATAAAAATAATAACTGCCATTTATATAACCCTCTATCTAAATGATCTCATTTTATCCCTAAAACAACTCTTTGATGTAGAGAGTACAGGTATGATGATATTCATTTTATAGAAGAAACTGCACAACACTGGCTCATCATTTATTGGAGCCAGGGGGTATCTTAGAAACCATCCAATCAGCCCCTTCATTTTACAGATTAAGAAACCAGGGGCAAAGAAGTTTAGTGTCCTGACAAAGGTCACATAATAAGTGGAAAAGCTACGATCAAAAAAATAGATTTTTCATCTTTGTTCAATGCTTTCCCTACTGTACCACCGCTGTCTTCAAGCATAGGGTACATGTTGAATCTCAAAAGCATCAACTAATGATCTACTGGGTCTTGCTGTTCTTGTGATCCTTTGGCTATTTCCTCCATGTTGTGTGTTTTTCATATTAAAAAGAGTCTTTATTACTTTGATGGATCTGTGATACAAACAATGTCGGTATCCCCTCCCATAGTGCAGATTCAAATGTACCTACTCCTTGTCTGTGTTTCCACCATGAATCCACCCAATGCTCTGGATCTGTTGCTCTAGAACCATTGACATGTTGTGGGAACCAAGAGAGCACAGGGTCTGTCCATTTGTCATCCATTGACCTTGCTATTGTGTTCTTTGTCTCTGCATATTTGCCCAAATCTAATTAAATGATCCTCCCACTATTTAGTGCCAGACCTGGCTCATCCCCTCCTCTAGTGTCTGCCATGACAAATGAGTAGAACAGCAATGAGATGAAAAATGAATGTGTGAATGCATGAATGGAAAAGTGAATAGAAGTCATTAAGTGCTGTGTGCCAAACACTGTGCTAAGGGCCAGTGATACAAATATAGATGTAAAGACAATTTCTGTTCTCAAGAACATGTCACTGTACAGTCATAGGGAGAGACAACACATGCACAGCTACTTTGATCTAGGAAGTTACAGGTTGATGACTAGGGCCACAGAGGGGTCACTTGATATATCCTTTCTAGGAACAATAGTAGACCTGATTTGATCCTGTTTCAGAAATGCAAGGGTGGTGACGGAAAGATATAACCATAGGGGCAAGGCATTTAAAAAAATTTTTTTTCTTTGCATCTCCAGTGCCTGGCACACAATAGGCATTTAGTAAATATTGACTTGAGAAGATGGAAGCGAGAAGTGAATGAAGTATAACTGGGGAGACTGCCTATGTCTTTTGGTCTGGCAAGCAATGATTTTCTTCATTAATGATAATAGAACCATCATATCTGGACTGTAATATCACTGTAGAGTCTTAGGGTTAGAAGGGCCTTTAGGTACCACCCAGTCCAATGTATCCCCAAACAACCACTCCCTCTATAACATAATTGCCATGCCCATCCAAAATTCTCTGGAAGACCTCAAGTGAGTGACACCCACTGACTTGGGAGGAAACTCATTCCAGAATCCCTGGGAAAAGGACAGTGAGAGCAACTGAACAGAGAGCACAGCACTCAAACAAGGTGTGTGCTGGAGGTGGTAATTTTGAGGGCACTGGAGGATACAATCTCAAGATGTAAAAGAATAATTTAAAAAGATAGTGTGTTTTTTATTTGGGAGAAGGTTAAAAAAGTTCAAAGGAAAGTAATAAAAAGACTTGTGCTAACTTTCCAATGAAACATTTTTTGGACCACTGCTACTTAATCTCTTTGGTGAATTTATTTATAACCAGGCCCAAACACTTTCAAAGTCCTGTGCGACATACCAACTGGAAACAAGGCACATGAATTCCCTTCCTATGAAAGTGATGTATTTCAACCAGACCCTACAACTTCACATTCTCTTGTAATACATAACACATTTTCTTGAGGAAAAAGTGACTTTCTAAGGAAACAAGATCCTTAACACAAAACTGAAGTCTATTCAGTTTTAGAAATTTCTCTCTCTCTGGGTCTCTCCCTCCATCCCCCCCACCCCCAACTTCCCTCTCTCTTTCCATTTCCTTCTTCCTCCCTCTCTCTGTTTTCTTCTCCCCTTCCTCTCTCTTTCCTTTCTCCCTCCCTCTCCCTTCCTTCTCTCCCTTTCTACATGTGCATATAAAATATATATAAGAACACACATATATTTGTAACAAGTAGATATATAGATGGATAACTATAAATACATAGATTAGCTTGATATCTTGACCAACATGTCCCAACATGATGCAAACAACTTACCTTTACATGACTTAATGTAAATGTGATTTTCTCAAGCTGGTAGAGTGTAGATGGCTTTGCGCTTATTGAGACAGACACAATTGAGGAGATCACGATTTCCTCCTGTTCAGGACTTTCATTGCTCTCTGTTTCCTGGGAGTCACTCTGGGATGATGAAAGCAAAGCTCCAATACTCTTATAATGCAAAAATACAACTGTAACGGTGCCTGTTAAACAAATTGCATATTTGGTGAACTTTTCCATAGAAAACAACGTATGAGATTTAGACAGAAGCCTAATACATGCTCTAATTTTCATTTAAACATGCAAATTCATGTGGAATATTTTGGGGAAATGGAAAAGTTTCAAACTACAAGGAATGTCATATTGATTTATCTGAGTATATCTTGTAGCCTTCCAGTAAAATATAAGTACCTCAAGGACAGGGATTGACTTCCATTTTTGTCTGACTCTCTCTCCATTGCCTAACATAGTGTCTTTAATAAAGCAAGTATTTACTCAAGGTTTAGTGAATTAAACTAAATTGAATACAGCAGGCATTTACCCGCCATGCATACTAATGAAGGGAAAGTTGAAATCATTTAGGAGTACAATCTATAAACATCTAAGATTAGGAGTTGATATTCTTTTTTATAATTATATGCAGAATATGTGGGAAACATTTTTATATAATTCCATATCCAGATCTGGAATAAAGAAGAGTAAAGAAAAATTTGAAATTTGCAAACAAGAAAACTACATACCTAAGCTACTAGATGCATTGGCATATTTGACAAAGGAGGGGATTCTGCATAGAAATTGTCAAAGATTTTTATAATCTGAGTCAGAGGGATTCCAGAGGTTACTTAGTTTGGTTTCCTAGTCATTAAAGGACTATATTCTATATTCTTGACATGATTTAGGGAAGTCATGGTGTGTTCAAATATCTGAAAGTCTATTAATATGGAAGAGGAATTAGATATATTATGTATAACTATGAAAGGTAGAGTGATGATCAGTGGGTGAAAATTACTGAGACGGGTTTTTGTTCAGAGTGAAGAAGACGAAGCTAACAATTTGGAATGCTTTGGAATGCAGTGAGCTCCCTGTCACTGGAAATTGTCAAACAGGGTAGATGACCATTTCTCAAAGTGGGTACACAAGACATTCCTGCATTAGATTAGAAGCTGAACTATGTCAGCTAGAAGACAGACTTCCAGCTCTAAATTCTATGATTCTAATCTTGGATTCTAAACAGGCAGTATTCCGAGTGATGGGGAATTTACTACTTTGTAAAGTAGCATATTCCATCTGCATCCCTGTAATGCCATTTACTAACTCTAGTCCTAAACTCTGGAACAGCATAAAATTAGTCTAATCCATTTATCCAAATGCCAGTCCCTTAAGCATCTTAGCATTAATCTTGTCTTTTCCAGACTAAGCATCTCTAATTCCTCCAATGACTATTCACTTAACATCATTCTTAGAAGTTTCACTATCTTGCTAAATTATGTCTAGATACTGACTAGTTTGTTATAGTTCCTCTAAAAAAATATGTCTCAAGAACAGGATCTAATGCTACCAAACAATCCTACTAGTACATTTTGGAATGAAAGTCTTTACTGGTATTGTAGACCATTAGACATAGAAATGGTCCTTGAAATTGTTTTATTTTTAAAAAATTTTTTTGTTCAGTCATTTTTTTCACTGTGTCTAGGCTCTCCGTGACTTCATCTGGAATTTTCTTGGTAAAGATACTGGAATGGTTTATCATTTCCTTCTCTAGGATTCATCCTTTATGGATGAATAAACCAACAGGGTGAAATGACTTGTCTAGGATCATACAGGTAATAAGTATCTGAGGCCAGATTTGAATTCAGAAGAAACTTCTACCCTAGTACTCTATTCCATGTTCACTTAATGTCCATTTTAAGCATAAAGGAAAGGCCAAAGAAGTTGTCATTTATTCAAGCTCAAACAAGTGGGAAAATGGGGACCGGAATCTAGGTCTCGTTGCTTTCAGGTCTCTGCCTTTCTCACTGAAGAACTTGTAATAAGTACAGTGTATCTGCATTAAGGAAATTAAAGACTGACTAGACTTCCTTAGTAACCACAACATGCTTATGTTGAGTTTGTGGTTAATTAAAATCCCCAAAACTTTTCCTTTGAATTGCTTTAAAGTTAGATCCTCTACATCCTATATTGCAAGATGATTTTGAGGCTACTGTCTTGATTTTTGTTTTTATATTTCTAGTCCCTAGAATTTCCTGGCACATAACAGGTGCTTAATAAAATGTGTGTTGGTCGACTGATTCATTCTTGTTAAATTGCTTTAATTGATTTTAGCCCGTCATTATTATCTATTGAGATAATTTTAAAATCTGGTCATTAATTGAAAGTGACACCTCTCCATTTTATGTCATTTGCAGATTTTGTGAACATGCCTTCTCTCAAGTAACTCAATGAAAAATACTGAAGAATGATCAAAACCATATGACCATGGCTAGACAGGTTCAATCAATCAGTTACATATAACTCACATATTACACCATGCACTTCAGGTTTATGTCACAGCTTTGAATGAATTATTGATAATATATACACATCCTCTCTTTCAGCATGGTACGATAGATAGGGTGCTGGATTTGGACTCAGGAAGATCTGGGTTTGGATCCTACCAAGCTGGGTTACCATGGGCAAGTCACTTAACTTCTGTGTGCTTCAATTTCTTCATTTGTAAAAAAGTGGGTTGGTGAACTTGACAACCTTAAACATCCCTTAGATCTTTAAAACTGATTCTGTAATCCTTTGTATGCATTCTTTTAAAATCTGAGTTCATCAGAGAGCTTTTTATGCAACACATTGGTTTCTTTAGATGCTTCCTCTTTTCCTTCCTAACCTATAGTATTAAGCATTTTGGTCAGATTCTCATTTTATAGATTTTTCTTTCCCCTCCCCTCATCTTTGTTGTCAATAATGCAGCTAAATAGTAAGTAAATTGGGGATGTGACCAGTGAGGTGGTACGATTGCAGTTATCTGAGTTTTTCCCCTGAAACATGAAATGAAATCTTAAATGCAAAAAAACCCCTCCAAACCCCAAAACCTGGTCCATGCCTCTGCAGACTATTGAACACTCCTGCTGCAAACTTTTACTCTAAAACACACAAAGAATCACTGAAGTAAAAATATTGAGACACCTCCATAGAAAATTTAGCCATTTTTTGTCATATAATTTTGGGTATCTTAGTAAACTGAGTTCATTCTATAGAATAGAAATGGATACTGCAGAGGGGGAAGGTGGACAAGGGGGAAGGCACTGCTTCTTGCTTACTATTGCCGATTTAGAATGAATATGTCTACAATGAAATAAAAAAATCAAGCTAATAGAATAAACCCAAATTTACATAAAAGAAACCACATAACCTCTGGTGTCTTAAAGATCTAACTTAATAACTCTTTCAATAATTCAGCTTCAAAGTTTCTTGATATTCTCAGTGAATATCTCTAGTGAAATTAATCACTTACTTGAACTATTTCTTCTACCGGAATACCAGTAAGAACCTAGCGGGTGAGTTTTGGGGAAATTTACAAGAGTTGAACAGGGAGAAGGGAGCAGGGGCATAGAACTTGCTGGGTGACAGATATTTCTGCCAAATCTACCCTAAAAAGGAAGTGACTGCCTGGGGGTTTATAATGGGAGAGACCCTATGGTCAGGGACCTACTGACAATTTTTCAACAAATTAGTCTGCCTTATAGCAACAGCGTATGGATATGAGCTTGCTAAGAATGAGAGAGAGAGAGAGAGAGAGAGAGAGAGAGAGAGAGAGAGAGAGAGAGAGAGAGAGAGAGGGAAATGGGCTATTATTTCTCTGCTCACTCATAATGAGCTGGACCTCTTTTAGAGGACAAACATATGCTGCTTTGAATTACAGTTATTCTTATACATACCTCTTCTTCCTGATTAGCTTATACGTTGCCTAAAGGAAGGAATATTTTCTATTTTTAAATCTTTCTCATTGTACATTACTACATATAGAGTAGAATGCAATAAATGTTTGTTGAGCTGAATCCAACAAAGCAAATAGACATTTAAGTACTTACTGTGCACAAAACATTGAACTGTATATATATGATAATCTAGTGAATAATTATTTTGGGAGCATGTTACAGTTGATGTTCTTCTTAATCAACAAATTCAGTTCAACAAACAAACACACACATCATATGATGTGTGTATAATATATAAAATGTGATATACATATATCTATCAAACTCAGTTCTGTACTCTGCTAAGAGTAGGTACTAGTTATGTTGTTCAGTTGCATCTGATTCTTCATAATCCCATTTGGGGTTTTCTTGGCAAAGACACTGCCATTTCCTTCTCCAGTTCATTTGCCTGATGAGTAAACTGAGACAAATAAGGTTAAGTGACTTGCACAGGATCATACAGTTAGTAAGTATCTGAGGCCTGAGTTGAATTCAAGATGATGAGTCTTCCTGACTCCAGGTTTGGATCTCTGTCCACTGTACCAGTTAGTTGCCCTATTTCTTGATATAGATTTACTGAATCAGAAAAAAAAAAACCCAAGCATAATGTGCTAAGAATGAACATACACAGACACATACACAAGATTTAATACTTATTCAGGTCAATTTTCTGGACACTATACATATATGCAAACACAAACGTTCCCACAATTTGGTCCATACTTATGATTTAGGAAACATTCCCAAAATTAATTTATATCAGTTTGTCCTCTGCAACTTAAAGTCTTAGAAGTTAGTTAAGTGACATGCTCAGGGTCACACAGCTAGTATGTATGAAGCCCTCTTGACTCCAAGGCCACTATTTCTGTGACATAATCTGATGAGCTTCCTTTCAGTTGAACAAATATTTATTAAACACTAAGTGCATGCCATGGTTCTCATAAAAAATAAAGCATAAATAAAAGGAGGCAGCTCTCCTACCGTTAGAATCATATTCATCTTTTCTCTTTGGGCAGATCTTTATATAATTCCCTTCCATGTTCACATGAGGATGAATATGTTTCATATGATGAGAATCAAAAGCAAATAATTTGAGTCCTGAAAAGAAGCAATATAAATCTTACATTTATTTAAAATAGTGTAATGAATAAAACTTTTATAGTTATAAAATGACAATACATTATTAAGTCTCTTCACATGATCTACATCAATTTCAATGAAGACAATTAGCATATATTTGAGCATTAATAGTCAGGTCTATATACAGGATGTGCCAAAAAATCTCAATGCAGTTTTAAAGCTTTAATAGCTTATGGTTGTTATTTTTATGTCATTCCATGTGTCCAACTCTTCATGCCTCGACTTGGGGTTTTCTTGGCAAAGATACTGAAGTAGTTTGCCATTTCCTTCTCCAGTTCATTTTATAGATGAGGGAACTGAGGCAAACAGGGTTAAGTAACTTGCTTAGGGTAGCTAGCAAGTGTTTGAGGCCACATTTGAACTCAGGAAGATGAGTCTTCCTGACCCCAAGCCTGGCCCTTTATCCACTGAACCACACAACTATCCCAAAGTAGCTTATTAGCTATCAATTATAAGCACTATAACTAAAAAATAATTTGATGCTATTAAAGTTCCAAAATTGCAGAAAGATTTTTGGGACACCCTGTATGTTTACTTTTCCCCCCTGAAATTCCACTTTTAATTTACCCTGTATCAAATGAGATAAGGGTACATGAATTTTGAATTGACTGTAAATCACAACTAAAATCCTTACAAAGAAATTTAATATTTCTGACTTTCAAAGTAAGTCAGACAGATGGGTTTGAATCACAGCTCTGAGATTATTTTCTAAATACTATTGGACCAGGCATTTCTGTGACCCTCATCTGTAAAAAGTGGAGATCTAAAAAAGAAGGCACTCTAACTCTATGATTCACTGTCATTAATACTAGGATGCTAACGCATCCATAGATGGCACAGTAATACAATATACTAAGTAACTAGATTCTCATTTTAGGTGAAGTGTATTTCACATAGTCAATCACACTGGAATTATTATATGGAAATTTAGGTTTTACAATAATACACACGTTGCCTTTTCGAATATCTATATATACTTACACAATATAAATGCATATGTGTATATAGAAGTTTATACATATCTATAGCTATACAGAGCTATAACTACAGAAATGTATCTCTCTATATATTTAGCTTAGATACATACATAAAGATAACTCTGGTGCTTCATCATACATAATACATACACATGTAAAGCCTGACATATACACATACTTGTACACAATATACACACAAATAGATCTACATATCCTGATGGTTGAGCTCTATAAGTGTACACATACAGATATATCCATATATCCACATGCATACATATAGGAACATAATTTAATTGAATGCCATAATCTGAACAATAAGCGTAATTAATTCACTTAATTTTTGTCTGGTGCGTAGTAATATCATCAGGTCAAACACTATGAATGGTGAGATCTCACCTAGGAGATTTTCATCTTCTGGAATATGATGTAGCCAGAGTGATATTATCTGAAAACAGCATCATGTGGAGGAACTTGCCATCCCAAAGGAATCATTCATCACCTTGAATCTGATCCTATATTTTCTCCATCACAGTGGTGAATAATACTTTTGGGGAGTATATATTTCCTCAGCATTATTAATCATCAAATGGTCACAAAACAAGTTATATCTATTGTTCTATCTTCCAAAGAATCTTAAATCATTTTGAGATGTGTGTGTGTGTGCGTGCGTGTGTGTGTGTGTGTGTGTGTGTGTGTGTGTGTGTGTGTAATTAGGCATAAAAGTTGATGGTTTACATGGCTGCCTTTATTGAATATAGATATGGTCCAAGATATTTTCCATGCCTTTGATATCTTTTTATCCTTCAAATACTTTGTGGATCAATTCCTGAACACTCTCACATTATGCCACCTTCAACGCAGATCTCATCCATTTATACCTGGTTTAACCCAGTTACTTTTACCACCTTCATTCCTTTGAATGTCAGTTTTACCTATTCTGTGAGCATGTGCTAGAGTGTGATTAATTAGAGTTCAAGTGTCATGGCTTTAGAATCCTTTGATAGTGAAAAAAGTCTGATATAACATCAATGTAACTAGAACAACAACAGTAGCAACATTAATAATATTTGGTATTTATATTTCAAAAGTGAATGGCATTATTCTCCTCACAATAATTCAATGGATTAAGGAGCTTGAATAGTGTTTTCTCTATTTTAAATATTAGGAAACTGAGGGACATAGAAGTTAAATGATATATCAAACTCAAATGGTTAGTAAATGATGAAACCAAATATGAACCCAAATCTTCTGAAATTCAATTGATTGCTATTTACAATATGTGAAATTGCCTCAATGTTGACATGTATCAGGTTATATATAATACAGAACTCAGGGACTCTCTCAGAAATTTGACCAATTCCCTGGAATGCTCCCTAAAGGCATTCTAGGACTAATTGCATATTTCACAGTCTCACAGCGTATGAGAATCCGGAAAAGGGAGGATCATTGTTTATTATTGTTTAAACGTCTTGCTAATTTTGAAGTTTGCATTCCCAAAGAAGAAGTATATGTGTGCATAAGAGGAATGCTTTGGATAAAGCATTTCTTAATTAATTAGATTAATTAGAAAATCTCTAGAAAATGAACAAGGGGAGAAAGTACAATTTTCCTGGTGTGGGTAGCACCAGATGTCACACTATAGTGTCAAAATCAGAGAGTAGCAGGGGTTGAGAGAGTTACTAGGAGGGAAGAAATAGTTTTACACACATTGATTAATATATTTTTGACATTAGAAAATGCCAAAATAATTTTTGATGGCTAATATAGAAACATTTTGTGTGACTTTACATGTTTAATGGGCATCATGTCGATTTCCTTTTCAATGGATATGGGAAGTCCTAGAGAAAGGGAAACAATTTGGAATTCAAAATAAAAAAAAATCTTATTAAAAAGGAAATTATAACATTAAAATGCTGCTATAATTTTTTTTGGAAAATATGAGTATTATGCACCAGGAGTGTAAACCTAAAATTCTGCTGTCAATTTTTTTTTTATGTGAGAATAAAATGAAACCATATTTCAAGACCAGAGTGTTGCATATGGAGTGATTTCTTTCCTTACCCATGTCACTTGAATTAATCTCTAACTGGGTTGTCTTTTTGAAGTTCTGGGACATGCTTAGCATGGTCTTCTCCGCTGTGTGCATCAGTTTAGTAAGACTTGTTCTTCTATTATCTGGAGACAGCTTGTTCCAAATTGTAATTTTATCCTTTTGAACCAAATTGTTTACGGTGTTAACAAAAACCTATTGGCAGGAGAAACATGTTTTTTTAGTGTTGGAGTCTCTCACTATTTACAGGAGTAGAGAAAAATAAAAACACAAGCCTCAGGCTACTTACATTAATAGTTGTATTTGTAAATGTTTCCTTCTCAGAGACATTGCTACTCATGTAACTCAAGGATGGGGAAGATGCAGACAGTGCTTCGACATTAGTAAGGACATCAATGGGGAAAAGAGCTTGCCCAGATTTTTGGTAGATTTCTTGCAGCAGATTCAAGGGCTCCTTAATGTGCTTAATCTGGGAAGAAAAGAGGGGTGGTGGTGCCAGAAGGAAGGAAATCACTATATAGCACTGAATACTAATTATTTTTCAAGATTAAAATATAAGACTCTTTTACTCTGAGAATGTTCTGTTGACTTGGGTTTGTACATATGCATACTTGTATGTACATACACATGTATAAACGTGCACATATACAGATAAGTATATATGTATATATGTGTGTATGTATGTGCATATAAGATCTGTGATTTTCTTGGTGCAGGAACTCCTGGTGAGGAATTTCCTTTACAATGCAGGTTGGTACCTTCTTCACAACTTAGTCGTAGAAAGTTGGCTAGAACAAGTCACTGTATAAACAGGATCTGAACACAGATCTTCCTGGATTCAGTAACAGCTCTCTATCTACTCTATTATAGTTTTTTTTCCTGTAAATAAGATAATGATGCTAAATATAAACTTTGATTTGGACCCAGGGATTATTTATATAATCTGACCAAATAACATCAACAGAAGCAATTATTTTGGGAAATAACAGCAATCTTTTCAGGATAGATATACTGGTGGACAGTTCTATAGCAATGTGTGCTACAGTGGAAAGGCTCACTAGCCAGAGCACCTGAATTCTGCCTACTAACTATGGTCTTGGTTACATCATGTAATCTCTTTGGGTCTCACTTTCCTAACCTCTAAAAAGAGAGAATTGAAGGTGACCTCTTAAGTCCTTTCCCATAGCTCTAAGTCTATGATCCTCCTCTAGACTCATGATCAGAGATGTCAGAAGCTTCTCTTGATTAAACTTTTGCCACTGGTGCTTATCAGTACCCACTCAATGACTTAAGAATCTTAGAGTTATCTGAAACTCTTGTCCATGATCATAGTTAGTGCTTGTCAGAGGCAAAACTTTGATCCTTGTTTTCCTGACTCCAAAGGTGGTTATCCATGGTACCAAAGCTGATTCATGTTACCATGAGGTCTGTCTGGTACTGCACAAAAGCAAATAATTTATCTTATAGTTTTTTCTTGTTGTATGCTTAGTATACATACATACACACACATATATATTCAAATGTACTTTAATTAATAGATGTTGGAAACATCCAACAACAATTGGAAACAATTTTTCTAAAAATAAGCACTCAGCTAAATATTAAATAAGTTAATCATTGAATTAGACTTTTGAATCTGACCCAGGAAGCCCTTTTAGGTTTGATGATAAGATAACTTTATTTTTGATGCTATCCAAATGCTCATGGCTGCGATTCACTAACTCATTCACTTTAGAAACTGGTTGTCTTACCAATATATTCATTTATGCCACCTTTTGCTTGAAATTTGCTTCTTTGATGGTTAGATTATGGTTGCGTAATGTTTTTGACTTGGATTTACAAAGGCTTGGGTTCAAGTACTGCTTCTGACACTAGCTACGTAACCTTGGGCAAGTCCCTTAACCACTCTGGGCCTCATTTTTCTTATTTGTAAAATGAAGGATTTGGATTAGATGGTCTTGAAGTTTTCTTCCAATTCTAGAGCAATTTTCCCATGAACTTAAGTGCTCCTTTGAATGGGACAAAGTAAGACTGGCTTTTGCTATCTTGTCAGCTGTCCCCACTTTTTTTATTGAGTACATTTACCATCATGCCAAGTAATTAATCACAAAGTACAATTAAATGTGGAAAATACTCTATCTTCACTATTATCACTAAGCAACAGAAAGAGTTTGGTTATTTTCCAGTTCATCAAATTTCTGATACTACCCAAACAAATTATAGGAAATTAACAAGCTAATTAAGCCTTAGATTTAAATAAGCAAGCTACTTCCAATGTTCTAGAAGTCTAACTGAAGGCTCCCATTCCTAAAAAAATCATTCTGAAAGCATATTTACAGAAACAAAAGTGTCAAATTCAAATAAACCATGATCTTAAAAGCTTATGCATAAACCATTCTACTTACTTCAATTAACGTTTTGTTAATATTTGCAGCAATGCAGACATCATCTAAATGACAGTTTGCCTTCACATTTTCTGTAGAAAAATAAAATTCACCATCTGGTAACTTTGTTTTATATACTGTAAATGCTTTATTGAATAATTCAATTCCAAGTTATTAAGTAGCATGTATGCTTACTGGATATATTTGAATAATTTCCAATGATATATGGATCTTTTCCTCAAACTATTAAAAACAAAACAAAACAAAAGCACATTTCTCAACATGTCTGATTTTTTGTGCGTGTGTATGTGTGTTTAGAATAATCTTATTTTCATTCAGCAACTTGACTTAAGGTACTGTGCATGTCAATTATACCCTCATATAGTTGTAATGACAATGTTTCGCTTCTCTTGCTGATGAACCTTACTGGGGCCCCAAGGAACAGTGGTGGTTTCCTTAGAAGAGGTCACTCTATCATAACACAGACACCTTTATAATATCATTTACCTTGGCAGTAAGTGCCATCATTTGGCTTAAATTGCAATTTTCCTGTGGATGGCTGATAACCTTCTTTGCAGGCACAATGATACCCTCCATGTACATTTTCACATTTAGCATGATCCCCACAGGCACCTGGAGTTGCTTCTCGACACTCATCTATATCTGCAAATATTGTGAGAAATTGAATTTTTTATTAAGTATTTACAGACTAACACCTTGCTACCTTGTTGATAATAGTATTGCATCCTGCTAGCCATTTCATAACAAAATTGTTCTAAAAAAGTAAGGAAATAGAAAACCAAATGTAATGGGAACGCATCTGAAAATGCTATCAAGAAGCAATGACAAGGTAACTTTAGCTGAACACATCAAAAAAAGCATTTGGCTTAAACAATCAGTTCTGATATGATGGTGAAAAATGTTTCAGAGACCAATTCATGCGAGTATTTCTTTTCTCCTATAAACAAAGATTAAACACAAAAAAAGCGTTCGGCTATTCAGGTGACTGAAATCAGTTTGAGGACATTCTTTATAACTAATTTAATATAGAATTGTTTCTTTAAAGGGTTTGTTTAAAGGGATTTGTTTCTGCTATCTTTTTAATAATATTTAAAATGTAGTTCTTCTTACATATTACTAAAGCAATTACCACAATTCTTTTGCCCAGAGACATGAGAAAAAATAAGTAAAGGTCTTTTGCATTAATATTTTCTGAATCTGGTACTTCAAACATCAGTCATGCACTTTAGCTAATGTCAAACACTGAAAAGTACTCCTTAAAGTGTTTGCTTTATCTCATTCAAAATACTTTTTTTTTGGCCAAGAGTTATTGCAAACATTAAATTAAATGGCAATTTCATTTTGTTATTGTGTTGGCTACAATACAATCCTCTCTAAGGTTAGCCTGTCTCAGCTTTGTATGTGTATGGGTCCTCTAGTCAGCTCCCAAAATGATCTTTTTAAAGCAGAACCGATCATGTCATTGTCTTGTTCTGTAAACTTCAGTGGCTCCCTATTACCTCTAGGATCAAATATAAAGTCTTCTATTTGGCTGTTAAAGCCCTTCAAAAACTGTTCCCTTTCTACCTTTCCATTCTTTTTCATGTTTTTAAATTAAATTTTATTTTAAGATCTGCATCCTTTTTTTCCAAACTTCCTTGGTCCCTTCAATTTTTCCTACTTTTCTTACTCTCTACTCCCTGGCTCTATGATCTTTATGATCCAGTGACACTGACTGTTTCTGGTCTTCAATCTTCCAATTAATTCCATGACGCACTATATCTCATGCCTTGAATATTCTCCTTCCTCAGCTCAACCTCCTGGCTTCTCTCAAGATTTGGCTCAAACTAGACATTCTACAGGAAGCTTTCCTTTTTCCCCCAAATTGCTAGAAACTTCCCTCTGAGATTATCTACCATTTAAAATCTATGTATCTTGTACATGGGCAGCTGGGTGGTACAGTAGATAGAGTGCCATGCAGGGAGTCAAGAAGACTCATCTTTCTGAGTTCACATCTGGCTTCAAACACTTACTACTTGTGTGAGTCTGGCAAGTCATTTAACTCTGTTTTCCTCAGTTTCCTCATCTGTAAAATGAGCTGGAAAAGGAAATGGCAAAACACCCATTATCTTTTCCAAGAAAAGCCTAAATGGGGTCACAAAGAGTAGTACACAACTGAAAGGATGGAACAACAAAAGTCATGCATATACATGGTTGTTGCATGTTGTCTCCCTCGTTAGACTAGGAGCACTTTCAGGGCAAGGGATGTGTTTCTACTTTTCTTTGTGTCCCCAGAACTTAGTATAGTAATATTAAGTCCATAAAAAATGCGTGTTTCCTGACTTGTGTATTGATTCATACGTATGTCTCCCATATTAGAAATAAACTTCTTGAACAAAGAGACTATTTCATTTTTGTCTTTGTATCTCCAGCACTAAAATAGGCCCTGACACATATTAAGCGCTTGCTCGGTGCTTGTTGATAGATTTGTAACCTTGGTGCCACCATAGTGCTTGGTATACAGCAGGTACTTGATAAATGTGTGCTTGTTTGATTAATTGCTACTGTTTATTAAAAAGAAATAAAGCAATTTCTTCACTGCTACAGCTAACAATCCTTCTGTGAGTCAGAAGATTGTCTTCATGAGTTTTTCTAGCTGAAAATAGTTCATTATTTGCTGGCTTTTTGTCCTTTGAACCTCTTTGGTCTTCAATTTGTTGAAAAGCCCATGGTCCTATTCCATTCCATTTCATAATCATTTAAGGAGCTACTGTTTCCTAGATACTGTGCTGGGCTCTATGGATACAAAGACATATCCTCACATATTTCTTTGAATCCTTCATATTTGTCATTCTTTTACAGCACAATCATACTCTATTTTATCAATAGAACTCAATTTATTTAGTCATTCTCCAATCAGTAGAAAACTTTTGTTTCCAATTCTATGCTACCATAAAAAGCAACTATTAATATTTGATGAATATGGATCTCTTGTTTCTGTTTTTTACCTCCTTGGAGTAACGACATCCATGGGTCAAAGGATATGGATATTTTGTTTTTAGCTTAATTCCAAATTACTTTCTAGAATGATTGAAGCAATTCAGAACCAACCAAAAGTATATTAATGTGTTAACCACATTAGCTATTCTCATCTTTTCTTATTGCTAGTTTTGTAATTATTTTAATTTATATTGTCATTTGTAGCATTTTTATGTTTAACAGTTTACATCTCTTTTTTTAACATTTATTTCATTTTTAATTTATCGAATAAAAGAAGCATTTCCATAATGTAGTATCATAAAATGATGATGATTGAGAACAACTTGTTCATATCCCTTGACCAGTTATTCATTGGGAAATGACTTTTGGTCATATATATATATATTTTCCCTTATATATCTGTGATATTAGGTGCTTATTAGAGATAGGTGATGCAAAGATGTTTTTTCTACTCAATGTATTTTCTGTTATCCTAACTGCATTGCATTGATTTTATTTGTGTAAAAGCTTTTCAGTTTCAGGCAACCCAAATTATCTATTTTATTTCCTATCATCACCTCTGTTCTGTTTTTTTTAAAGAAGTCTCCAAGTCTATGAGCTATGCCCTATGCTATGAAAGGTACCTGAACATACTCTCTTCTAAATTTTTAATACTGCGACTGTTAATAATTAGGTCATTTGCACATTTTGAGCTTATTGAGGTAGATAGTGTAAGATGATCTAAACCTAATTTCTACTAACCTACTTTCAAATTTTCTTAGTATTTCTCGTTAAATAGGGAGTTCTTCCCCAAGAAATTTGTGCTTTAAGGTTTGTCATTCATTGAATAATTGGGTTTTACTATTCTCCCTAAAAATTATCTTATATTTCCTTTGCAATATCACCTCAATAGAATATAAGCTCCTCAAGGCCAGAGATTGATTCCTTTTTGTCCAGCTCCAAGATCCTCTGAATAGAAGCTAATTCCCCCTTCCCAATACCTAGGCAGCAGTGCCTATGGAATATCACCAAACTTGAAGCTCTAATGTAATTTTTATTCTAGTTTGCACTTACTCTTTTCATTAACTGGACTAACTCTTTGAGTGCATAACAGTCTCATGACTGCAGCCTATGTACAGGAAGTTCTAAATGTCACCAATAACTGAATTTCCTGGTTTTGTTTTCATTCTACTCACACCCAAATCAAATAGATATTTTCCAAAATTTACAAAGAGAGAGAAACTTAAAATGTAATCTTGATAGAAAAAGGAAAATGAATAAAACCCTAACGCTCATGGTACTCAGGACTAAACAGTCTGACCTTTACAGAAGATGAAAATTGTGTGTGTTATGTGTTTGTGTGCAAATGTGCATGGGATGCATTGAATAAATTTTGCTATATCATAGTATTAGCCAGATTATATGGCTTTTTTATTCAAAGAGCTAGAAACAAATCAGGGAGGAAGAAATCATTTTAATTCCTTCTATGGATTTTACAGAAGTACACATTAATATATACACGTATGTATTCTATGTAAGTAGAATATAACTTTGTAGAATTCTACGATTTTGCTAGAGTAGGGTGTTTCTAATGCAAAAGCTCACTTCCTCTAGTACTGAAACAAGCATTTATTAAGCATCTCCTATGTGCTAAGTGCTTTATAACTATATTATGTGATCCTTACAGCTACCCTGGGAGGTAGGTCTATTACTGTCCTTGAGAAGCCTGGGACAGATTAAGGTTTAGTAACTTGCCAAAGGTTACACAGTTAGTACATGTCTGAGGCTGCATGTGAACTCTGGAGGTCTTCCTGACTCCATTTCCAGTGCTCTGTCCATTGTACCTTCTGGCTACCTCTACCCGAGAGACTGATATTTCTTTCTATAACCTCTATTTACAGTCTTATAAACTCACCCCAGATTGTATTATAGTGTCCTGGAACACTGAGAGGTTACCTGATTTGCTTATCTGCTACATACCTTTTGTTGCTGTTAAGCTATGTTCAACTCTTCATGATTACATGGACCATAGCCCACCAACACTGTCTGTGAGATTTTCTTGGCAAAGATATGAGAGTGGTTTGTCATTTCCATCGCCAGTGGATTAAGGCAAACAGAGGTTAAATGACTTGTCCAGGATCACATGGCTTGAACTCAGGTCATCCTGATTCCAGGCTCAGTGCTCTATCCACTGAATGACCTGTCCCTGTTCCATAGTTAGTATAAGCCAGAATCCAGGATTTGAAGTCAGTTCTTGACTCTAAAGCTAATTATGCCAGTCTGCCTCTCTTCTCCTATTACAGTTTTTCATTTCCTATTTGCAGTGGATTCTAATGACTATAATTATCAGACCTGTCAAGCTTATGCATGTACCAACATTTGGAATTAGCTGAAATCCAGCGAAAAGAGGCACACTTGTATAAGGTGGTAATAGATGCATTTCTTTGTTCAAATTCCCTGAGGATGATCAAAGTACACAAAGAAAATTACTACAGGATTGAAAAAGAGAAATAGTTGCATGACTGCCAAAGAAAGGTAATCCTTAAGGACAGCAAAAATGGGTGAGAAATAGCATTTTTTCCAGAAAAATCTGTTTTGTACTGTAATCCTAAAAATAATCCATCAAACAAAACATAGGTAAAAACTTGAGCTGTGGGGGTTGGGTTCAGGACTTCAACACAGCTCTCAATGCCCTGGACCTAAGTGGATTTAAAGTAAGACTCAAGGAAAAGAAGATAATTTGCATTCTACAAATCTGCAATAAAAGAACCTTGTTACAATGAATTTTGAAATAACAAAAATATTGCAACTAAAATAATTTTTCTTTTTTTTTTTAGATTTATCTGGTTAGAGAGAATCTCTCTCTCTCTCCCTCTCTCCCCATCCCATCCCCATGTGTGTATGAGAGAGTGTGAATATGTGTAACTTCAAATGGTAATTCTATCCTTGTAAGGCATCATCAAGGGCTGAATAAGGTGACCTTTTGGGATTTGTGTATTTTAAATAATATGAGCAGAAAAGAAGATGTATTCTGGAAACAAGATATACCAGGGGATGGAGCAACATCCAAATTACATTAAGCTCCAATGATTAAGATGTTAAGGGTTAGATTTTTTTTTTCCTTCTTATAACCAAACCACTTATGTTTACAGTTGTAAATGATAATTACAGGCAAATTCCCCATTTTAAGTGGCAGGTCTTTCTTGATGGTAAACTAACAAATATACTCTGCTAGGGGAAATTAAGACTGAGATACAGTACATTTTGAAGGCAGGAATTTGATGTATTGAAAATTTTAAGTTAAAATAGTTTTTTTTAAGGGTTGAAATATTTGTTCTTATTTGGAGCAAAGTACTCTGCTGATATCTATTTGAGAATTTCAAATAGTATATATATTTAAATATCTAGTGCAGAGAATAATGGATTGGGGGTCAGAGGAGGGGGCTGCCAGCCCTGGCAATGTAACCTTTAGAAGCCTCTAATCTTGTTTTGGGGAGCTAGGTGGCACAGTGAACAGAATGCCTTGTCTTGTCTGGGGTCAGGAAGACATCTTCCTTAATTCAAATTTGGACTCAGACACTAGGTATGTGACTCTGGGAAAGTCACTTACTCCTGTTGGACTCAGTTTTCTTATTTGTAAAATGAGATGTAGACAGAAATGGAAAATCACTCCAATATCTTTGCCAAGACACTTCAAATGGAGGTCACAGAGAGTCTAAAATAACTGAACAGCAACAAAAACCAATCTTATTTTATTTCCTATAAATTGAAAACAATAATACTTATTGTAGCTAGCAAGAACAATGATAATTTATAGTGTCTTAAGGTTTGCAAAGTTCTTGATATATTGTCTTCCTTGAATCTATAACCACCTTGGGAAGTAGATACCACGATTACACTCATTTTGTAGATGAGGGAAAACCCTGAGAATGACTTATTGATTTGCCCAGGATGACATAGCTAAGTCAGGGGGTTTTCCTGACTCCAGCTTTATTACTCTATCCACATCACCAATCCTGCTCTCTGTTGTTGTGCAGTTGTTTTCGGTTGTGTCTGACTCTTCATGACCCATTTGGAGTTTTCTTGGAAAAAGATACTGGAGTGGTTTGCCATCTCCTTTCCATTTTACAGGTGAGGAAACTAAGGCAAACAGGGTTAACAGGCTTTCTCAGGGTTACATAGATAGTAAGTGTTTGAGAGCAGATTTGAACTCAAGTCCTCCTGCCTCAAGGCTAGATATTCTCTCCATTGTACTATGTAGCTGCCTGTCTTCTCTACCTCACTACTGTTCAGTATTATATATTGCATATATAATACTCCATTTGGGGTTTGCCTTTTCCTTCTCCAGCTCATTTTATAGATGACTATACTGAGGCAAACAGGCTTAAATGACTTTTCCAAGGTCACACAGATAGTAAGTGTCTCAGATCAGATTTGAACCCGAAGTTCTCTTGTCTCAAGGCTCAATGTTCTATTCACAGTACTCTGTAGCTGTCTTCTCTGCCTCACTGATTTTCTGTATTACACAATTGGAAAAGTGCAAAGCAGATTCAAAACACTATTAGGATTATCATTTGTCATCATCATCATCATAAATGATAGAGCTTGGCATATACAATAGACACTTAAAATGCATGTTGATCGAGTAATTACTGTCTTTTTTTCTTGTATAATCTTCATTTCTGACTGTTTCCTTCCTCTATCCCCTAACCCAGTAGGTGATTTTTAGGTCCCCGTATTTTAAAAATGGGCAACAGAAGCAATATGGCAGAATAGAGACTGCTGGATTGGTTGACAGGAGACATTACCTCAAACATTTAAGCCTCTTAGAGCCTCAGTTTCCTCATCTCTAAGAAGAGGATAACACTTGCATGACTTATTGCAAAAGGATTGTTGGGAGTAAATCACTTTGGAGATGTTGAAAAACTCTGGAAATCTGAGCTATTCTAAAGAACTTGATTCCCCAGCATGAGAATGTCATAAAGGGCAGATCAAAATTTGTACCACTATCCAGAGAGAGCTTCATAAATTCCTTACGTGCTTGGCACATAACAAACGCTTAATAAATGTTCAAGGATTGATTGATGTGCTAGACAAGAGATAATGGTTTCCCTCTTATGGCTTCCCAGGTGTTAGATGCAGCTCTTCCATCGGTTTGCTGGATGACTTTGGGTCAAGCTAACATCTTTGAGTCTCAATTTCTTCCATCAGTAAAATTGGGAGAACAGAGCAAATGAACTCTGAGATTCCTTCCAATTGTAGCATTCGACTATTCTGCATTATTTACTATTGAGTACCTTGTGGGCTGCTAAGTGGTGGGAAATTGATTGATGAGAACTTCTCAAGTTCCAAAAGAAAGTTAATTTTAAAGGTCAAAGAATTAGTCACCAGAGAATTTGTTTCTGAAAACTGTGCCTATTAAAATCCCTGAATATCTCCCTCCCCATCAGAATCCAATTCAAACCTCTAGCTCCTAGTGAATTCAGTTGTTGATTTTCAGTAAACGAACAAATTACAGTGTAAGAACATTTTCAATGTCCTCCAGATAGTCTGTTTATTATAAACACAAGTTTGGAATAATCTTCCATTGGTATAGGAAATGAATTTATCTTATTCATAGGAAATCAAATATTTTCAGAAGATATCTTCACGAACCTGAACTAACTCACTAAACAGTACCATGGGGTCATGCATATTCCATAGAAGTGTCACTTAACAACAAGCTCGTAGCAGAAGGAAAGGGAGAATCTGTGACACAGAAATCGAAACTGAATACTTTTTAGGACCCACTGGGGCTAACATCCAAATACAAATTTACAAAACTCAGAACATGAACAACAACTTGTGACCAGAATATATTTTGTTTCTTGGGCATAACAGATCAATTTTTCAAATTTAATATTTATTCAATTTGTTGCAACTGCACCCTAGGCCACTAGACCTCAGAGCTTTCTAAAATTATTTTCTCTGTATGTTATTTGATTTGGTTTTCATGGCATAAATTCTTCCTACTGCTCAAGTCATTGGAAAAATTAACACTATAAAGCAACTTATTAAATATAAGTATTGTTTGAAGGAACTGGAGATATTTATCCTTGAGAAAAGAAGACTTGGGTGGGCATGAGGCATGACAGGTACCTTTAGGATTTTGAAGAACTATCATGTTATTACAAAATTTTAGAACTATGATAGACTTCAGTTGCCTTCTAGTCTAACCCATACTCAAAAAGAAATTGTCACTATAACATATCCAAGATGTGTTCATCCAGCCTCTCCTTGACAGCCTCCAATAAAGTGAATTCAGTTTTGGATAGCTCTAATTGTTAGTTAGTTTTCTCTGACCTTGCAACTAAATTAGAATTTAGTTTTGACTTCATTGTCATGGATCTTGGTTTGTCCTATGGGACCAAATGGAACATTTATGATGCTTCTTCCTCATGGTAGCTTTTTTGAATATTTGAAGAAAGGGATTTCTGTTTGATTCCTTTCTAATATTACCAATTCCTTCAATCAATTTTGCATGACATGGACTCAAGTATATTCACCATCCTAGATGTCATCTTCCAGACATTACAGTTTATCAATGTACTTTCCAAAATGTGGCCCCTTGAACTAAACAAAATTGAACAAAAGCAAACAAAAAAAATGTCCCGATGTAGTCTGACCAAGGTGTATCTTCTCTTGGCGCCATTACTGACTCTGGATATCTCTATCTGTCTCTGGCAATCTTTGCACCCTGGAAGATGGCTACACCCAGGGATTTTCTGGAGCTAGATTGTTTTGGCTCTGGTGAGCTGATTATTAAATTTGCAGTGTAAGTGCTTATATTTCAGAGACTGGTAAATGCTGCAAAACAGGGTTTGATTTATTATTTCATTGATTGTCTAGACTTAAAGTGATGGAGAAAATGTTAATATTGTGAATAAAAATCAAAAATTTGTAGTACTATTCCCCCTTCCTGTCTCCACCCTCCAAGCCTCACCTCTGATTGGTGAGTTCTTCCTACCTCCACATCTTCCATTTGAGGAAGTGACAGAACCATCCATGCTCACTCTTGTCTTAGCTCCACTCCTGACTCTCCAGATTTCTCCACCTTGCCACACATTCTGACTTTTCAGTTCCCTTTTTTGTGTTGTCTACCTGTGCTGGAAGGTAAGTTCCTTGATGGCAAGAATTATCTTTGCTTTTGCTTGTATTTATGGTCCTAGTGCTTAGGCAGTGGCATGGAATCAGCAAGAGATAAGTTTAAATACATCCTCATACACTAGTTGTGTGACCTGAGGCAAGTCACTTACCCTTTGTTTGCCTCACTTTCCTCAACTATAAAATGGGGATAATGACTGTACCTATGTCTCTGAGTTATGAGACTCAATTAAGATAATATTTGTAAAGTATTTAGGACAGTGTTTGGCACATAGCAGGTGCTTAATTAATGCTTGTTTCCTTCATTTCTTATCCCAATGCCTGGTATAGACTAAGTAATTAGTAAATGTCGTAATTTCTCTCTCTCTCTCTCTCTCTCAATCTCTTTCTCTGTCTCTCTCACTATTACAGTGGGACTATCACTTCCTTATTCATGGACATCATGCCTCTTTTGATGCAAACCAAGATCACATTAATTTTTCTTGATTTCAGCATCACATTAATGTCTCATGTTCAGCTTGTAGTCCACTAAAAGTCTCCAGAACTTCTTCAGAAAAACTTCTATCTAGATATTCCTCTTCAATCTTCCAACAGTGGAGGTGATTTTTGAAACTCAAGTACAGTATGAATTCATCTTTATTTTCTCCCTGTGCTCTCTAGTTATCAACAAGCCTTTGGATTCTGCCTCCATCATGCTAGAAATTAAATGCTCACCATCCTTTGTCTCATCTGAAAATTGGATGAGCATGCCTTCTATGCCTTAATTTAAGCAATAGATTAAAATATTAAAGAACACAAGGTAAGGTAAAGATCCTCAAAGCACTTCACTGGGAACCTCTTGCCAAGATGGCATTGAAGCATTAATTACCATTCATTTGAATCCAGCTATTCAACCAATTATTTATTTTCTAGTCAGTACATCTTTATTTTCCCAAATAAAATAATATTTGTACCGTATTCAGCACAAGGTGCCTGGCACATAGTAGATGCTATTTAAATGTTCCCTTCCCTACCTCTTAGAATAGTATGAGAAACTTTATCAAACATTTTGTTAAAAAAAGCAGTAACTCATCAAGACATATATACAATTTATATAAATGAAGCAGAAGCACACACTACATATGACAAAGTAGGGCTCAAAAGGGGAGAGGGTTGTTCTGTGCTCATGGTTCTGCTGTAACAGCTAGCATTTACATCTATCTCTACTGTTTGCAAAGTGCTTTCCATACATTAACTCATTTGCTGTGTATGTTGTAGTTGAATTTGTTAGCCTAGAGACCAAGAACTTTTTAAAAAATTTCATAATTCTGTTTCATTTAATTGATTTTAAGCCTATATACATTTTATTTTATGTATTTTAAAACGTTATTCTGAGAAAGAGTCTAAGGGCTTGGACCACCAAAGAGACCCATGACCCTTTCCTCCTGTGGGAAGAACTTCTATTATAAGGGGTATTCTTCTTCAGGTTGCGCTACCTGGCCTCCAATGTCTTTTACAGCTCAGAACAGTATCATACTGATAGGAAATCTCTAACATAGTTAACAAGTGGGCACTAGGGGCATCTGGCTCAGTTTCTATCAAGTTAATCTATTTCTTAAGAGTCACATGAAATGAACCACCATTTAAAAGACAACTTACCTATACAAGTGGTTCCATCATTAGTAACAAACTTGTTTTGGGAGCTGCTGGATGTAAAGCCAGGTGCACACATGCAGAAATAACTCCCCTCTGTATTAGTGCAGTTGGCATTTTCACCACAAGGCTGTGTAGAGTTTTCACACTCATTATCATCTGGGAAAATAGCAATTGAAAGGTCATGTTATTTTTAATTCCTGAAAACATATATTATTTGAATGCAATTGAAAGGATGCTCTATTATTTTGCAGCATTCTAATTTGATTATTTCAATTGTTGGAAATTTAGAATAAAAAGCAGAGAAAATTATCACTATTAGCAGATGACACATGGTATACATAGAAAACCCAAGAGAATGTTGGAGAAGCCAAGTGAAACCATTTAGTTTTTGTAAAGTGGCAAAATAAAAATGAAACACTCAAAAATCACCAGTACGTCATAAAATATTAACAAAACCCAGAAAAAAGCAGTAAATGCAATTCTATTAAACATAATTACTAAATGCATAAAATATCTGGGAGTTAACTCATCAAGCCATATATACAATTTATATAAATGAAGCAGAAGCACACACTAGATAGATGACAGAGTAGGGCTCAAAAGGGGAGAGGGCTGTTCCGTGCTCATGGTTCTGCTGTAAGAGGTAGCATTTACATAGACCTTTACTGTTTGCAAAGTGCTTTCCATACATTAACTCATTTGATCCTCAAAACAACCCTATTATGTAGAAGCTATTATTATTCCTATTTTACACATGAAAAAATGGAAGGTGAGAAAGATGAAGCAACTTGGTCACGGTCACATAGACAGTAAGTATGTGAGGTAGGATTTGAATTCAAGTCTTCTTGATTCTGAGGCCCACTCTCTATCTACTGTGTCACATACTTGCTATTTTAATATAATAAATATGGCAATGCTACCTAAATTGATTTATGTAATCAGTGCTATACCAATCAAGTAGTCAAGTTACCTTCCAGTGGAAGATCTTATTCAACCCAAGGAAACATTTACAAAACTCCTGGAGGAAGAAATGTCTGTAACATTTACTATGTATATGACTGTAATGTTAATGGAAGTTAAAAGATCTTTCTGGCCCATTAATGAGTCTCAGATGAATCTCATTAAGGGAAGCTTGATTAGGGGAGGCTTGTTTGGTAGGAAGGCTCACATCTTTTGTTAATTATTAATGAGGCACTTGTCCCAAGGGTCATGCCCTTCAGCTCTGAAAAGTGTATATGTACTCTGAGGTGAGGTATTGCTTTGGGGCTTACTCTTTGAAAGAAGGTTCATGTGCCAAATATGACTCTGGGTAGCCATTAAGGAACCCCCTGGCTTTGAAAACCCAGATATTGGTGCTTCTCTCTGGTAACTATGTAAGTATGCAATGGTCAAATAGCTGGATCTGTCTGTTGATCTGTGACGTATGTATTGCTTATGGTCAGACAATTAGAAGACCTGTCTGTTGGTCTTTATTTCTCTGCTTCTATTTTAAGGAAGATTGTTGATCCCTCAAAAGTTTTTTCCTTTTAGAAAAGCAGATCTGAGAACTTGTGCTAGCAGGCCATCCTGGATGTTTCAGAGTACTTGCTGCTACAGTGACCTTGGTCAATGAACCTTTTTGAGATTTTGTTTCTCATCTCTAAGATGAAAGAAAATTAATTAATGAAGTCCAAGTTCCCTTCTAGCTCTAAATCTATGATCCTACAAAATTCCTGGAATTGCAGGGGAAATGATAAAAACCAATTTAGGAATAAAGGAAGTATAGTATTAGTAGATCTCAGACTATATTAAAGGCAGTAATCATTAGAACTACTTGGTACTGATCAAACAATATGAAGAAAAAGCCTATCTTGAAACTTTCTAACCCTTATCTCTGTGTCTTTACAAAGATGGTACCCCATGCATGGAATGAACTTCCTCCTTTTCCTTTACTTCTTAGAACCTCTAGTTTCCTTTTTAAGATCAACTCAAACCCCACCTCCTACATGAGGCTTTTCCTAAGCTCACTATTAGTACTTTCCCTGTTGATTTGGCTATATTTTGTATATACTTATACGTGCATAAGCTGTTACCCTAGTATATTGCAAGATCCTTTGGTCAGTGACTATTAATTGTTCTTCTTTGTATCTCCAGTGATACCCATCACACAAAAGGTACTTGATGGAAGCCTGTTGGTTTGTTGGTTGAAAATGACAAAGGTTAGGGAGAGTTAAAGATAATGCTTAGATTTCAATCATGGGTGAAAGGGAAATGCTGGTGTCACTAATAAAAAACAGTGAAGTCAGAAGAAAGAAGCACTTTAAGGAGGCTAATGAAAAGTTTTGTGTTGGATTTGTGGAGTTGGAAGTTCCACCAAGACATACAAGAAGAGATGACAAGTTGACAATCAGAAATGAGTTGAAAACTCAAAAAAGAGAACAGGATTAGAAGATTAATTTGAGCACCTTTGTGGGTGAGAGGATAACTGGAGCTGTGAGGATGAATCAGATTCCAAGGGAGAGAAGAGAAGGCAAATGACAGAAACTTGGGAAATTTTCAGCTTCAGGGACCAGGAAGGGGATTAAGTTGAAAAAGGAAAATGGTCAGAAAGGGAGGAATAGAATCCAAAGAGAACAATGGTTTTAAGTGACAAAAATCCCTTTCTGTTGAGTTAGAGGTCAAGGAAGATATGGACAGAGAAAAGGTCATTAGTTTTAACAGTAAAGAAGTTACTGGTAACATTTGAAAGAAAAATTTTATCTCTAGTGACCTTAGTTCCTAGAGGAGAAATTATGTTCTTAGGGCCTTAACCCTTTCATTTCTAGATCTCCCACCTTGAAGCTCTTCTGTACTGACTGGTAAATGCCTTATGCAGTCCACTACCAGTTGGTTCCAGCCATGCCTTATACTTACTTCTTAGGCATCTTCTCCTCAGTTACTTTATTGCCATTGTAGTTTGTACCTTTCAACTCCTCCAGGTTCAGAACCACAATCAAATTAATACTAGAAAGGATGTGCTAATATATTTCCCTATGGTCACCATCCCTGTAACTTCCACAAAACCCAATACCCTCCTCTGAAAATCACTCTTCTACATTTCTTGTCTCCTGGTATTAGAATGTAAGATCCTTGAGATCGGGAGCTACCTTTACTTTTGTATTGTAGTCTGAGGGTTTAGCACAGTTTTGAGCACATCTTATGTGATTAACAAACACTTTTTGGAATTATTTATTCTGTTTCTATAAAGTGGCAAGAGAGATCAGTGGCAAGAGGTTGACATGAATGGGTTGGAAAAAAAGATGCAGCAGACATAAAGCACTTTTCAATAAATTTGGTGCTGAAATGAAGGAGATAAATCAGAAATTAACTTGATGGGATAGAAGACTCAAGAAAAAGTCTTTTTAAGATTAGGGAAGCTGAATGAAGGTATAAAAAAGAGGACTGAACTTAAGAGTCATGGTACTTGTAATCCATGTTGGCTCTGCCACTTATTACTCATGGTCCTTTTCATCTTAAAATATGCAATCCTGTAAGCAGGACTTAAATACACATATAATGCACACACTTAAGGGTTGTAACCTGTACTGGTGAAAACAACAGCTTTTGAAATTTTGAAGTGAAGAGACAGCAGTGAATATGTTAGTAAACATGAGATGGAAAAGAGAGACAGAAAATAAGTCACCAAGCATCGATTAAGCACTTATTATATTTCAGACACAGTAAAAAGTTCTGAGGATACAAAGATAGGCACCCCATACTCTTAAGGACTTATAAAATTGGTGTTGTTTGTTCAGTCACTTATGACTTTCTGTGACCTCATTTGGGGTTTTCTTGGCAAAGATACTGGAATGGTTTGTCATTTCCATCTCCAGTTCATTTGACAAATGAGGAAACAGGCAAATAGGGTGAAGTGACTTGTCCAGGGTCATACAGCTAGTAAATGTCTGATACTGGACTGCAATTCATGTTTTCCTGACTCCAGGCTGTTCTCTAACTATTGCACCACCTAGCTTCTCTATTCACCATGTAATATTGAGGAAAATCTGGAGGAATTAGAAGATATGTGATCAAAGGCAAGGCACAAGGCAAGTACTTAACTTCTACAACATTTCCTCTATAGGAGTATACACAGGAGTTCTCAGGTGGGAGGGGTGCTGTATTATATTATGTTCACAAATAAGATTAAAACTGTATGTAGCATTAAGAAATTACTTTTAGTAAACGTCAGTACTACTTTCCTTTCAGATAGATAGATATAAAAGAGGCAGAGTGGGAGAAGAGATAGAAATTACAAGGTATGGAGAGAGAAGGTTGGAGGACCTAAGGACCCACTAAAGGAGAGGAGACAGCATCTGGTGATATCCTAATAAGATAAGTATTACATGAACTATAAAGGCACCAAGTACATTTATTCTCAGAAAATTGTAAGAAGCCCTGGAAAATTTTCTATTATTATTAGTTATAATATTCTCTGAAAATGTATTTATCTAGAAATTTAAAGTCTTCCCTCACTATCCTTCAGATCCAGCCTTGTCAGCTCAAACAGAGAAGGAAATAGAGACTAGAATCAGTTCTCATTATTACTCTATACTAATGTAAGGATTAATGTAAAACAGTAATTAATCTAGTGTTAATGATTATCTTGGACTGTCAGTGCTTCTACTTTTTTCATTCTCACCCAAATCCTAACCCTCTATGGTAGCTTTCGTTGCTCAGTTTGGGGCTGTCAGCTTCTATCTCAGGCCAGGACTTTCTCATCACCCACTACTTTCCTGGTCACACTTCGGATTCTTCTCCCTGCTTCCAGCTAAAAAGGTTCTGTTTCTTCAAAATTTTGAGAATACTTTGGATTTCTCTTTTGCCATTACCATATTTCATATCATATCATGCTCATTTGGGAACATCTTATTCCCCAAGAGAATTTAAGGACCTTAAAAACGGTGCATATTTTTTACATTTGTATCCCCAATACCAAGCACAATAATTTTAATGACAGCTAACACTCAGATAATGTTAAAGTTCAGAAAACATTGTATACAGTTTATCTCATTAGATAGTCACAAGAATCCTGTAAAAGAGGTGCTATTATTATTTTTTTTTCATTTTATAGATGAGGAAACATGCTGAGTGAGGTTGAGAGGCTAATTTAGGGTCGCACAAGTAGTAAGTATTTGAGGCATAAATTCAATTCATGTCTTTATGACTTCAAGTCCAATATACCATACACTGTATCAATGAGTTCCTGGGCTAAGAAATATTTGTACATGGAACTTAATCAGTATTACTGTGCCTACTACTCTCCAGGTAAAAAGTTATTGCTACAGCTTGAAAGTGGCGTTCATTCCTTCATTTAAAAACATTTCTTAAATATTTCCAAAGAGCAAGGCACTGAACTAGATTTCCAACTTGTCTTCACCAAAACAGTTTAAAACCTCTCCACTATTTCTTCACAGATAATTTCATGAATTGTTTTAGCAAACTTCTGGTGTTGAGTCTCTCTCAATTCAATTGTACCAGTCTTGGGATGGCAACCCATCCCAGGATTTTTCTGAAAGCTTTTGCATCTTGGTAGGATTACATTCCACCTGTACAATCATGAGAGGCAAAACCACCTCCATAAAATAATGAAATATCAAGGCAAGACTTTAGACACTGTGGTCAACCAAAAGAAGAATAGGTTGCAGAGGCAGCATAGAGTAGTGAAGACAAAGGGGGACTTGTGAGTCATTTACCTAGGTTCAAATTCTGGCTCATTCATCTCCTAACTGTGTGACCTTGGGCAAGTCATTCAATCTTAGCATTGGTTTCCTCATCTCTAAAATAAGAGGGTTGGACTTATTGTTCTGTAAAAACCCTTCCAGCTCTGAAGTTATGATTTTTCATATTCTCTATGAGACAGCTAAAATGTCCTTCTTTGCTGTTCCTTGCATGTGCCATATAATTTCTAGACCTTAATGTATTCCCACCTTCTGCCTGTTTCCCTAGTGCACTGAAAATTCCAGAGCAAACATCACCTTTACCATGAAGCTGTTCCTCATTCCCCATTCCACAGGTGCTACCCTTCAAAATTACCCTATGTATATTTTGTAAATATTTATATATGTACATTCTGGCTCCCTTGCTAGAATACAAGCTTCCTGAGGATTTTATCAGAGTAAGTGTATAATAAGTACTTGTAGATTGATTGATAGATACAGTTGAAATATATGATTTGTTCCTATGAAAGTTATTCATAACAATACAGTAAAAGATTCAGTTGGCACAGTAGGGATTAGGTAAAGGAGAATTTTCCTGTATCTTCTACCTAAATTTTCTCTTCTGGTATATTTTCAAACCACATGGTCAGTGCTTCAAAGAGTAATTTCCCCTCAACTTGGTGTGGAGAAATGAGTTAATAAAGCTGATTCACATTGAAGGACCAGGCAGCATTCATTGAAATCCTAAGTCCTCCCTCCCTTCTCTTTCCTTCCTTCCTTCCTTCCTTCCTTCCTTTTTTCCTTCCTTTTTTCCCTCCTTCCTTTCCTCCTTCTTTTTTTCTTCCCTCCTTCCTTTCTTCCCTCCCTCTCCTGTGCTGAATATTCCAAGAATATGATCAATCTTCTATCTTGGGGAAAAATGTTCATCAATGAACCCAGATTTGAGTTTGAATGAAATCTTAATTAATTTTAAAGCCAGAATTCATGCTATTAACCAAATGCAAAATTATGCATTGATCTCAAGATAAAGGAGGAACATATAAAAGCCAAATTTCCTAATTTAATATTAGATCATAGTGTGAGGGTGAGATATCTAAAATGGCATTACAAAGAATTTTACCTTTAAAAACATGAATAGCAAAATATAAGGAAATCTATCTTATTTAAACTGTCATTCCTCATTAATTTTGAACACTAAAAAAGTTTTTCATATTTTAAAATGTAAATTTTATATTTAATTTCTATGCAATTTATAACCATCAGATATCAATGTGGGAAGAATTAATGAATAACTAATCATTCAATCAAAGGAAATTTGCATTCAACAGGCCATCCAAAGTCTTTCTACATGTATAACTCTTTATTTTTGATTTTTGGTGGGGAAAGGAGAATATTAGGAAAAACAGAAAGGTCATTCTTATTCTAGGTGTGAGTTAAAAATGTTTTTTTAACTTAGTATTTGAAAGCACAACAATTATTTTATTATGATTCAGTTTTAATTAGCAACTCTTATTTTATTATTCATGGATAAGTTTATTTAAACATAAATGTGAAAATAATTTACTCAATAATGTAATCATCTATGAAATCAGGATATTAATTCTACCAAGTTGGATAAAATTTATTAAAATATCTTAATAAAAATTAAGTGAACTCTTCTTCTCAAATTATATCTGGAATAACTTAAGAATTTTTAAAATACAAAACATTGTAATCAAAACAAATTTTTATATGCAAACATTTTGTCAGTTTTTGAAAGAGGAAAAAACGATCAATGACTGACATAATGGAAATCAAAATTGTTTTTCTAAATTTCAGATAAATAAAGATCATGCTTTGGATTAAAGGAATTTTCCTGTTCATTTTATGGTAGTCATTTAACTGAAAATTGACATTTATTTGGGGATATCAGATTTAAACGTGTTTATAGAAACAGTGTAGGAATTCGTGGTTTAGTATTGTAAAGGTTAAATTGAATCAAAAGGGGTGGAATAGATTCTTTTGAGAATGAAGTCCTGATCTGACAAACACAAATGATTACTCTTTGGAAGAAAAAGAATTTTGGTGAGAGGATGATGGTAGCATTTCTTTGGGAGCAGTACAGAGATCCCTTCAACAGATTCAAATTTAAAACAAAGAAAGGCTTATAGAAGATGGAAGCAAAGGAAGGTGACTGAAGTAGATTTTTAAAAAAAGAATGTAAAGCGCCACACAAAACTCTGAAGGTTAGCGATAATAAATAACAGCTTCCTTTCACGTAGGGGCAACTAAATGACTCAGTGGTAAGAGTGCTGGGCCTGGGGTCAGGAAGACTCCTCCTCCTGATTTCAAATCTAGCTTTAGACACTTATTAACTGTGTGACCCTGGGTAAGTCACTTAAACCTGTTTGTTTCATTTTTTCCATCTCTAAAATGAGCTGGCAAAGGAAACATGTAGTTGATGGAATGACTGGTACTATGGGACCCCTCTCAGAATAATTACTTAAATACATAAAATAAAATATACAAGATAATAAAGGAAACAAATTACAGTAACATAAAATTATCAAAACATTTTGAAAAATATAAAGCTAGGTTAAAAATCATAGGGTATAGAGAGGCTTTTTTGAGGAATCTGTATCACTAACCTTTTCCACCTGTGATCTGATCAGCTCCTTATTGACCCATGAACCCCTCCAACTCTACAAAGATTATATACAGACCAAAAAATATCCGCAAGGAATTCTTTTTCTTCCCCTCCAGTTTCACAATAGGCAAGCCACAACTTCACAAAACAGACAAAAATAGGCAGCTGCTGGAATGGAAGAGATAGTTTTCCTTGCGACAACTCTTGTTATGAAGAGCTTTTATGGGCTCAACCGCTATTTCCCAGTGCAACTTAGGTACATACAAACAAGAAAAGCCTTCAGTTATTTATTCCTATGAAAGGTAAGGAGGTGCAGTTCCAGGGAACTGGTCCTGGATGCCATGTGAATAGAAGAAACTATAGACAGAATATCGATGGTATGTCAGAACCTTGGACAGCTCCTGCTTGCTAGATTTTCTTTTCCATTTCTTGTTCTCTAATATAAATGCCAAAATAAAGTGAGTACAATAAAATCAAGATCTTTACTGAGATATGAAGTTGTTTTTCAATTCTTAAAAAAACCCTAAAGGAGTAAAATCACTATCCTGAGAATTCATGTAAATACAGAAAATTCACATCAAGGCATGGTTGCAAAAATTAATGTTGCAAATGCCTGTAAGTTACCTTGGCAGAAATCAGCCACAATTACTATTAGGCCAAAGGTGGGATATTTAATGTGAAAGTTTATTCCTTAATATTTCCAAGATGCATGATTTCATTGGTATAGATATTCCCATCTCCAATAAGGATCAAAACCTCTTTTTTCCTTATTAGGCAATTTTCTTTATTTTCCATTGCTAAGAACAAAATAACAATCAGTTGGTGGTCTGCCTTTTACTGATGAAACTCTATAAAAAGGGTAATTCTGGTCTTTGGATGACTGTCTACAGGCCAACAACTGAAGTCTTTTCATAATGAAAGGATTATTTGAAGTCAATGCTTGATGGAAGAATCTTGACGAAACCTGTATCACCTACAGAATATGTAGAAGTATCATAGAGGGAGTAAAATAGAGGTCCCAAATGCTACACAGTAGAAATATAATATAATATGCACATTTGCATTTTTATGTATCATTATAATGAGAATTTATCTTTCTAAACTGTCTCACTATAGAGACTAACATGGCAAGAAAAATGATATTCAGATACAACATTACCTTTTGATCTGGATTAAATCACAAATAATTAAAAGGATGCAAACTAAAATCACTCTGAAATTCCACCTCACATCTCTCAGATTGGCAAATATGACAAGAATGTTCGAGGACCTTCAGGAAAACAGACATGTTGGTGCAGTGCTGATGGAGTTATGAAGTGATAAAACTGTTATGGAAGACAAATTTGATTTAAATTTTTTTTCATAGGTGCTTTTCCTTAAGACAAAAGATTTTGCTTGAAATGAAACCTCCATTTCCTTTAAGTAGAATTCTACTTTTATTAATGTGGTACAATGATAAGAGAACTAGATTTTGAGTTAGAGAACATGGATCTATTAATTAGCTGTGTAGACATGTCCAAGTCACTTAACTCTCTTTGTACCTCCGTTTCCTTATGTATAAAATAAGGGAGTTGATCTGAGTGATTTATGAAGTTCCTTCCATATTTAGATCTACAAATCTATTAATCTGTGATTTAGATGGTATAGGTTCTTCAAATGATACAGAACAAGAAGTCTTTACTTGGGCTCCGAGTTTGGGGATCCCTTTATTGGTCTCAGGATGGGAAAAACATGAGTTTATTTAATACAAATGGTCTTCATTGGTAATCCTATGCATTTTATTTTATGAATTTAAAAACATTATTCTTAGAAGAGGTCTATAGGTTTCCCTGTATGCCAAAGGGGTGCATGTCACAGGAAAAGCTAAGAACCCTGATGTAGAGTCACCTCAAAAGTTGCTATGACTAAAAATGTGTAAAGGACATACAGCCTAGTAACAAACCACATCTGAGGCCTTTTTAGCCTGATAGGACCTATCAGATGTTACTCTTTCTTGATTTGTCCTTTGAAAATTCAATTCAACAAACATTTCTTAAATGCCTTCTACATTCAAGAAACAGTGCTTTTTTCTGAAGATGCCAAGACAAAAATACCAGGCCCTGACTTCAAGGAGCTTACTTACTATTCAGAAAATGCCAAAAGTACACAGAAAAATAAGCACATCCCGATCTAAGAATTAACTACCCCAGGAATCGGGTAAGATTTTTCCAGAGGAGGATAATCCAGAAAAACCTCCATGTGCACCTTGTGATAATATATCAGAGCAGGACTAGTATCAGGTATATAATGTGTGTGTATTTGTGTAATTATGGAGAGAGAAAGTAACAGAAGGAAGAGAGAGAGAAAGAAAGAGAGAGTAGCAAGAAGAACAACAGGAAGGGGGAGGAGAAGAAGAAGAAGAAGGAAATGGAGGAGGGAGAGGGAGAAAAGGGAGAAGGAAGAGAAAGGAGGCAGGCAGAGACAGCGGTGGTGTAATAGATGAAGAATTAGCTTGTAAGTCAGAAAGGCATGGCTTCAAGTCTTAGTTCTGAAATATACTGGTCTGGGTGACACTGAGTAGGTCTCTTAACCTCTCAGTGATCTAGCCCAGAGATGTCAAAGTCACCCGAATTAAAATGTAACTGGAAAATATTTAACAAAATAAAAATGCAATACAGCAAAGATAGTATTAATTTGTGTTTTTCTAAATCAATATGCAGCCTATAGGAATCCATTTTTATTTGAATTTGATACAACTGCTCTAGCCAACTCCCTAAGATCAAAACTCCTAGAGAAGATACTGACATGCTTTGGTAGAGGAAATTTCCTTTTCTGGGAATGCCCTATGTCAATAAAATAACAAGTCTAGGTCTTATTCTCAGTTAATAGAATTATTCACATATAGTCATAGAAATAAATAAGTACTTATAGCTGTAAAAATAAACATCTTAAATTTCTATAAAATAAACATGTATACTTAAACATAAAATATAATTACATATCCATTTCTGTATTTATATATAAGAATATAGATTTTTATATACAATATATGCTTACATATATTTATTTTTTAATTACATGTGCATGTATGAAATGTCCCAAAAG